>SJYA01005760.1:0-34367 GCA_006410615.1 Neotragus moschatus | reverse complement strand
GTTGCAATGAAGGTGTGCACAAAGACAAAGCCTTTGTTATAAGCACTTTGGTTTGTGTATGTGTGTGAGTGTGTGGGTGTGGGTGTGGGTGTGTATGTCTTCTCTCAGACTCAGGGTTCCGGGGAAACCCAATTATATGAAAAGCCAATAGTGTCGACAAGGAGAGAGAAAGAATAGTCAAAGCCGGATGGAAGAGATGAGAAGAAACGGAAGTTGGGAAAGAATGTGCATTCCTGAAGGGTGTGAGGACCACCGGCTCATGGCAGGCCATCTCCGTGAACCAAGGGGCCCAGAGCTCTGCAGAGGGCCCCGTCCACTTAAGGATGGACAGTGAGAACCGTGAGTCTGGTTGTCACATCACACGTCTCCTGAGAACTTGACTTCGGCACAGTCACAGGCATGTGCTTGCTTCTGGTCTTGACTAGTACTTAAACACTGAAACGGAATGTGACCAGGGTAGATCCATGTGGGAAAAGCCACCAACGGTTCCGAAAAGGATGTGCAGAGGATAAAGAACGAATTATCCACGGTTGGAGATGAAAATCAAAGTTACGGGTGACGGAAGACAAGAGAAGGCTAGCAAATGATAAACGTTGGGCAGGACACTGAGTGTCTCAAAAGTGGACGAAGTTCATAAGGGAAGGGAATCACTCAGCGAAAAACGTGAAGTTCATAAGGGAAGGGAATCACTCAGCGAAAAACGTAAGAACTTGCATCTCTGAGCAGAGCAACTCTGGGTGCAAAGAGTGAACGTCACACCTAGTTCAATGCCTTNGATAAACGTTGGGCAGGACACTGAGTGTCTCAAAAGTGGACGAAGTTCATAAGGGAAGGGAATCACTCAGCGAAAAACGTGAAGTTCATAAGGGAAGGGAATCACTCAGCGAAAAACGTAAGAACTTGCATCTCTGAGCAGAGCAACTCTGGGTGCAAAGAGTGAACGTCACACCTAGTTCAATGCCTTGTTCAATCATGGCTACTTGGGGACATCCCTGATGGTCCAGTGGTCAAGAATACGCCTTCTAATGCAATGGTTGTGGGTTCAGTCCGTCGTCAGGGAACCAAATTCCCACATTCCTCGCGGAAACTAAACTCTCGTGCAATGACTACAAAGCCCAGCGGCTGCAACCAAGACCTTTATTTGCCACTGAGCCAAATAAATGGATACTTTTTCTAAAAAAATAACACAGATCACTTACTACAACCTTTTATGATCTGTCAGGACACTGAATATTAAACCCGGAATAGGTAGTGTCTTTTTAAAAACTGAATATTCTACTTACTAATCCATTTTAAGAATATCATAATGTGTTGAAACCATTTCCCCGGAGAACATATAACCTAATTAGATGGTGCAAAATATTTTGCTGTGTTTTCCTGTTTTGATTTTTTTGTTGTCGACATTTTCAAATTAGAATGTAGTTAATCAAAAAGCATTGTTAAAAACAAACAGTCTCAGTGTCAGGAAGTGCAAGAGAAAATCTTCGGCACCAAATCATTGATGACACATTTTCTGACTTATCTTCATGTGACTTGGACGGAGAGATTGTTTTTTTTTTTTCTTTAAAGGAAAGAAGTGATTCTATTTTTACTGCACCAAAGCAAAGTTTCAGGTTATACGTGGAAATCGGCCGTAAAGAGGAAGCCGTTTAGGTCACCGTGGAGCATCGAATGGACTTCCCTGCGCTGTAGACTGAGTTCTCATTAGTCAGCTCGTCTGTACATTGTAGTGAATATATGTCCGTTCCAGTCTCCCTGTCCGTCCCACCTGAAAACGTGAAGGAAATCCAAGAAAGAGCGGATATACGTGGACATATCTGATTCACTTTGTTGCTCATCGGAAACTAACACAACATTGGGAAGCAACAATAAAAAACAAATTCAAAAATTCAAGCACAAAGAGGGATACATGTCTAAGTCTTCCACCCTCAAACCGCCAGAATACTGGACGATAAAATACGATAAAAGCCATCCCTGGTGGTGCATTGTTTAGAATTCAGCACTTTTACCACGGACACAGGTTCAATCCTTGGTTGGGGAATTAAGACCCTGCAAGATGTGTGATGTAGCCGAAAGAAAACGTTTTTTAAGTAAAAAGTAATCATTGTGTTGAACCTGAAACTCCAATCCATTGGCCACCTGATGCGGAAGCTGACTCATTGGAAAAGACCCTGATGCTGGGAAAGACTGAGGGCAGGAGGAGAAGGGGATGACAGAGGGTGAGATGGTTGGATGGCATCACCGACTCGATGGACATGGCTTTGGGTGGACTCTGGGAGTTGGGGTGGACAGGGAGGCCTGGCGTGCTGCAGTCCGTGGGGTTGCAAAGAGTCGGACACGACTGAGCGACTGAACTGACCTGAATCATCGTGTGCATTCGAGTTTCTTGTTCTTGTGATTTCTTTTCTGATGTCTCCGTATTTCCTGACGTTTCAAATTAAAATGCAGGCACGTTGGAATTGGAAGCCACGCTGACTGTTTTCCTCTTTGCGGATCGACTCATCTCTTGGTAGTTTTCATCCACCTTTTGATCTCTTGCTTCCTTGGCGTATCATAGCCTGTCTTCTTGAGTACACCGTTGGCCCCCGTTTCCACATTTGTTCCCAGAAGTCCACACACACCTCACCTCAAGACGCGGCTTCTGTTTCCTTGTTCGTGGTCTGTTTTGAGCTCAAAGCGCGCCCCTCCCCACGTAGTGTGAAGATGAGATAATCATGTGTTTCCCGGAATGGAGTGGCTCCCGAGGAGGTCAGGACATCTCTTCTAGGAATGGTCGGGAGCATCGTCTGTCCTACCCACTGCAGTATTGTGGCCTGGGGGAATTCCATGCACCGTATATTCCGTGGGGTCACTGAGAGTCGGACACGACTGAGTGAGTTTCACGCACTCCCGTGTTTCAGATGCAGTGGGGACGATTGTCTTCCTGTGCAGACAGAGGTTGGATCCGTCATCATCCAAACAGCTTCCCCAGCTGTGCGCCTCCATTGCCAGTCTGCAGGAAAGGAGAGTGAATGTGGCATCCAATCTTGGCAAACGAGACCCTTGCTTTGCAACAACAGCCCCTTAGGACTCTCACCGTATTATTGACTGAAGGCGTGTTAATACATCCTTAGTTGTTTCTCCAGTAAGTGATGTCTGAGTCTTCCTTGACCCCCATGGACTGTAGCCCATCAAGCTCCTCTGTCCGCAGGATTCTCAGGGCAAGAATACTGAAGTGGGGTGCCATTTCCTCCTCCAGGGGATCTCCCCGCCCCAGAGGATCGACCCCACATCTCCTGAATCATAAGCAGATTTCTTCCTGCTGAGCCATGGTGGAATCCCCGAACTTTATTGACCAGAGACATATCAATACACTTTTAGAAGGTGATAACATCACAAACTTTATTGACTGTAGACATTCTTAGAAGGTGATAACATCACAGTGTGAAGCTGAAAGAGCCTAAAATTGATCAAGGATTTGGTACACAACTTAGGATTATTCTTGCCATTCATATTTTGTTCCATCAGGGTTTTGTTTCAACCGTGTAAGTGTTGTAAGTGCAAGTTTATTACCATAGAATGTTCAGGAAGAACGTAATTCGAAATTTTGAGTGAAGAAGAATCTTCCAGTGAATTTGATACAGATACTTCCTCTGATTGTGGAAGTGACATGTAGACTGGTGTCTCGGAAGATGATAGATAGTTCTTTGGGATATAGTTCTGATTCCAATAATGTGAATATTAGGCCAAGAGAAAGATAGAAACCCTTACTGTGACGGACTCTGATACGGAAAGTGAAAATAGAACTCATGGCGCCGGAGAAGACTTCGCAGTTGTGTAGCTATTGAATGGAATAACCCACGAAGTGTTGGTGAAGTCACAGAACGAACTGCTTTTCTCCTGTCAAAAGCAAAACAGCTGCCTGTTCGTTTCTGCAAAAGAAGTCCTCCAGTCAGTAAGAAGTGAAGAAAATCCGGAGAGAGAAGTTACGGGGAGGCAGGCGCAAGGTGGGGCTGGAGTTGACAGAAATAAATAAAAAGCATTAGGAAACCAGAGGATACGTACACTTCATTGACTTCTCAGATATCTGTGCAGAAGAAATATAAATTCACTCATGATGCCTAAAAGTGGGATGCACATTGGGAAGAAACAATAGGAAATATAGGTTCGTGTGTGACAAAAACAAGGAGCCAAGTGAGCAAATTAAAAAGAGCCTCCTGCAGCCCTGGAAGCCGCCGTCTTACTCATGGTTCAGTGACCTTGGAAGGACTTCTCAAGTATTTCCATATCTGGTGAGGCACAGTCTGTACCTTTTCTTGGTTTGTCCTTCAACAATCCTGTCTCTCACCTAACCCGAAAATTCATCTTTTCAGAAGATTTTTGGCTCTAAAATTTTTTAGAGCATTTTTATGCTTTACCTAGACAGCTTTCACCTAGGCAGCATATTAAAAAGTGGAGCCGTCACGTTGCTGACAGAGGTCCATCCAGTGAAGGCTGTGGTTTTCCCAGTAGTCTTGTATGGATGTGAGCGTTGGAACATAAAGAAGGCTGAGCGCTGAAGAATTGATGCTTTTGAAAGGTGGTGTTGGAGAAGACTCTTGAGAGTCCCTTGGACTGCAAGGAGTTCCCACCAGTCCATCCTAAAGGAGATCAGTTCTGAACGTTCATGGGAAGGACTGATGCTGAAGCTGAAACTCCAATACTTAGCCCACCTCATGCGAAGACCTGACTCACTGGGAAAGACCCTGATGCTGGGAAAGACTGGAGGCAGGAGGAGAAGGGGATGATAGAGGATGAGATGGTGGGATGGTATCAGTGCCTCAATGGACGTGAGTTTGAGCAAGCTGCAGGAGTTGGTGATGGACAGGGAGGCTTGGGTGCTGCAGTCCATGGGGTCACAGAGCAATAGACCAGACGGAGCGGGTGAACAGTAGCAGCAATATCGGTGTCTAAGTTTCCAAGCAATACCCACAATACAGTATCTTTGACTAACTGATTTTTGCCGTTGACTCTCTCTCTCGGCTAATGCTTATCATGTCTCTGTCCTGCTCTAAGCATTGTAGGTACATTCATGTAGATAATGGACAAAACTGCCTACCTTATGAAATCCATATTCTGTGCAGGGGATGGAAAAGAAACTTTAGAATTAAATCTGTTACATATCACCTTGGGTAAGTGATGAGTGCTTTGAAAAATAAAAGGGGACAAAAAGTGAGCTTTTCTGTTAAGGAGTCAACAGGGACATCACTGAGAAGGGAGAGTGTGAGTAAACAGTTGAAGGAGGTTGTCAGTGCCCTGGTGGTTCAGTGGCTAAGAGAGTGTGCGCCCAGTGCTGGGAGCCCAGGTTTGATCCCTGGTCAGGGAACAGGATTCCGCATGCCTCAATGAGGATAGAAATATCCCAAGTGCTTCAGCTGAGACCCAGTGCAGCCAAATAAGTGAGTTGAATAAATAGCTTTTAGAGAAAGAAGGAGGTGAGTAAGGAAGCCAAGATGATGTCCCTGAAGGGGGTCCTCCAGTCAAAAGGAACCAGCAGCCCAAAGACATCAGATGTGTTGCCTAAGAAGTGCCTGTAAATGCTTCCACGCTGTTGCATTGGGGAACACCCATGAGAAGGAGGGGGATCAAAGTGGAATCAGGCTATGAAGGGTTTAATTGTGGAAACAGAGGGAGAGACCTCTTAGAGAAGTTTAGCAGGAGGATGATAATGGGAGTCGTGTTTCCAGGAAACTGTTTAGCTGCCTTGTTGGGAGTACCCTGGAGAAGCAAGACTGAAAAGCAGGAGATAGCTTAGCAGATGAACGCAAAGTCCACGTGAGAAATGATGACAGCGTGTCTATGACGGTGGCGGTGGAGACGGGGAAGACACGTTGCTCCGTATATTTTGTGACATCATGCAAAATGCTGGGCTGGATGAAGCACAGGCTGGACTCAAGATCGCCGCGAGAAATATCAATACCCTCAGATCTGCAGATGACACCACCCTTACGGCAGAAAGTGAAGAAACTAAAGAGCATCTTGATGACAGTGAAAGAGGAGACTGAAGAAGTTGGCTTAAAACTCAGCATTCACAAAACTTACACCATGGCATCCGGTCCCATCACTTAATGGAAAGTAGACGGGGAAATAGTGGAAAAAGAGACTTTATTTTGGGGGGCTCCAAAATTACTGCAGATGGTGACTGCAGCCATGAAATTAAAAGGTGATTGCTGCTTGGAAGAAAAGCTATGACCAACCTAGACATCCTCTTAAAAAGCAGAGAGATTACTTTGCCAGCAAAGGTCCATCTAGTCAAAGCTGTGGCTTTTCCAGTAGTCATGTATGGATGTGAGAGCTGGACTATAAACTGAGAGTTGGCTGAGCACTGAAGAACTTATGTTTTTGAACTTTAGTGTTGGAGAGGACTCTTGAGAGTCTCTTGGACAGAAAGGAGATCCAATCAGTCCATCCTAAAGGACATCAGTCCTGAATATTTACTGAATGGACTGATGTGGAAGCTGAAACTGTTAATTCTTTGGCCACCTGATGGGAAGAACTGACTCATTGGAAAACTGACTCTTTCCTGATGCTGGGAAAGACTGAAGATGGGAGGAGAAGGGGCCGGCAGAGGATGAGATGGTTGGATGGCATCACTGACTCGATGGACATGAGTGTGAGTAAACTCCGGGACTTAGTGATGGACCGGGGAAGCTTGGTATGCTGTGGTCCATGGGGTCACAGAAAGTTGGACACTGAACTGAACTGAAATTTTGTTACTGTTTATTTGTTTTGGCTGCGTTGGGTCTTTGTGGCATCACCCTCATCATTTGTAGTGGCGCGTGGACTCTGAGTTGTGGCTTGTGGGCTTTGACAGTTCCAGCCTTTCTAGAGTTGCTTCATGGCATATGAGGTCTTCCTTCCTCGAACAAGGATTAAACCTGCTTCCCTTGTGTTACAAGGCAAATGTTTAACCACTGGAGCACCAGCAGAGTCCTGTTGATGGATTAACAAACAATGCAAATGATTTGGCTGTGGAATGTAAGGCAAGGAAGGTCTCCAGTGTTTGGATGTGGAGCGTAAGGGAGGAATGGTCGTCTCCAGTGTTTGGATGTGGAGCGTAAGGGCAGGAAGCTCTCCAGTGTTTGGATGCGGAGCGTAAGGGAGGAACGGTCGTCTCCAGTGTTTGGATGCGAGTGTAAGGGAAGGAAGGTCTCCAGTGTTTGGCTGTGGAGCATAAGGGAAGGAAGGTCTCCAGTGTTTGGCTGTGGAGTGTAAGGGAAGGAAGCTCTCCAATGTTTCTGACTCAAGCCCAGGTTGGCCACAAAAGAATCTGGAAAAACAGCTGGTGGAGAGAATCTGGAGCATTCTGTGAGGTTTGAAAGTTTGAATTGGAAATGTTTTGGGAATATCACATAATTGGCATTCCATGGATGAAGGATGTCAGAGTCTAGCACTCAAGGGAAAGAGCTGTGTAAAGAGAGGAATGTTGAACTAGTGAACAGAGGTTATGTTTACACACACACACACACACACACACACACACACACATTTATATGCAGACACGCTTTTTTTTCCTTTAGCTCCAACATGCAGCTTGCAGAATCTTACTTTCACGACCAGGAATTGAACGTCAGGGCTGTGGCCGTGAGAGCACTAAGCCCTGGTAACCGGACCCTCAGGGAATTCTCAACGTAGATGGTGTTTAAAAATCACAGTCATGAGCCTGAGTGAGGTCATGAGCAGAGTTCTCAACATAGAGGAATGAGAAAACAAGTTTGCCAGCGCAGCAGCTAGGAGGCTTCCTGGCAACTTTGCCTGCTGTCGTTCAGCCTCTCAGTCATGTCCAACTCTGTGACCCCATGGGCTGCAGCGTGCCGGGCTTCCCTGTCCTTCCCGACCTCCTGGAGCTTGCTCAGGCTCATGTCCATCGAGTCCGTGATGCCGTCCTACCTTCTCACCCTCTGTCGTCCCCTTCTCCCTTTGCCTTCCGTCTTTCCCAGCATCAGGGTCTTTTCCAATGAGTTGGCTCTTCCCATCTGAAAGGCAAGGAGCAATCACAGTAACTTGGGTAATTAATGATACTTGGGCAACTGGGTTGTTGGAGATTTTCTTCAAATTAGTCTGATTTTTTTTCAATACAGTTGGAGACAAGTTCATACGCCGACTGCAGTGATGGGAACGGATGCATCAGAAATCAGAGGAGGCGGGAAGCAGGTGTTAGGGATTTAAGGAAACTCTGAAGGAAATTTATTTCAGTCTCCACCTTGAACATACTGCACGAATCGCCAGTCCAGGTTCGATGCAGGATACAGGGTGCTCGGGGCTGGTGCACTGGGATGACCCAGAGGGATGGGACTGGGAGGGAGGNACCTCTTAGAGAAGTTTAGCAGGAGGATGATAATGGGAGTCGTGTTTCCAGGAAACTGTTTAGCTGCCTTGTTGGGAGTACCCTGGAGAAGCAAGACTGAAAAGCAGGAGATAGCTTAGCAGATGAACGCAAAGTCCACGTGAGAAATGATGACAGCGTGTCTATGACGGTGGCGGTGGAGACGGGGAAGACACGTTGCTCCGTATATTTTGTGACATCATGCAAAATGCTGGGCTGGATGAAGCACAGGCTGGACTCAAGATCGCCGCGAGAAATATCAATACCCTCAGATCTGCAGATGACACCACCCTTACGGCAGAAAGTGAAGAAACTAAAGAGCATCTTGATGACAGTGAAAGAGGAGACTGAAGAAGTTGGCTTAAAACTCAGCATTCACAAAACTTACACCATGGCATCCGGTCCCATCACTTAATGGAAAGTAGACGGGGAAATAGTGGAAAAAGAGACTTTATTTTGGGGGGCTCCAAAATTACTGCAGATGGTGACTGCAGCCATGAAATTAAAAGGTGATTGCTGCTTGGAAGAAAAGCTATGACCAACCTAGACATCCTCTTAAAAAGCAGAGAGATTACTTTGCCAGCAAAGGTCCATCTAGTCAAAGCTGTGGCTTTTCCAGTAGTCATGTATGGATGTGAGAGCTGGACTATAAACTGAGAGTTGGCTGAGCACTGAAGAACTTATGTTTTTGAACTTTAGTGTTGGAGAGGACTCTTGAGAGTCTCTTGGACAGAAAGGAGATCCAATCAGTCCATCCTAAAGGACATCAGTCCTGAATATTTACTGAATGGACTGATGTGGAAGCTGAAACTGTTAATTCTTTGGCCACCTGATGGGAAGAACTGACTCATTGGAAAACTGACTCTTTCCTGATGCTGGGAAAGACTGAAGATGGGAGGAGAAGGGGCCGGCAGAGGATGAGATGGTTGGATGGCATCACTGACTCGATGGACATGAGTGTGAGTAAACTCCGGGACTTAGTGATGGACCGGGGAAGCTTGGTATGCTGTGGTCCATGGGGTCACAGAAAGTTGGACACTGAACTGAACTGAAATTTTGTTACTGTTTATTTGTTTTGGCTGCGTTGGGTCTTTGTGGCATCACCCTCATCATTTGTAGTGGCGCGTGGACTCTGAGTTGTGGCTTGTGGGCTTTGACAGTTCCAGCCTTTCTAGAGTTGCTTCATGGCATATGAGGTCTTCCTTCCTCGAACAAGGATTAAACCTGCTTCCCTTGTGTTACAAGGCAAATGTTTAACCACTGGAGCACCAGCAGAGTCCTGTTGATGGATTAACAAACAATGCAAATGATTTGGCTGTGGAATGTAAGGCAAGGAAGGTCTCCAGTGTTTGGATGTGGAGCGTAAGGGAGGAATGGTCGTCTCCAGTGTTTGGATGTGGAGCGTAAGGGCAGGAAGCTCTCCAGTGTTTGGATGCGGAGCGTAAGGGAGGAACGGTCGTCTCCAGTGTTTGGATGCGAGTGTAAGGGAAGGAAGGTCTCCAGTGTTTGGCTGTGGAGCATAAGGGAAGGAAGGTCTCCAGTGTTTGGCTGTGGAGTGTAAGGGAAGGAAGCTCTCCAATGTTTCTGACTCAAGCCCAGGTTGGCCACAAAAGAATCTGGAAAAACAGCTGGTGGAGAGAATCTGGAGCATTCTGTGAGGTTTGAAAGTTTGAATTGGAAATGTTTTGGGAATATCACATAATTGGCATTCCATGGATGAAGGATGTCAGAGTCTAGCACTCAAGGGAAAGAGCTGTGTAAAGAGAGGAATGTTGAACTAGTGAACAGAGGTTATGTTTACACACACACACACACACACACACACACACACACATTTATATGCAGACACGCTTTTTTTTCCTTTAGCTCCAACATGCAGCTTGCAGAATCTTACTTTCACGACCAGGAATTGAACGTCAGGGCTGTGGCCGTGAGAGCACTAAGCCCTGGTAACCGGACCCTCAGGGAATTCTCAACGTAGATGGTGTTTAAAAATCACAGTCATGAGCCTGAGTGAGGTCATGAGCAGAGTTCTCAACATAGAGGAATGAGAAAACAAGTTTGCCAGCGCAGCAGCTAGGAGGCTTCCTGGCAACTTTGCCTGCTGTCGTTCAGCCTCTCAGTCATGTCCAACTCTGTGACCCCATGGGCTGCAGCGTGCCGGGCTTCCCTGTCCTTCCCGACCTCCTGGAGCTTGCTCAGGCTCATGTCCATCGAGTCCGTGATGCCGTCCTACCTTCTCACCCTCTGTCGTCCCCTTCTCCCTTTGCCTTCCGTCTTTCCCAGCATCAGGGTCTTTTCCAATGAGTTGGCTCTTCCCATCTGAAAGGCAAGGAGCAATCACAGTAACTTGGGTAATTAATGATACTTGGGCAACTGGGTTGTTGGAGATTTTCTTCAAATTAGTCTGATTTTTTTTCAATACAGTTGGAGACAAGTTCATACGCCGACTGCAGTGATGGGAACGGATGCATCAGAAATCAGAGGAGGCGGGAAGCAGGTGTTAGGGATTTAAGGAAACTCTGAAGGAAATTTATTTCAGTCTCCACCTTGAACATACTGCACGAATCGCCAGTCCAGGTTCGATGCAGGATACAGGGTGCTCGGGGCTGGTGCACTGGGATGACCCAGAGGGATGGGACTGGGAGGGGGGTGGGAGGGGGGTTCCGGATGGGGAACGTGTGTACACCCGTGGTGGACTCATGTTGATGTATGACAAAACCAATACAATATTGTAAAGTAATTAGCCTCCAATTAAAATAAATAAATTTTTATTAAGAAAAATACTGCATATCTGTGGCCAGCCACTGAAAGTGAGACCAGTCAGGCAGGATGGGCCTGCAGATTCCTTCATCTACACTCACCAGCAAAGATACAGACGTGCCCTAGATGGGAAAGTCGAGCTTTATCAGGTTTAGGGTTTTGCTAAACAGAAAATGAAGATTTGAGAGACTGATGTGTGGAAACTGGGGTTTATGCAAGGTTATGACACTCTAAGTTGAAGGAGGAAATATCAAATCTTAATCCCCTGTTCTTGGAAATGATACAAGAAGGAAAGGAATGTGTTTAGCATTTTGTAGCCTTCTGGAAAGAGGTCATAGCTTGCCTGTTTCCTTTATAATTCTCCTTGTGTGCGTCAGAGCATCTTTGAGGTTATACGCTGTAATGGGAACCATCCAGATTCTTGGAATGAAGCGGTAAACGAGAGAACGTATTGATGAGACATTGTTGTATTTTCCATATTCAGAGAGTGGCCCCCAGGGTTTCTTCCCAGCAGCAGCAGAAGTTTGTCATGTGTCCAATTTCCGCTCCAGAGCGGTGTTTTGAAAGCAGCGGCAGCATAACTTAGGTGACTGATAAGCGGTTAGATCATGTATTGACATGTCCTGACTCAGGAAAGGGTCCTTGTGCCATCTTGGGAAATAAAAAATAACACAGCATTACTCGTTGCGATGAGACAGGAAACAGAACGTGGCAGCGACATCATATATCGTGGAGGCGGAAAGCCGCAGAAAATACGTGTTCTCAGGACAATAAGTGGCTGGCTTAAATTCTCATCAGTTTTGCTCCAGACCTCTTCTCTTGGTCTCTCAGCGGAAGGTGCCCTTTGTCACAACTCTTTGAGCATTGTGACATTGGATTCTTATTTAGCAGAAGGTCTTTGTTGACGGTATATTGTGCGGGACAGGTAAAGAAAGTGGCTTCAAAGAGCAGCACAGATTTCCATGCAGTGTAAATTCTTGTTGAGAAAACCCACAAGGCTGCAATTAGGGAATAAGAGAATGTGCAATTAACCACCAAGCCTGTACGGGGTGCGTAATTAGAGAATAAAGAGGCACTGATATTTTAAGGTGCTGATGGTGGGTTTTAGACAATAATGGAAAATTGAAGGAAACATCATCCCTGTGGGCTGAAATTGTTAGCTTGAGAACTTCGTCTGTCTCTCACGTTGTAACCCTCTAACCAGTGTTAGCTGAATTTGATATTATTGCTCGGAATGCAGGTTTCTTTTCTTCTCTTACTTTATGAGAGAACTCTTTCACGTCATTAAGTGGAGGGACTCATTCATGGATAGACACGTGGGTCATGAATTTCTATTTCTCTGGTGGGCAAAGGAGAATTCCCAACAGGATCAAATCATCCTGCTTTTCTGGAAAATGCCCAAATGCATTCTGAGGTCCACGGAGGCCTAATGCGTGTCTTCAAGCCAATTTTAGAATGGATTCCACTTTGATCAGCAGTTTCGTATGAATTCTGTGCTTTCCTTTTCTGTCAAATATCTGTGTGACTATTCCTTCAATAGACCAGAGGTCAGAGAATTGGGGTTTATACTCATACTCAATCTTGAATGATTCACATTCACTAGAGGCAGACACATCCATCATAGTGAACCCATAGCTCGTTTGGTTGTATCTTCTTATTTGTCTCTTATTATTTTTAAGCAGTTAATGCAGTTGGCAGAGAACTTCAAATGGGCAAAATATCTGGTATAAATGTACAGTGCTCATAATTATTCTTATACATTTAAATTCATGTTTTAATTATAAGAAAAAAATATTTACGTTTCGTTCTCTAGTATCAGTCCTTTGCTTGAAATCACTTTTATTATTATTTTTTCTTTTTCAAAATTACTTTTTATTGGAATATAGTTGGTTTACACTGTTGTGTTAGCTTCTGTTATACAGCAGTGTGAATCAGTTATACGTATATACCCATGAAAGTGAAGTCGCTCAGTCGTGTCCGACTCTTTGTGACCCCATGGACTGTAGCCCACCAGGCTCCTCCATCCATGGGATTCTCCAGGCAAGAGTACTGGAGTGGGTTGCCATTTCCTTCTCCAGGGGATCTTCCTGACCCAGGGATCGAACGCAGGTCCCCTGCATTGCAGGCAGATGCTTTAACCTTCCCACCAGAGAAGCCCATATACACATATTTCCACTCTTTTAGATTCTTTTCGGAGAAGGCAGTGGCACCCCACTCCAGTACTCTTGCCTGGCAAATCCCACGGATGGAGGAGCCTGGTAGGCTGCAGTCCATGGGGTTGCTAAGAGTCGGACACAACTGAGTGACCTCACGTTCAGTTTTCACTTTCCTACATTGGAGAAGGCAATGGCAACCCACTCCAGTGTTCTTGCCTGGAGAATCCCAGGGACGGGGGAGCCTGGTGGGCTGCCGTCTCTGGGGTCGCACAGAGTCAGACACGCCTGAAGCGACTTAGCAGCAGCAGCAGCAGCCGATTCTTTTCACATATGGGTCGTTACAGAGTATTGATTAAGGTTCCCGGTGCAGCAGGTACTTATTCAATCCTTATTTTATCATTTCTTAATTATTATACTCCTTTTTACTATTGCGTATGGTCTTGAGGTTATTTTAATTTAGCTTAATTGGAGGGTAATGACTTTACAATATTGTGGTGGTTTTTGCCATACATTGACACGAATCAGCCATGGGTGTACAGGTGTTCCCCATCCTGAACCCCCTCCCATCTCCCTCCCCATCCGTTTGTCTGTCATATACTAGCAACAAGAATTCTTCACAATGAGCAAGTAAATTTTATAAATGTGCTAAATATGTATGTAGATAGTTCAGAAATAGAATTTCAGCAAAATATTTTTTGATCAAATTGTTTGTGTTCATGGAGTTTTTAATGGTCTATTTATAGTAACTGAGCTGCCCTGTACTCGGAAAATCGTCACCAACTCTTTTGCGACCCGAACAGCTGTATCCCACCAGGCTACTCTGTCCACAGGCAGAAACACTACAGTGGGTTCATTTTCTTTTCCTGTTTTCCTTTATTCTTAAATTATTTTTTAATTTGAGGTATAGTTGATTTTCAATATTGTGTTAGTTTCTGGTATACAGGAAAGTGATTCAGTTGTACTCATGTGTGTATATATATTATAAAATAATATATATTATAAAATATAATGTAGAAATAATATATATATTTATACATGTATATATATATATCTACAACTACCACACAATTGCCCTCATTGTACATGTTAGCAAGGTAATGCTCTAAGTCCTTCAAGCTAAGCTTCAAGAGTATATGGTCCAAGAATGTCGACATTTACAAGTTGGATTTAGAAAAAGTCAGGGAAACCAGAGATCAAATAGCCAGCATTCACTGGATCATAGAAAAAGCAAGCGAATTCCAGAAAAACACCCAATTCTGTTTCATTGACTCCTTTACAGCCTTTCATTGTGAGGATCACAACAAACTATGGAAAACTGTGAAAGAGTCGGGCATATCAGACAAGGTTACCCACTTCCTGCAAAACCTGTATGCAGGTCAAGAAACAACAGTTAGAACCGGACACGGAACAACGAACTGGTTCCAACTGGGGAAAGGAGTGTATTAAGTCTGCATATTGTCACCCTGCTTATTTAACTTATGTGCAGAGTACATCATGAGAAACGCTGGGCTGGAGGAAGCACGAGGTGGAATCAAGATTGCTGGGAGAAATGTCAGTAACCTCAGATATGCAGATGGCGCCACCCGTATGGCAGAAAGTGAAGAGGAACTAAAAAGCCTCTTGATGAAAGTGAAAGAGGAGAGTGAAAAGCTGGCTTAAAGTTCAACACTCAGAAAACGAAGAACGTGGCATCTGGGCCCATCACTTCATGGGAAATAGATGGGGAAACAGTGGAAACAGTGTCAGACTTTATTTTTTTGGGTTCCAAAATCACTGCAGATGGTGACTGCAGCCATGAAATTAAAAGACGCTTACTCCTTGGAAGGAAAATTATGACCAACCTAGATAGCATATTCAAAAGCAGAGACATTGCTTTGCCAACAAAGGTCTGTCTAGTTAAGGCTATGGTTTTTCCACTGGTCATGTATGGATGTGAGAGTTGGGCTGTGAAGAAGGCTGAGTGCCAAAGAATTGATGCTTTTGAGCTGTGGTGTTGGAGAAGACTCCTGAGAGTCCCTTGGACTGCAAGGAGATCCAGCCAGTCCATTCTGAAGGAGATTAGCCCTGGGTGGTCTTTGGAAGGAATGATGCTAAAGCGGAAATTCCAGTACTTGGGTCACCTCATGCAAAATGTTGACTCATTGGAAAAGACCCTGATGCTGGGAGGGATTAGGGGCAGGAGGAGAAGGGGACGCCCGAGGATGAGATGACTGGATGGCATCACCAACTCAATGGACATGAGTCTGAGTGAACTCCAGGAGTTGGTGATGGACAGGGAGGCCTGGCGTGCTGCCATTCATGGGGTTGCAAAGAGTCAGACACAACTGAGCTACTGAACTGAACTGAACTGAACTGAACTGAACGGTAAAGGTATTTACATACCTTTCCCCACATATGCAAGCTGTTTTGTTATGATGAGTTGTTCAGATCTGTTACATTAGAAACATTTTAGGTAGGGAGTTGATTTAGGATGACTAAAGTCTTACAGCGAGTGTGTAGCTGAAGTTACTTTTGTCTTCTCTGGAGGCTTTTTTTTTTTTTTTAACTCTCACTATCCTTTCTAGTAATTTAGAAATAAAATCTCCTTCTCTGTTGTGCTTAGTGATTCTGTCAATTTGTGAAACAGCTTCTGTTAGTTCACGTCATGTAGTTAATGACAGGACTTCTTAAGTAGTTTGTTTTAAAACTAGAAACGTGGAACCTATATGGAGTTGCATGAAGTTAAATTAGCCTGATAGTCTGCAGCAGTGGCCTCATGTTCGTGAAATCTGTGATCCTTACATATAGACCTGGGCGTGTTCCTGATCTGGAAATATGAAAAAGTTGATCTTTTTCTCTTGTACTGTATCCATCCATCCATCCATCCATCCATCCAGTCATCCATTCCTCTGTGTGTCTGTCTCATCTTTCCATCCATCCGTTTGTGCACTTTGTAATTTAGTCTTCTTGTAGAACTGTCAATAAGGGGTTTCCTAATTCTTCTTCTAAATAATTCAGAGCCTCTTAATGATTTTCCTCTGGACTCTTTCTTTCCTGAGTGTCTGTCTAGGCATCTTGACCGTGGTACGCTTGAGTGAAGTGAAGTCGCTCAGTCATGTCTGACTCTTTGTGACTCCATGGACTGGAGCCTACCAGGCTTCTCTTTCCGTGTGATTTTCCAGGCAAGAGTATTGCAGTGAGTTGCCATTTCCTTCTCCAGGCAATCTTCCCGACCCAAGGATCCAACCCAGGTCTCCTGCATTGTAGGCAGACGCTTTACCTTCTCAGTCACCAGGGAAGTCCGGTACACTTGAGAATCATCTGCAGTCCTGTGGCCGCCCCCTTTAGCCCTCACTGCTTGAACCTGATTTTGCAAAATCAAAGTCTCTCCGCAGCCAACCTCACCCAGTTTCCTCTGATGGGGTTCCTGGATCCCTTTTCCCAAGGCTGCCGAGACGCCTCTGTTTGGTCTGGGGAGAAAATGCACTCCATTTGCAGTGTCCTCAGTCAACATTAGGCACCTTACCTTTTGGCAGGCTCTGTTCTTTCCGATGTGCCCTTGTGATGACGGAACACTCTCAGTGCATTCGAATAACCAGAATGGCTGAAATCAGCAGCATTGTTTAACACTAAGTGCTTTATTCCGTCTTTTCTGTTTTCTTATGCAGCTTCACTGCATTAAATCTGTGTCATTAAAAATATTCACAGCATCGCCGCAGTCACTCCCCAGTAGCTAAGGAATGTGCTCCTCTCCAGAGTGATCCAGCCACCGTTGGCAGTTGCTGGGGTTTCGAAGGCTGTGCCTCTTTCCCTGTTGCTTTTTGTCAATAACCCCCTTTCCTTGGTGACAGGGAAAATGTTCCGTGTATCCAGAGCGGCGCCTGCTAGATTTATTAATAGCATTCATCTTCACACTGGACTGATCCCAATCTCGTCTGTTCCGCACAGCCTGTCACCTCCTAATATCTGGCTAAAAAGATGCGAATGCGTTGTTGGGCCACGTCCAGTCATCTCTGCCTAATTGTTTGGTTTCAAAGCGATAGTCCATGTTACACGTGATCACCTCTCTGTCCAATTAACGTGTGTTCCCCGGCCGTTCTGATAGAACAGACTGATGCTTCTTCCTCCGGCCTGGAGAAAACAAAGCAGAAAGCTTACGTGATGAACAATGTGATTCAGTTTTGTGTGTATGTGTCTATATATGTGTGTATATGTGTGAAAGTGTAAAAGTTGCTGAGTCGTGTCTGACTCTTCGTGACCTTATGGAGTATACAGTCCATGGGATTCTCCAGGCCAGAATACTGGAGTGGGCAGCCTTTCCCTTCTCCAGGGCATCTTCCCTACCCAGGGGTTGAACCCAGGTCTCCCGCATTGCAGGCAGATTCTTTAACAGCTGAGCCACCTGGGAAGCCTGTGTGTGTATATAAGCCCGTGTGTGTGTAAGCCCGTTGGTTGCTAAGCCGTGTCTGACCCGCTGCGACCCCATGGACTACCGCACGCCAGGGCCTTCTGTCCTTCACTGTCTCCTGTGTTATACACACACATATATACATTATGTATATATATATACATTATTATATATATATATACACACACACATATATGCATGTGTGTGTGTTATTTGCTCATTTGCGTCTGACTCTTTGCCACCCCACAGATTGTAGCCCACCAGGCTCGTCTGTCCATGGAATTTTCCAGGCAAGAATACTTGGAATGGGTTGTGATTTCCTATTCCAATATGTATGTATATATGTGCATAAATATATATCCCTTTTTAGGTTCTTTAACAAAATATTTATTTCTTTATTCGGTTGTTCATTGCAGCATGTGGGGAATTTAGCTGCAGCACGCGCATTGAGGTATCTAATTCCCGGACCAGGGACCGAACCTGGGTCCCCTACAATGAGAAAAGAGAGTCTTAGCCACTGGACCACCAGGGAAGTGCCCTAGATTCTTTTCCGTTAGTTTTCTGAAAGATATTGTGTAGAATTCTCTATGCTATAAAGTACACCAGAGATTAAAACAACACTGAATTATAAATCCAGTATATTTCAATAATAATATTTTAAGAAATTACAAATGATCCTGAACTTTGCTTCTTCTTAAACCTCTTAGGCTACATCTCCTCTGACGGATAAGATATCACTTATCCATCTTTCCAAAGCGTGGATTTGTCTGCTTATACTTGCAGCTCTTTACTGATGGCAAGAAAAACCTTCGTTTGGATTTATTAAAATAAGGGTGGCTTATGAAGGACAAGATGACTGCGTCTTTCAGCCTCTTGTCTTGTTGACGATTCAGAAGCCTAGCTTGGTGGCGGGCTCTGTGTACCCGCAGGATCGTCCTTCAGTCAGTAGGATGAGCTGGTCAAGTGGACATACGGGTTGTTCCATTGGTCCTGATGGGAATCTGAGATGGCAGGGTGAACAAGGCCAGGTGGTCAGGAGCTGTAGGCAGTTAAGAGCTTTTCCTGCTCAGCAAAGAGTTCAGCTGCTGGACACCAGCCTTCCATTCTTGCAGCATGTGTCTGCCTCAATAGCAGAGTAGCTCATCCTTCCCAAGCCTGAATGTCGTGGGCCAGTGCCTGTTGGCAAACTCCAAATATCCAAATGATGCTATGGGAGACTCGGAGAGTTGTGCCCAAGAAGGCAAACCCAGCAATTTCTTCAGTTATGTGAATCAGTGTAGAGTTGCTGTTGTTCAGTTGCTAAGTCATGCCCAACTCTGCAACCCTGTGGACTGTAGCACACCAGGCTTCCCTGTCCATCACCAAGTCCTGGAGTTTACTCAAGCTTATGTCCGTTGAGTGGGTGATGCCCTCCAACCATCTCATCCTCTTCCATGCCTTTCTCCTCGTGCCTTCAGTCTTTCCCAGCATCAGGGTCTTTTTCCAATGAGTCAGCTCCTCCTATCAGGTGGCCAAAGTATTGGAGCTTCAGCTTCAGCGTCAGTCCTTCCAATGAACATTCAGGGTTGATTTCATTTAGAATTGACTGGTTGGATCTCCTTGCAGTTAAAAGGATTCTCAAGAGTCTTCTCCAGCACTGCAGTCAAAAGCATCCATTCTTCGGCGCTCAGCCTTCTTTATGGTCCAAGTTTCGCATCCATACATGTCTGCTGGAAAAAGCATAGCTTTGACGAGACAGACCTTTGTCAGCAAAGTGATGTGTAGAGATCCACTTTCAAGAGGCAATATCTCAGACTTCCCTGGTGGTCTAGTGCTTAAGACTTTGCATTCTCAGGCAGCAGGTGTGGGTTTAACCCCTGGTCAGGGAGCTGAGATTCTCATATGCCTTGCAGATAAAACACCAAAAGATAAAAGAGAAGCAACATTGTAACGAATTCAATAAAGATTTCAGAAACTGGTCATACCAAAAAAAAAAAATCTTTAAAACGATTTTGCTTTAAAAATATTTGCTTCTGTTTTCATGACGTTATGGAAAATCCCAAACGAACGTTTAAGCTGCTCCAGTAAATGGAAGGTTGGAATAATACGGTGAAATAAAATACGTGGTTTTTGATTTACGATTTGACGTGATAAAATTTAGAATTAGCATGATGAAATTTAGAATGGAAATTACCTTCTTATTCCTCCAAAAAACAGGTTACGTGCTAGTTCAGGGACAGACATCAAAATTACTGTATTAACTCCCTTTTGACTAAATGCTAATCAGCGAAAATTACTTTATTTCTTCAGTAATTTCTTAACAATAAAAGTGCAGGGGGACTCTACTGACTTTTAGTGACTTCTGAAAGTGAAAATGAAAGTTGCTGAGTCCTGTCCAGCTCTTTCAGACCTCATGGGCTGTATAGTCAATGGAATTTTCCAGGCCAGAATACTGGAGTGGGTAGCCTTTCCCTCCTCCAGGGGATCTTCCCTACCCAAGGATCGAACCCTGGTCTCCCTCATTGCATGCAGAGTCTTCACCATCTGAGCCAGCAGGGAAGCCCAAGAATACTAGAGTGAGTAGCCTATCCCTTCTCCAGGGGATCTTCCCTACTCAGAAGTAGAACCGGAGTCTCTTGCTTTGCAGGCAGATTCTTTACCAACTGAGCTATCAGGGAAGTACTGAAACTTCTGTGTTTCCCTTAAATGTAGATTATTTGGGGACAGTGTCCCAGGTGGCTCCGTGGTAAAGAGACAGCCTGCAGTATAGGAGACCGGCGTTCGATCCCTGGGTTGGGAAGATCCCCTGAAGAAGGGAATGGAAACCCACATCAGTATTCGTGCCTGGAGAATCCCATGGACGGAGGATCTTGGTGGGCTGCAGTCCGTGGGGCTGCAAAGAGGTGGACATGGGTGAGCACAAACACACACACACACCCCTTTGGTTTGCAAAGTGCATTGTCATATAAAGCTGGTCCATCGTAGAGTCACGATAAAACAGACTACTTTCCAGGTGAAATATGAAACACGGAAGACAAGCCTGCATGGCTGGATCCGTTATTTTCTGAGGCTCCCTTTGAATAGCCCTGAGCGAATCCAAAGAAATAGACTATTTCTGCCTTAAAATGGCTTATTTAGCTTGCTGTGTTTGGGAACGCTTCTTCCGTGAAGCAGGGTGCCAGAAGCTGAGAGATGCTTTTGTGGGGAGCCAGAGTCGGCCTGGGCGATGTTTACAGGGCGCTGTCGGAAATGGTGCTGGGGTTTCCTCAACGATCTCCGTGGTGATGGGATTATGCTGTCCATCAGAGATTATGCTGAAATTATTTTTTTTTTTCCTGTCTCTCTCTCTTTGGAATCATATGCCTGTGAATACAGGGATTTGACCTTTAAAATAAGAGTTAAAAAAAAAAAAACCCTGTCTTCCCCTTCACTGACCTGATGGTTCTGTGCCATCCGAGTGGCAAGGAAGCCGCTGGCCTGGCTCCACTGGTGCGTGTCCATCCATGCTGGCATCAGCTCTGCAGTGCCCTGAGCCAGCAGGCACCCGGACTTCCAGTCTGTGGCGTGAACAGCAAGTGGAGAACCACGCTCTTCCTGAATTGCCCGCAGGCTGCCGCATGGATGATTGGTGGGACCTCGGAATTCCTGCTGCACACAGGAAAGCTCGCTTCTCACCGAATTACTGCTGTGCGTCCAACTCGGGAGGATGCACAGAGTAACGGCATCATCCTTAACGAACCAGCCTGTCTCAGCACCCATGTCTGTTTTCAGACACCACCAGGGCTTAGGGGGCCACTTGGGAGGCAAGGACGCACGCAGGGTCTTGGGACCTTTCATTGCTTTCTCGAGCTGTGTCCTGGGTTTTCCAGTCTCAATAATTTTCTTTTAACTTATTTTTTATTTTTATTTTATTTTTAAAATATTTTTAAAATGAAACAAAGTGAAATATTTTTTATGATAAAAGGTACAGTCCACAAACGTGACAGACATCATAAAGCATTAGACTCCTAACACCAAAGAGACAAAGATACATACAGTGAAAATGAAAAGAAATGTAAGGGAATAGAAAAAAAAATAATCACAAGGAGACATATTAATGTTTCTCTGAGAATATTTTATTTAGTGCAGAAAGCATAAGCATCTTTTTTCATGTTATTAATCATTTAAATTAGATTGATTTATTTATATATTACTGTAGATTAATCTTGGGCTTCCCTGGTGGCTCAGACCATAAAAAAAAAAATCAGCCTGCAATGCAGGAGACCCAGGTTCGATCCCTGGGTGTGGAAGATCCCCTGGAGGAGGGTCTGGCAAGTCACTCCAGTATTCTTGCCTGGAGAATCCCATGGACAGAGGAGCTTGGCGGGCTGCAGTCCATGGAGTTGCAAAGAATCAGACACGACTGAGCAACTTTCACACACGCTTATTAATCTTATACCCTACACAAATATATTTCAAATTTTGTATCTCATATGTTCTTATTCCATAGGCGATTCAGAAAAACTGGCCAAAATATAAACAGTACTAAATTTGAAAATGTAGAATTTTTTTGTGATTCACACATATATATATATGCATATACATATATTATTTTTGAAGTTATTTTCTTTATTTTTTATTGCAAGATATTGAATATAGTTCCCTGTGCTATATATAACCAGCCTCGATAATTAATTTCATGAGGAAGTTCAGGGGTTGTCCAGCTAATGGCTTGTGCAGGGGGAGATTCTTAGATTCTGATGATAAGAAGTGAAGGAAAAAGGGAAAAAAGCAAAGACAAAGAAGCAGGACAAACCACGCAGGGTTTTCCAAGCAACCAGGAAAAACTGGACCCGATCCAGGCGCAGCTTGCATCTTTGAGCTGCGTTCTCATTTCTTGTATCAGTGGCTCATGGGGAATTTATGCCTTTGCTCACAGGCCTCACGTCACCGTAGCTCTGCCCCTCATCTGTTATGAATTGAGAAGCAGTGGCTACCTGGTGGAAAAATGCAGTGTCCTTCAGTTCCTATCGAGAAGTGGGCACACGGCTCTTCAGCCCCCGGACGTGGAGGTGGAGCCCGTGGTGTGAGGTGTAATCAGTTGGGGATGCTGGGTCTGGGGCCGCGTCCACGCTGCAGGGAGGACTAATACCCCCGCACCTGAATGGGTCTACAAGGTGTCTGGTGTCCCGTGGCCCTGCTTCAAGTCCTGCTGGTCTGGGGTCGTTCTCAGAACCCCCATTTACCTGGCAATGCAGGAAAGGCATGGGGTTGGCGTGACTGGCCAGTTGATGAAGAATCTGTCTCCAGGTTCGACCCCTGGATCGGGAAGATCCCCTGGAGGAGGGCATGGCAACCCACTGCTGTACTCTTGCCTGGAGAATCCCGTGGATAGAGGAGCCTGGTTGGCTGCAGTCCACGGGGTCGCAAAGAATCGGACACGACTGAGCGACTTCACTTTTACTTTTCACTCTCATGCATTGGAGAAGGAAATGGCAACCCACTCCAGTGTTCTTGCCTGGAGAATCCCAGGGACGGCGGAGCCTGGTGGGCCGCCGTCTATGGGGTCGCACAGAGTCGGACACGACTGACATGACTTAGCAACAGCAGCAGCAGTTCATATATTTAGAATTAATAAGTCACCCGTTCTACCTTATTTATTTGTATGTCTAGAAGCCGACTTTTCTATTTTGTATTAGTACATTTAGAAGTAATAAGTCACCCATTCTGTCTTCTTTAGTTGGTGACGTGAATTGCTTTTTTCTGCTTAGATACACATCAGAGGGAATCACTCCTTTGAATGTTTTCATATAACTCAGCCTTTTCCAAACCATGTTGTTTGCACTGATACATCAGCTCTTTATAAATTGGGTGAAAAAAGGGTTTCTTGTCAAATCCTTTCCTTGACTGTATTAATTGTATCAAATGCTTTTTTCCTTCTTTCCAGTGGTGTTTTATCCTTTGACCATTCCATTGCTCGAAAGAACTATTCGGTGCATGGAATTCTCCAGGCCAGAACAGTGGAGTGGATAGCCTTTCCCTTCTTCAGGGGATCTTCCCAACTCAGGAATCAAACCCAGGTCTCCCTGCATTGTGGGTGGATTCTTTACCAGCTAAGGCACCAGGGGAGCCCATTGCTTTTCACTTGTCTTTTCTCCTTCCCTTGTTGATGCCAAGCAACATACCTCCTTTTTTCCCTTTGATCTGCCATCTATATTCTTAAAGTCATTTCCTTATGGTATCTTTAGACAATTTTCCTTCTTTTTGGAAGCTTGGCAGTTTATAGTATTCATCCAAGTGTTTCTCTTGAGGAGAATGTGTCAGGATTCCATACAGTGAAAGTGAAAGTCACTCAGTCCTGTCCGACTATTTGCCATTCCGTGGACTGCACAGTCCATGGAATTCTCCAGGCCACGATACTGGAGTGGGTAGCCTTTCCCTTCTCCAGGGCATCTTCCCAACCCAGGGACGGAACCCAGGTCTCCCACATTGCAGGGGGATTCTTTACCAGCGGAGCCACCGGGGAAGCCCGTAACCTCAGCTTTATAGTTTAGTCTTGCCATTTGAACAAGTGAGTGCCTGTTCAATGACTAGTCTTGTCCAACTCTTTTGCGACCCCATGAACTGTAGCCCGCCAGGCTCCTCTGTCCATGGGATTCTCCAGACCAGAACACTGGAGTGGGCTGCCGTTTCCTTCTCTGGGGCATCTTCCCGACTTCCAGGACTCAAACCCGTGTCTCCTGCCTTAAAGGTGGATTCGTTACCATCTGAGCCTTCAGGGAAGCCCAGTTCCTTCCACTACACTTGCTGTTTCCTCCCGTGAACATTTATCAGCTTCGTCTTTCTGTCTTAGACTGGCCTCATTTCATGCCTCTGAACCAAGGAAACGACATCTTATTCTACTCCATGAAAAATGGCAACCAGTTATCTAAATGTCCCCACGGAGTCTTTCAGAGTCTGCGGTTATCTTTTGTTCCGTGATTCTTTCATTCCCCGACAAAACATACACCATCTTTCTTTATTTCTTTTCTTTATCATAGAGCAAGTTAGGATTTACCCAGATAAGGTGTCTGCCAACTGAAGAGAGGAATCTGTAAGAATCTGTGTAAGAACGAACGAAAGCGCCTTTCCTTTGCCAAGGGTCCAGCGGTCTTCATCATTCAGTGAAGTGGTCACAAACCGCCACCACACATTCCTGGGCGCTCCTAGCAAACATAGTACTGGTTGTGGTCGTTATTGGGCTCGGCCTCCCAGTCCCTTCCCAGTGGTTGATCCGGTCAGCTCTTTTGCAAATTCAGTTTCTAATGAAACATTCACCTCCAGGCAGCCTGGGCCCCTTACCAAGATGGTCTACACATTTGTTAACACTCAGGCACTCTGTATTTGCTGAGTGTGTGAAGAACTTCAGTGGACTTCTCAGATTTGTTCCGAACTGTCCTTTTCGGCAGCAGTTAGTGACTGGGCGTTTCCATGCACCGACCCTTATTAAGTCTTACCTGTTTCTTCCAGTTGGTTTCATTTAAAGGTACGCTTTGCAAGTTGGAGTCGGGAGGTTTCCTGAAATAATGTCGAAGCAACACCGCGAGGTAGGATTGTGTCTCTCCGTTTCATAGTTTCATGTGGTGTGTGTACTCAGTTGCTTACGACCCTTTTGTGACCCCATGGACTGCAGCCTGCCAGGCTCCTCTGTCCATGAGATTCTCCAGGCAAGAGTACTGGAGTGGTTGCCATGCCTTCTCCAGGGGATCTTCCCGACCCAGGGATTGAACCTGTATCTCTTCCATCTTCTGCATTGGTAGGTGGATTGTTTACTACTGAGCCACTTACAAAGCCTTGTTTCTAGAGACAGGGGCACTATTTTTAGGAAGAGGTGAGTGAATATAACCAGGAAGGGAGATCCCAATGGTTTACTGATTGATTTTCCATAATTTTTTTTAAAGTTCATTTTGTATTGTGGTATACAGATGAGGCATTCAACCATACAAATATATGTATCCCTTTTCCCCCAAACTCCCCTCCATCCAGGCTGCCACGTGACACTGAGCAGAGTCCCCTGTGCTGTCCAGCAGGTCCTTGCTGGTTCTCCATGTGAAACACAGCAGTGTGTCCATGTCCATCCCAGACTCCCTGACTATCCCTTCCCCCATCCATCCCCCTGGTGACCATAAGGTTATTACAGAGGATTGAGCAGAGTTCCCTGTGCTGGACAGCAGCTCCTTGTTGGTTATTCATTTTAATACATGTATCCATGTTCATAAAATGATTCCCAGTGTATTAACACCTCCAGAAAATCCCTCACTAGCCTGAACTCTCTTCAGCGTTGGGATTGGGTTTCATCGGAACCTACCAGATGCAACCTGAGATATTCCTCTGTTCTGGGTTTGCTAAGATATTTACATGTTCTCTTTTGTTTTCCTGAGTGTTTTAGTTGGGAAATTTGCATCGAAGGATTCCTCTGAACACAGCATCAAGAAGGCGCTTCTTAAGACAGGTTCATGTGAACCTTAAAAGCTGGTTTGGATAATGACTAGTCAGCACATGTAACCATGGGAGGAAGAGTGGCTTTTCTGGCTGAAGGACCAGCAGTCGAATATATTTCAGCACTATTGGCCATCTTCTTGTTGACTTGATGGTGATGAACATTTTGAGCAAGACTCAGTCATTCCCTATTTCTTCAACTGAAAATAAGAAGAATCGTGACCCAAATCCATAACCTTGAGAGATTTCCATAAATACCTGAAATTGCATATAATTACCAAAGAGAACAATTCATCAGGCTCACAGTTGAATTTGTCTCTGGTTCTCAAAATAACATGCTTTCAAAGCTGGAACCCATTGTGCATAAATGTGTAAACACCTAGAGAGAGATTAAGCTTCCATCTTGGCCCAAGGCAAAGGCTTCACGGATTTACAATGGATTGATTGCCTTGGAGTCCTTTAAGCCTACGGGATTAAACATTTGTAGTAATGAAAATCCCATCCTGGTGTAACCATGCAGTTTTATTTTCTGAGGCAGTGTCTTGCAGGCGTATCAAGATGGAAGTCAATTACAAATGATCAGAATGTTTTCAGCAAGACTGGGTCATATTTTGTGATCGTAACATATTGTAAGATTTTTCAGTCTTTGTGGACAGTTTCTTGAATAGCTTAAGTCTCTCTTTTCACTAACAAGTTGGACTGTATCTAAAACACAGTTGTGTTTTATTTTTGTTTGCAAACTCAGTGCCGCATTCTTGCCTGAAGAATGGTTTTACTTAATAAACAAGATTCGTAACAATATTGTTATGATAAACAGTGGTAACAGGGATGAACACATCTACCTTTAGTCAAAACGGTCTCTTTGCGTTTTCTTTTTTCCTCTCCATGTCGCTCTTTGAAACAGTTTCTGACATCTGGTTCTTACGTTTCTTTGAACAAGTGTTTTCCTTTATATACATAGCTCTTGTTGTTGTTGCCCTGTTGCTAAGTCGTATTCGACTCTTGGTGACACCCCGGACTATAGCACACGCCAGGCTTCCCTGTTTTCCACTATATCGTGGAATTTGCGCAAACTCATGTCCATTGAGTCCGTGATGCCATCCAACCATCTCATCCTCTATCATCCCCTTCTCCTCCCACCCTCAATCTTTCCCAGCATTAGAGTCTTTTACAGTGAGTCAGCTCTTTGCATCAGGTGGCCACAGTATTGGAGCTTCAGCTTCAACATCAGTCCTTCCAGTGAATATTCAGGGTTGATTTCCGCTAGGACTGACTGCTTTGATCTGCTTACAGTCCAACGGACTATCCTTCTCAATAGTTAGTTAGGTATAATTTCCATTTTCTTGATTGCACCAGTGGTCCTAGGATGGCGTCATTTGCTTATTCTTCTGTGATGCGTACGTTTATTTGGGGGACCGAAACAAAACCACATTCCCCAGAGACTAACCCACCGCATTGCATAAATGCCGTTCACTCTTTGTCAGATGGTCATGCTCTGTGTTGTCCATACGTACATGTGTTTGGTTCATGGTTTTCACTCTGCCAAAAGTGGCACGTTGACCTCCTGGAACAAATTACTTAGCTGCTTTTGGATTCCGTTGTCTCATCTGTAGAGTGGAGGCACAAATAGTTCTGACAAGGTTTCAGATGGTTACAAAGTACATGGACCAGCGCCCTGCAGGTTCTAAGCCAACACGGTAATTTGGACAATCGTAGTGTCCTAATGAAATAACCATTGTCGTGATAGGAAGATGAGCTGGACGAGGGTCATGCAACTGATCAGGCTTGGTCCGTCACTGGCTTGCATGTTTTATAGGCCCAGCTGCACACTGTAGAGCCTGTCACGTAAATATCTGCTAGGTCACCAACTCATTCTCGCATCTGTTAAGGAAGACATCCTCATTTGAAGGAACCGTAACCCCCTGGAGAAAGGGCTGATTCTAGAAATGCGGTAGAAACTGTGCCAGACCATCCTGAAGTATCTGATAGTGCCAGGAATCAAGGCAGTGCTTAAAAGTCAATGAAAAATAACCACAGTGATGGGGGTATATTGAAGGGGTATAGGGCTTCCCTGGTAGCTCAGCCCATAAAGAATGTGCCTGTAATGCAAGAGGCCCCAGTTTGATTCGTTGGTTGGGAAGGTCCGCTGGAGAAAGGATAGGCTACCCACTCCAGTATTCTTGGGCTTCCCTGGCGACTTAGATGGTAGAGACTCTGCCTGCAATGCAGGAGACCTGGGTTGGGGATTTCCCCTGGAGGAAGGCATGGCAACCCACTCCAGTATTCTTGCCTGGAGAATCGCCATGGACAGAGGAGCCTNGGATAGGCTACCCACTCCAGTATTCTTGGGCTTCCCTGGCGACTTAGATGGTAGAGACTCTGCCTGCAATGCAGGAGACCTGGGTTGGGGATTTCCCCTGGAGGAAGGCATGGCAACCCACTCCAGTATTCTTGCCTGGAGAATCGCCATGGACAGAGGAGCCTGGCGGGGCTACAGTCCATGGGGTCGCAAAGAGTCGAACATGACTGAGTGAATAAACATATCACAGAAACCAAATAAAGAGTTCTTACTGGCCAAGGCTAGAACAACTTGAGGAACAGCATTAAATACTGTTCTATTAGAATACATACTTACAATCTCATACGGTCATAAATGAAGGAGAAAATAAAAAGGAAGTATGAGTTTTGTATTGCTGCTGGAACAAATGACATACTGGCTTTTAACAACACATATCTAACTGAGAGTTTTGGAGGTCAAAAAGCACAAACGGGTCTCACTGGGTAAAATCAGCATGTACACAGGATTGAATCCTTTTCGATGGATCGAAGGAAAAACTTCTTTCTTTTTGTTTTTAATTTTGTTTTTAATAGATAGAACCCACCTACATTCTTTGTCTCAAGGTGCCCTCTTTAATCCGCAAAAAGCAATACAAAATGCAAAACTCCCAGCAGCATAGCATTTTCCAGTGTGTGACTTCTCTCTGCCTCCGTCTTTCATCATAAAGAACTCTTGTGAAGACACTGGGACCCAGCTGATGATCCAGGATAATTTCTTTATGTTAAGGTCAAGTGATTATCATCCTTAATTGCACCTGCAAATTCAAATCCCTCTTGCCACGCATCGTATCATATTCTCAGATTCTAGGCAGCAGGGCACGGATCTCTTGAGGAAAGCGTGACAAGATTCTCCCTATCATGGGGAGAAGCAGCCAAGCTCCTATACAGAAGTAGTCTAGATGATTTTTGAAGGTTCCATCCCTTGACGCATTGGAGCATGCCTCTGCTTGAGTTTGGCTCTGCCTGCTGTTTTCCATCCAAGCAGCCTAAAATTCAAGGAGGAGAAGCCTGACAATGGAGAAATCTGACAACTGTGACCTTGGCCAGGGGATGGAAGTCCGTTTCCACCGTGTAAGTCATGTTGAGAGCACGCGCCCTTGATACGTGACGAGAAGGACATTTCACCCTTGAGCTTCCTCTCCAAAATCGTAATCCCTGTCTACTCGTGAAAAATCCAAAAAAAAAAAAAAGAAAGGCCAATTGTGGGAAATTCTCCAAAAATGCCTGGTGAGAGCTCTTCAAAACTGTCAAGGTCATAAGAAAGAGGAGAAATCTGAGAAGCTGTCACGGCCAAGAGGAGTCTAAGCAGACATCATGACTGAAATGAAATGCAAGATCCTGTGACCGGAAAAAAAAAAAAAAAAAAAAGATATATGGTAAAAATGAAGGAAACCTAATTCGAGCATGGTCTTGACTTACTTGTAATATTTCACAATTGAATCATTCGCTGTAACACATGGACCAGTTCAGGTGTTAATAATAGAGAAGGCAGGAGGTGAGACAGACAACACTTTCTTGACGTGTTTCGGGTTGTTTTTTATGTTTGAAACTGTCCTAAAATCTACGTTTATGAAAAAAAGGAGCAACAACAAAAAGTGCAGATACCCAACCTTCCCCTCTAATTCCCGAGGATGCTTGGAACATCCCGATGTTTGATATCCATGCAGGTGTTTCAGAGTGTCTTGCATTTAAAACCCAAGTGGGATTTTGCTTTATTTTTTCTCTCAATCTTGCTGTCAAGCTAACCAGCATTGAGTGATCTAGAAAAGAAGTGGATATGATGAGGTTCGTGCTAACCCAGCAAGCACTGTTCAACCTAACCAGCATTGAGTGATCTAGAAAAGAAGTGGATATGATTAGCTTCGTGCTAACCCAGCAAGCACTGTGTTGGCACCTCCGGGTTCAGTCTTCCTCTCCCAAGTGGTCTTGGTTCCACAGGTCTGATTCTTTGCAACCCCATGGACTGTACCCCATGGACTGTAGCCCACCAGGCTCCTCTGTCCCTGGGATTTCCCTGGCAAGAACACAGGAGTGGTTTGCCCTTTCCTTTTCCAGGGGATCTTTCTGACCAAAGGATGGAAACTGTGTCTCCTGCGTTGACAGGAGAATTCTTTACCACTGCCCCACCTGGTTGAGCAGGAAGGATCGTATATATATGACTGAACCCAAGAGTGGCTGCTTGCTGCTAAACCATTAGAGTTCTGGCTTGTGGGAAGGAAAGTCTGCTTTATTTGAATGACGGCAACTGAGGGTAGATGAAGCCCTCTCCAAAGGCTGACTCCCCTCAACCTGACAGTCTGGGGGCAAGAGCTTTTATAGAAAGTGGAAAGGGGGTCCATGCAGAAACAGCATAGTCATCTTGAAACAGGTGACTGGTGATCTGATTAGGGTCACTCCCGTTATTTTAGGTAGTTAATCTTCGCTTCCAGGGTCGGTTTATTCCCACTTATTTGAAGGCAGCTCTTTGAATTGCGGCAGCTTACGTCATGACTAGACTTCCCTGGTGGCTCAGCTGGTAAAGCGTCTGCCTGCAATGTGGGAGACCTCGGTTCTATCCCTTGGTCGGGGAGATCCCCTGGAGAAGGGAATGACTAACCCACTCCAGTACTCTTGCCTGAAAAAATCCCATGGATGGAGGAGCCTGGTAGGCCTCAGTCCACGGGTCGCAAAGAGTCGGACACGACTGAGCAGCTTCATTTGAGCAGCTGTCATGACTACAGTCTGGACATCATGTAGTTAAACTTCTTCAGCCGGTGGGGGTTTCAGTATCTATAAGACAGCTCACAGGACATGGCTCACCATATTATCCATACCTCTTCAGGAGGAACCAATGGTCCTTGACTTTGCTTAAAGGGAAAGTGAGTGAAAGTCGCTCAATTCTGTCCAACTCTTTGTGATCCCATGGACTGTACAGTCCATGAAATTCTCCAGGCCAGAATACTGGAGTGGGTAGCCTTCCCCTCCTCCAGGGGGGGTCTTTCCAACCCAGGGACCGAACCCAGGTCTTGCTCATGGTGTGCAGATTCTTTACCAGCTGAGCCACCAGGGAAGCCTTGCCTTTGTTTAATGCGAGCGTTATTATTTGATCTTTTTAGAGTTCTTCTTCGTTTCTGCACGTTCTCACTTCTCTGATTAAACTTAGGCTTTGGCTAAAGTTTGTCGCAAACAACCTGACAATGGAAATCAGTCTTGAGTATTCATTGGAAGGACTGATGCTGAAGCTCCAATACTTTGGCCACGCGATGCGGAGAGTTGACTCAGTGGAACCAGGATGCTAGGAAAGATAGAAGGCAGGAGGAGAAGGGGATAATACAGGATGAGATGGTTCAATGTCATCACCAACTCAATGGACATGAATGTGAGCAAACTCCAGGAGATTGTGACGGACACGGAAGCCTGGCTTACTGCTGCTCATGGGAGAGCCAGGTTCAGTTCCTGGGTCTGGAAGATCCCCTGCAGGAAGGCATGACCGCCTGTTCCAGTGTTCTTGCCTGGAGAATCCTTTGGACAGAGAAGCCTAACCTGCTATGGTCCACAGGGTTGCAAAGAGTCATGCCTGAAGTGACTTAGCATAGCACACATAGTCACACGTGGGGGTTAGTGCTACATACAAAACTGTTACTTTTCTTTAACATGAAAAAAAAAGTGGTGATGCTAACAGGTAAAGGAGGCGTGCACTCTTTAAGGAAAATTATTACATTGCCTTTGGTTCCCAAACATCACGCATGCTGGGCAACAAGATACGTTTCAGACCTAAAGTGATATGTTTCGCGGGGGTACATTTGGGGACCTTAGGAGATGTGTATACATGGCTGAGTCTGTGTGGATGTAGCTGTGTGTGTGTGTGTGTGTGCCTGAGAGAGAGAAAGTGTCTCATGCAGACAAGCAAATAGTTACAACACATAATTACAAAGGCTGTCCTCCTGTAACAAAGAAGTTGTACGTTTCAGCAGCTTGCAATAGCAGAAGCTTCCTTCTCTTTTATGAAGTCTGTGTCCATTTCAGGCTGAGCAGCTGTTTTCTATACGCTTTTCTTTCCAAGACCGAGGCTTGAAGGGGTAGTTCCCATCCGGGAGGTACTGGACTGGTGGTGTTTCAGGAAGGGGGACCCCTTTCAGGGCTCAGGAGTGGGCTCTCTTCTAACAGTCGGAAATGAGCTGTCCGAAGAGACACAGGTGCTGAGAAACCAATAGACTGTAATGNTTTTCTTTCCAAGACCGAGGCTTGAAGGGGTAGTTCCCATCCGGGAGGTACTGGACTGGTGGTGTTTCAGGAAGGGGGACCCCTTTCAGGGCTCAGGAGTGGGCTCTCTTCTAACAGTCGGAAATGAGCTGTCCGAAGAGACACAGGTGCTGAGAAACCAATAGACTGTAATGGGAAGGGGCCTTGTGGGCGGAGAGCAGGAGGGTCAGGAAACCCTTGAGGACTGCCCTGCCTCTTGGTTCACAGTCTCGGGATTTATGGTGATGGGATTAGTTTCCTGGTTTTCCCCTTGGCTGAATTCTCCCTGTAGGCGATGGCTTGCTAGTTCTGTGTTCCTCATCAGGACCCCCTGTCGTAAAATAAAATTGTCGTCAAATCACGCAGATGGTCACTGTGGTGCCTGGCCAGGGTGGGCAGTTTGGGTCTGTGTGTTTTCTCTGGCTGGTGGTGGAGGGTAAAACCACCGTGGAGACGGATCAGCTCCTAGAGTTTTACTGCACTCGCGTCCTGCAACTCTTTCACTCATGTTATTTTTTTGGCGAGGAATCTTAGTAGCAGGTGGGTTAGGTGTGATGGTTCCCCCAGGGGACACTTGTGGGGGGTATTTTGAATAAATGATAGAACGCTTTATGCAGACTGTGTTGAGGGAATGTAATCAATCACACTGAGAAAGGGTTGCTAGTCATTTCCCCTTAAGTTTATTTTCTCCTCTTTCTTGTTACATCAATACATCTTTTGGTTTCTAGTGGAGCAGAACCAGGAATAGGTCTACAGCGGCCAGTCAGCTAGGTGCTACAGTGGGTAAAGTGTCTAAAATTCTTATCGTCCATAAAAATGGTCTTGTATTCCAAAGACTTGGGCTGTCTTATGTGTTTTGTTTTTTTTTTCCTCCTTCCTTCCTGTATCTCTTTCTCTCCTTTCAGCAAGAGTGGAGGGATCTTAGCTCCTCAACCAGATATTGAACCCAGCATCTCGACAGTTAAAGCTCAGAGTTCTAATTGCTGAACTTCCAGGGAATTCCCATGACCTTGAAATTCTTTTAAAAAGTAAATAAACATAAAAGAATATATATATATATAAGAATATATTTATTAATATATACACGCTGATACATATTAATACATAGCATCTACATTAATTTATACATAATACATAAATATATAGACATGTATCATTTTTACAGCCATTACCTGAGGTCATTTAATTGGCTTCTACTCGCTTGACAAACTCAAGCATTGGAGAGAGGGATGATTTTGTATAATCTAGACTTAATTTCATTTTGAGGACGTTGTGCTGCGCGTCAGACACAGACTCGGAAACACAAAGACATCTTGACTGCTTTGCCTGGTAAAGACGGAGAAGCCACTTTTAGAGGCAGTCTAGTCTTTTATTTATTTGTCTGTTTTATCACAGGATAGCGGATTTACAATGTTGTGTTCATTTCCGGCATGGAACAAAACTGTATATACACACATATATATCTACGTTTCCCCATTTATTCTTTTGCATCAACAGCAAATTGAAAATATGCCAAGGGTTCTAACTCCTTATAATTCTTGCCCTGAACACCAAAAAGCAAGGGCTTCCCTGATAGCTTAGCTGGATAAAGAATCTGCTTGCAATGCAGGAGACCCTGGGTTGGGAAGATCCCCCTGGAGAAAGTAACTGCTACCTACTCCAGTATTCTGGCCTGGAAAATTCCACTGAACAACAGACTGGTTCCAAATAGGAAAAGGAGTAC
>SJYA01005758.1:0-23527 GCA_006410615.1 Neotragus moschatus | reverse complement strand
CACCCCATAGCGCCTACTATGTGATTACTATGTGACTTACTATGACTTGATTTAATCATCGGTTTATGGTCTACCTCCCACAACAGAGTCTCATAGCCACAAAGGCAGCAATTCTCGTCCCTCCTGTTCCCCAGGGCTGGCACAGAGTAGGCACTCGATAAATAGTAACCGAATGTATAAACAAGATGTCATGAGATTGTTCCAGGCCTTGCTGCCTGTGCGCCAAATCCCTGTGATCCATGCTGAAAGGAGACAGATGCCAAAGGGAGGTAGGAACACTTCTGAGAATTATGTGGGCTATTACAGTTGTAGAATCTCAAGAACTACAATCTGCGTCTAGGGGCACCCCGGGTGATTCCTAGGCATACTAGTTTGAGCAGCACAGCCAAGGGACCCTGCTAGACTTCATGATGTGATGAGACAATAAATTTGGGGTGAGTCTTTTTTTTCATTTATTTATTTATTTTTATTTTACTTTACAATACTGTATTGGTTTTGCCATACATTGATATGAATCCACCATGGGTGTACATGAGTTCCCAGTCCTGAACTCCCCTCCCACCTCTCTCCCCATATCATCTCCCTTATTTCAGCTTTGGACACTGGCCTTGAATCTACTCCTAGACTCTGTCACTTGCTGCCAGGACCCTCTTGGGAAAAGGCTCGTCACCTTCAGCTTCCTAATCTCCAAGGAGTGAGTANAGTCCTGAACTCCCCTCCCACCTCTCTCCCCATATCATCTCCCTTATTTCAGCTTTGGACACTGGCCTTGAATCTACTCCTAGACTCTGTCACTTGCTGCCAGGACCCTCTTGGGAAAAGGCTCGTCACCTTCAGCTTCCTAATCTCCAAGGAGTGAGTAGGTCTCAACATCTACTCCACAGTTTGTCACAAAGAAGGCAGAGGATGAGTGTGAGGGACACACCTGGCACAATTTTCAGACCAGGGCCCCAGACTTGCCCATTTGGAAAACACATTAGAGTTTGCTACCTGAAATCTGTGATCTTAGGTGAATTTGGGGAAGAGATTTGCAGACACATTTTTTTTTTTCATTTTCCTTTGGAAACACTGTTTTTAACATAAAACTTTTTATTTTGTAGATTCACATGCAGCTGTAAGAAATAATACCAAGAGATTTGTGTATGTTTTAATGACAGCATAATGGTAGTATCTTTCAAAACATAGTATCACACCCAGAAAATTGTCACAACCAGAAGACTGTTGGAAATAAACCAGCTCCTAGCAAAAAGTCGATCTGAAACCTACTCAGAAGTCCAGGCTTTGTCCTTTTGATACAACCCACTGCTCCCATTCATCTTTTCTGCATTTTACTGGTAGTTATGTGTATGTGAATTTCTGTGTGTGGGTGTGTGTGTGTGTGATTGCGCATGCAAGCAAATTCCACAAAATTTAATCACGTGTTCTGTTTATGAATGCCAACACTTTTAAAATGATTTGTGCAAACAGAGGCTTCTCAACCTTATGAGTGGCCCTGGTTACATTTATTTTTATCCTCAGAAAAATAAAGTTTGATTAAGCAAATAGAGTAAACGGGATTGAAGATAGTAGGAAATATTTTTTAAAGTTCAGGGCTAACAGTTTTAAAGAACAAAGTCACTAAACTTGGTCAGTGAAATTTCAGCCATTTCTGCATTCTGTTTCCCATGCTACAGGGTTTTGCTTTCTGGGTTTCATTTTCCCAGCAAACCCAAAGAGAGAAGGATACTTGGCCCACTCCAGATGCTTGGCCTCTCTGTGCCTTTATCTTTGTCTGTCTCTCTTTGCCCATCTGTATCTCTCTCTTTGTTCTGTGGCCCAGACCCTCTGCTTCATTCTCTCCCAAATCTAACCCCTACCAGCAGCATCTACATTCAAAACATCACCTCTCAGAAGTGAAATACTGAGACCCCCCTCCCCAGGAGCATTTGTTGAACATCCTGTAGCATTTCTATGTTTTGATGATTACCAAACAGATAACCCCAGCCAGAAACTGAGACACCAACAGGAAATAAGGAAGGAAAGAAGGCAGGCAAGTGGATAAGTAATGAAGATGGGTCACCAATGCCATCACCATGGTGGGAACTGGAATCACCTGTTGGGAAGTCACCCATCCTCAGGAAGCTGAGACATTTATTCAGCAATACCCAGAGGGGTTCTTCAGGGGTACTGCATTAACTGGACAGCATTTCCAGCCTGCCAGTTTGTGCGTTTGAGGAGAAGACAGGCTCAGGCAAAGACGTGAAGGACTGGTCCCTGGAAGCTGAGCACAGGCTGAAGGGATGGGGAAGAGCCTGCAAGAGCACGTGTCGCTCACACGCACACCCCATGAGCTGGAGTCTGGGGCCGGTTCTGGGCAGTCTGGCCCGTCAGCTGAAGAAACAGAACTGCAGGTTTTCAAAAGACAAAAGCATCCTTAAGAACTGGATGTTTTCTAGGAGAAACTCTTATTAACCTTGGGTGGGAAGCCGACACGAGGGAGGAAAGGTGACTGGTCCCCGGTGGCTCATGGAGTCCACCGCAGAGTCAGAACTGGCACCAAAGTCCAGGTGAGGAGGGACCTGGGTGGAAGATGGAGCGGCTGGGAGTGGGAACAGGTGGGACCTGGAAGACCCAAGGGGAGCAGGGGTCTGCAATCAGCCATGGACTCTGTGCTCCTTGTTTTTTCTGCTTGAGGTCACCAACATCAGCCCAGCACCCTGGGCTTCGGAGGAAAACCAAACTTGCTCCCCCAGAATATCTGTGAGGTGAAGTCACTAGGGACCAAGAAGGTGATGGAGCCTCAGGGAGTTGTCATCTGAACCAGGGGAGGCAGAGCAGGGAGTCAGGCTGCCCCTCCACGTGGCCAGGAACTGGAGCTTTGGGAAGACCCGAGTCACATCTCTAGAAGCACCTTCATGGGGTCATGTGTCTCTCAAGACACTCCTTGTCCACACAGCCGGCCAGCTCGCAGCCCAGCCAGCTCCTGACCCTGGGCTGACATGTTCTCTCTGGCATGAGGGAGAGTGTTGGCCTTCCGCCACCCAAGCCTGGCTACCTTGTGAGGCCCTTAATGCTCTCTGAACTGGGGCATGGGCCCCTCACAGCTCCCACTGTCCACCGTAGTCCATGCCCCACACAGCAGGCCCCCTGGGCAAATGCAGTCAAGCCTCTGGACACTGGACCAGGTCTCAACAGGTAAAAGCCTGCAAGTCCCTCCAGCACCTAGCAGCCACCTCCTGTCCTGAGGTCACCACGCAGGGCTCCCTGAACTAGTACAGCCTGCACGTCCTCCCTACATAGGCTCGTTCTGTCTCCTCCAGCCCATGTTCCAGCTCTGAACAGCTTCCTACAAGGAAAGGGCAGTGACAGGGGGAAGAGCTGAGCCAGGACCCTTTACCCATTTGCTGCTGCTGCTGCTGCTAAGTCGCTTCAGTCTTGTCCAATTCTGTGCAACCCCATAGACAGCAACCCACCAGGCTCCCCCGGCCTGGGATTCTCCAGGCAAGAACACTGGAGTGGGCTGCCATTTCCTTCTCCAGTGCGTGAAAGTGAAGTCGCTCAGTCGTGTCTGACTCTTAGCAACCCCATGGACGGCAGCCCACCAGGCTCCTCCATCCATGGGACTGTCCAGGCAAGAGTACTAGAGTGGGTTGCCATTACATTACCCACTTGCTAGCCTGCTGCTAAAGCCCAGAGTTTTCCCAATGGCTTCCACTGTGTTCTGAGGGGTACCTGAGCCTTGTGGCAGAGGGTAGCAACAGGAAAGTCCTCTTCCTCTCAGCCTCAATTGGGTCTTGGGGTTCAGGCAACAGAGAAGGAGCAATGCGGTGGCCATGGCTCCCAATGGCCACCAGAGGGCACTGCAGGGCAGAAAGCGGCAGGCAAAGTGTAGGAAGGACAGATATCAGGGGCCTCCTTAGGAAAGAAAACTCCATAATTGGGCCACTTTTTGGCTCACTGGGGCCCTTCTGGGCCTCACTGAGGCCTGAACCCATGACCAGCGCATTCAGAGGAGCCTGGAAACCCTTGGACAGACAAAACCTCAGTGAAGCCAAAACCCGCCTGTCTCTGTCCTGCACATGGCATTTCAGCTGGGAACCAGGAGACGAGGGCTTTGCAAAGGAATATGCATCAGAGGGGAAGTGAATCATCTAGGAACCACGATAAACCATGGATTCTGAGCAAATAGGTCCAATGCAGCAGGGCTTGAGACACTGTATTCCCAACAAGCCTCAGGCTATCTGGATGCTGCTGGTCCAAGGGCCGTACTTTGAAGCACAAGGCATTAAGGATTGTATCCTGATTTCTGATTTCTCCCTGAAAAACCAGGGCTTCTGGGAACATTTGAGTTGGCACCCCTACCTTCCTAACTCCTGTCTCTAGGAAAAAGAGGGCGGATGTCCAGCATTCCTCCCAGGAAACATCCCCGTCCCCTTCTCTTACCCCAGATTGGCGGGCTCTCCTCCCCCCTGCTCCTTGATGACTATCACCCCCCNAACCAGGGCTTCTGGGAACATTTGAGTTGGCACCCCTACCTTCCTAACTCCTGTCTCTAGGAAAAAGAGGGCGGATGTCCAGCATTCCTCCCAGGAAACATCCCCGTCCCCTTCTCTTACCCCAGATTGGCGGGCTCTCCTCCCCCCTGCTCCTTGATGACTATCACCCCCCACCCATGGAAGCCCTCAGCATATGAACTGAGGGAGCCTCCGACTCCTCACTCAGCAGTTCCCTGTCTGACCTGATAGATTCTACCACTCCTGACGCTGGTGTGTGTTTCAAACTACATGCCTGCCCCAGCCAGCCCTTCGCAGCTCTGGACCTCCCCTCCATCCCCACCCACACATCTCCTGCCTTCCTCTGAGTTCCTACAAAGCAGAGGGCACAGGGTGGTTTCACATGAGGCCCAAAGATGCAAAGTGACTTCCACCAAGGGGCTGCCCTCCAACATTCCCAGCTCTAGACCCTCAAAGAGGACTGAGGAGGGGCTGGGCTCGGAGGTCCCACCCTGGATATACAGGAAAGTCACCCAGGGAGCTGGAACCTTCGGGAAGCCTGGGCCTCCCCCAGACCAACTACATCAGAAGCTCTTGGAGGTAGGGGATGCAGGCAGCAGCATTTCATCACACTCTCCTGGGGATCTGAGTGTGTAACCCCAGTGGAGAACTACTCACCTGGGCCAGTGTTTCTGAAATGCTCTTTTGCTCATGAACCACCAGAGCTCTGATAAAACCCAGAGTCTGAGTCCGTAGGTCTGAGGTGGGCTGAGAATTTGCATTTCTAACCTGTCCCCAGGTGATACCACTGCTGCTGAGCCCAAAGCCAGTCTGGGAAACAAGACTATGGAGAAGGGACCCTCCTCTCAGCCTCCAGCCTGGGCGCACACTAGTTGGAGGATGGTACCAAGGAACATAATAGAGTGTTCCAAGTGCAAAGCATGACCCCTGATGGACCACATTCTTCAGATCTGGAGTCTTGAATGACTTATAAAAGCCTTCTGAATCACCAAAGACAGATCATTCCGCACAGCCTCTACTAATATGTCATTGGGACAGTTCGGAAATCACTCATTCCTTGTAGAAGTTCATCCACAGAGAAACTGTATTTAGCCTTAGTTGCTCTCCCACCCTCCTGACAACAGTGTCTGGCAGCCTCCGCTTGCCTGTCCTGGGCCCCTCCAACTCAGCAGCTCCAAATGCAGAATCTCCACCCCTCACCTCTGCTCTTCTTCCCATGCTCCCATTGCCGTGGTCCCTCCTGAGCTCAGAAGGACCCTTTGATCTCTTTCTCTCTCACTTCCAGCCAAGCCCAGCCCTGAACCTGGACATCCCAGCCTGAGAAGGGTCAGGGTTCCCACAGCCCTGGACTCTGGCAGCAGGATGGGCATCCGGGGAACTTGTTAGAAATTCAGATGCTCAGGTCCCAGCCCAGACCTGCAGGGGCAGAGCTGCCCTTTAACAAGATCCCTGCAAAGCTCTGCTCTAGACATGCAGAGATTAAGACAGGACACAGACAGGAGGAGGGGGTGTGGAGGGGGAGCTGGGCTCCTTCCCTGTAGTCTCCTCTGCAGCCCTCCCCTCACTCACAGCTCAGCTCAAGGGTTGGGGTTCCTGCCCCCCACATGGAGCACATGCTCCCTCCTCATCCTCCATCCCCAGCACATCACCTGTTCCTTCATGCACCTGTTATTCTGCTTCTGTGTCCCTCCCTTCCCACCTGGAGAGGATATTCGTTTCGCTGCAGCACGCCCAGTGACCATCACGCAGTATGAATGCACGAGTCTTGCTGAATAAGGACCTTGCCTGTGTGAAAGGGACTCTTATTGTTGTTGCCATCTTCACCATCTGATCTTCAAAGCTGCTAAATCCATCGAATCCAGCAGTTTTGTCTCATTCCCTCTACATGTCACATGGGCCCCAGTCCAACAACTTGGTGCTTCAGGTAGAAGTCTGAGACATCAAAAAGTGTGACTGCAAACCTGACCAAACATCTTCCCTTCCCAGCAGACAATCTGTCTCATCAAACGACTTTGCATTTCCTCCCACTGAGAGGACAAGTCCATTTCCCCCCATCACCTCCCCTCTCCCAGTCTGACTCAGTCACATCTCTTCGTTTGGTGGATACAACATCAGCAAATACAATGCCAGGACGGGCTTGAAAAAACCTTGCATATGAGGCTTGTTCCATCTCATGCTCCTTGGTATTTACCCAAGAACCTTAAACAAGACCCCATGGACTATACAGCCCTTGGAATTCTCCAGGCCAGAATACTAGAGTGCGTAGCCTTTCCCTTCTCCAGGGGGTCTTCCCAACCCAGGAGTTGAACCCAGATCTCCTGCATTGCAGGCGACTTCTTTACCAGCTGAGCTACAAGGGAAGCCCAAAACAATGTTACTGAGTGCAAAGTGCCCATCGGAAAGGCTACATTGTGCAGGATTCCAACTCTATGATGACTTCCTGGAAAAGGCAAAACCATGGAGATGGTAGAAGGATCAGCTTTTGCAGAGCTGGGGAAAAGGAGGTATTAATGGGGTGGGCACAGAAGACATTTAGGACGGTGAAACTACCCTGTATGACACTGTAATGGTGGCTGTGTGTCTTTATATGCAGTTGTCAAAACCCATAGAATGTACCCCAGAGTAACCAAGAGAAAACTGTGGACTTTGAGTGGCAATGACACACCAATCTAGATTCACTGATTGCAACAAATATACCTGTCTGTGGGGTCGCACAGAGTCGGTCACAAATGAGGTGACTTAGCAGCAGTAGCAGAGGCTGTTGATAGTATTGGAGGCTGAGCAGGGACAGGAGGTCTATGGAAACTCTCTCTATTTTCTGTTCAGTTTCACTGTGGACATAAAACTGCTAAACGATAAAGTCTTTTTTAAAAAAAATGTGCTCATACACCGGAGCTTGTTTCCTGTCTGGCTGCTCTGGGAACCCTGCATTTTGGAACATGTGCAAAGCCCAGTGGCTTCTGGATCCTAGTGGCCATGATATTGCCATTGCCATTGCCCAGGCCAATATGGAGCAACTTCCAGATACGTGAGTGAGGATGTCGGCCCTGTCAAGGTGCCATCTGAGCACAGAGTAGCCAGACCCGCCCTGGCCAGGAGCCCTGAGCAGCCAAAGCACAGGATCACAAAATAATAGTAAATGTTTCTTGTTTTTGGTCTCCAGTTTTGGGAGAAGTTGTTATCACACAAAACATAGCTGAAACACGGAGGTTTCAGTTCATGATGGCAGACATGAGAAGGTGTCTGGAAAAGCAGGAAGGGCTCAGGCAGCAGGAATCCTCCCTGGAGGAGGGCAATGGGGGCTTGACACAAGGAAAGACAGGCATTCTTCTGCTGAGGAGGCTGGCGGGGGAGTTCGTGCATGGTGTAGGAGAAGGGAGTAAGCTCCCCGTCACTGTGGGCTGTGCAAACAGAGGCTGAGGGCTCCTGCAGGATGGACAAGAGGGTCCCCTACAGCACAGAACCCAAGGGGAGCTTACTAGAGGAAGTACCTCTAGACTAGAGGAAGTACCTTCTGGCCCTCCCTCGAGTCCCCAGGCTGAAGGTGCAAGTGTGACAGGGCTGTGGCTGGCTGCCCTGAGATGGGCCCAGTGAGGGTGAGCCCCAGGAGAGAGGGGAAAGAGCTGGGGCTCCTGGGAGGGTCATCAAGGTCTCCTGTAGGAGCTGGTGTGGGCACGGAGGGGTTTCCACAGGTAGACTAGTGGTTGAGGCCTGAAGGTGGGGCCGTGGGGAGGGGGTGGATCACTCTGGCAAAGAAATTGGTATGATCTAAGGAAGAAACACAAGCTGGAAACAAGACTGCCGGGAGAAATATCAATAACCTCAGACATGCAGATGACACCACCCTTATGGCAGAATGTGAAGAGGAACTAAAAAGCCTCTTGATGAAAGTGAAAGAGGAGAGAGAGTGAAAAAGTTGGCTTAAAGCTCAACATGCAGAAAACGAAGATCATGGCATCCGGTCCCATCACTTCATGGGAAATAGATGGGGAAACAGTGGAAACAGTGTCAGACTTTATTTTGAGGGGCTTCAAAATCACTGCAGATGTTGACTGCAGCCATGAAATGAAAAGACGCTTACTCCTTGGAAGGAAAGTTATGACCAACCTAGATAGCATATTCAAAAGCAGAGACATTCCTTTGCCGACTAAGATCCGTCTAGTCAAGGCTATGGTTTTTCCTATGTTCATGTGTGGATGTGAGAGTTGGACTGTGAAGAAGGCTGAGCACCGAAGANTCAGACCAGGCATTGAACCTGTGTCTTCTGTATTGGCAGGTGGATTCTTTACCATTGAGCCAACACGGAAGACCCCACACACTGATTCTTTAAGTCAGGTTTGATGTTAAGTAAAAGCCCTTTGTCACAACTTAAAGTTTACCTTTTGAGACTTCCCTGGTACTCCAATGGATAAGACACCACACTCCCAGTGTAGGGGACCTGGGTTTGATCCCTGGTCAGGAGACTAGACCCCACATGCCCCAGCGAAGACTGGCAGAGCCAAATAAATAAAAAAAAAATTTTTTTTAAAAGAAACTTCTTCCTTTGCATTGAAGGAACACACTTTTTAGTTTAGATTATTTTTTTGGGGGGGTCTATTTACTTTAAAACATACAACTGTTTAGCAGCTTTGCCTAAGAGGTTCCTATTGTATCAGCCTAGATTGTGTTGCTTAAGGCTGGCTCTTTGGGGTCCATTGTGGTTTTCAGATAGAAAAACAAAGCCCTGGGATGATTCTGTTACATAAAAGCAGATGCTACTCTCGCCCATCATGCTTTGCTGGCCTTGGATACTCTGTGTGAGAGTGTTCAGCAGAAGCCTGCAAATATCACAACCTGATCTGCTTGGGAGGCCTGGCTGGGTTCACAGTGTCTTGGTAGCTGGCACACTTGGTGGTATTATTTGCTCTGAAATAAAATTACCCTACTCATCATATTTGAATTAAGAGTAGCCCCAAGATGACCCTTTGAAGGGATGTTGTTCCTGTTGATATTGCGGACAAAAATTATGCGTCTCCCACTGTTCTGGGCTTATTCATCCTTCCTTTTAAAGATAGGTTTCCTGGAACCAAAATAGCCACATATTCCAGATTCTCAAATTGGGTTGTCTTCTGTATCCTGTTTCCTGTCCCCCATTGTTGTCTTCAATTTTTCCCAATCAACGCCTCGTTTGCTCTGTGACATGATTTCCCTGCCAAGTCCTGGGGGAATTGTATCCATATTACAAATGTATACATTTTACCCTGTTTGGGAATATTGGCTTAAATATAGTGACAAATGTGAAGAAAAATAGATATATTCTATTATCATAACCTGCTTGCTCTATTTTCTTTCCACTACAGGGACTTTTCATGGGTGCCTGGCAAAGCAAATTGCAATCACCTGGGTGTTTTCCACTCTAGTTCTGTCATTCTGAATGATAAATGTTTTTACTCTTTAGCTGAGAATTAATACATCTAAACTTCTACCTACCCATCTATACATACATAGATCTTTATGCATGGGCAGATGATAAGCTACAACCAAAGAGAACAGGTTGAGAATATATATATATTTTTCTAGGATCAATGAAAAAGTGTTTTATATTCAATCTAAACATTTAAGGCCTGGAGTAAGACAGTTTTTAAGGTCAACCAGGAAGGAAGATTTTTCCCCTCCTAAGCATCTATCAACGGTCCTTGGAGAAGCAGTCAGCACTCGCATAATTTAATACGCCTTCTCTGTGAAAAGAATGCCTTTTTGACATCATGTCACAACTTGTGCTTCAGCCAAAGATTTTCTGGTAGTCTGTGCTTTGCTGCATTGATTTTCTTTTATCATTTTAGTCACAAACAGTTTCAAATCCCCTTTTTCCTTCTGTGCTCTAGAAACAGGAAATTAAAGCCTCCTGAAAATTATGCGTTCGTCTGGCACTCTTTCCACATTAGAAACAAGGTACAGTCACTCCCCTGCAGAGGGTTGGCAGCCCTGTTGAGGCCCCACCGGGCCTGCAGGTCGCCCATGGCTAGACCGTGGCATGGCCTATTGAGGATTTAGCACCAGGCTTGACACACACAGCTGGCAAAGGACAGATAAACTGAATGATGCTTTTTACCAGCAGGGGCTGCTGGAGAGTAATAATAGTTGGAGATGTTCAGCAGGATAAGACAAAATAAAATGTGCAAGAATGTTCTGTTGGGGCAAGAGATATGGGGGAGGGAAAAGGACAGAAGATAACGAATGCAATTGTAATTAGTCAGGGAAATAAAGTGTGTGTGTGGGTGTGTGCGTGCGCATGCTTATATTATAAATTTCTGGGGAAAAGAAGAGTGAAGCAGTATTGAGGGAGTTCAAGATTAATTAGTACATGGAGAAGGCAATGGCACCCCACTCCAGTGTTTTTGCCTGGAGAATCCCAGGGATGGGGAGCCTGGTGGGCTGTGGGGTCGCACAGAGTCGGACACGAATGAAGTGATTCAGCAGCAGCAGCAGCAGCAGCAAAGCCAACTTTTTAAAACTCATGAGAATCATAAATATTTTTTCAAATATCACTAGAGATACCACTTAAAACTGCAGAAAAATGATGCCTCCTTCACCCTCACCCTCTTCTCTCAAAAAGAAACCACATGCTTTGAAGATGTAGTAGTATATTTTCTTCTGGGGAGGTCCCTATTCAGAGGAATAAATCAGATATTTATATATTTTTTCCATTGTTTGTTTCTCTAAGACAGTTTTCTGTGAACTGTGGGGCTTTAAAACTGTATGGTGGTTGCACAGATGGGTAACACCAAGTATATATTTATCAGACAGAGTTATCTGAAATATATGGACGTAGGCTGGCATGTCATATGTGGAAGGGAAAAATTACACTGTATTTTCTTAGAGTGGGACTTTGTATGTGTTTGGCATACTGAGAGTTGTGAATATAAAGATGCGTCCCTGGAATATCTCTTCCTGTTCCCCCTCCACCACCAGAACTTCAGTACTGACCAAAGGAGTAAGTAAGAAAATGTCAGGACACTGTCAACTGACCACATGTCGTACAATGCTGGGCAACAGCTGGGTCCTTAAGTTTTCATTTCGTATGTAATCCCACAGAGCCTTATTTGTAAAGATCAGTCTTTATAGCGATCACAGTAAATTCTTTAATACAGAATTCTAGTTAATCAAGCAAGTAAAGGGAAAGCGTACATAGAATGAAGACGCTGGAGCACCTGTTGGCAAAATCTCATGAGACAAACTGGCTCTAATAGAAATGCATTTGCTTTACCCAGCAGTTCAGGAATATCAGCTGAAATGTCAGGCTAAATGAAGAAAAGGAAATGGATGAAACTGTTGAGTTTAGCTTTATATAAACACTGCAAACACTTACGTATGCATTGCATTTTCTGATATCTAATTTAAGCTAGTACTGATCAGAATTCCTTTAAAATGACATTTGGTAACTTGAAAGTGGTCCTGAAAGTCTTTATGAAATGATATGTTATCATTCCTTCCAGGTATGAACAGGGATCAGCTAAAAAACTGGCTGAAAGCTAATGCATGAGTGAATTAGGTTATAAAATTGATACCATCTGCGAAAGTCATCATGAATTCAGTTCACTCCAATGAAAACTTATTTAGCATCTACTACGTGCCAGATACTATGTTAGGAAATAGCAGCCATTAGAAGAATAAGACAACCCAATTGACCTAAAGGGACTTAAAGACTGGTGGGATGACACCAGTACATTTCAAAGCAACAGGAAAGGTGCCTTGAAAGAGATATTCTCACTGTCCTACAGAAGGTCTGGGTGTGGTGGGTCGGTGGTGGGGGTGTGGTGAGTATTTAGCCGAGACTGCCCACTCCAGTGTTCTTGCCTGGAGAATCCCAGGGACAGGGGAGCCTGGTGGGCTGCCGTCTATGGGATCACACAGAGTTGGACACGACTGAAGTGACTTAGCAGCAGCAGCAGGGTAGTCAAGGCAGACTTTTTGGAGGAGATAATGCTTGACTTGATTTTCAAGTGTTAATGGCAATTAACTAGGGACATAGGTCTTGAAGTTATCTTTAAAGGAATGATTTGTGTATTCTACCATCTTAATTTTTAAACATCCTTCATAGGTGTGACTGTATATTATTTTCAGAACCTTTAAATTAAATTCCTCTAAGGATAGCCTGACATTTTAAGGTTAAGGAGTACTAAATCGCTCCACAGAGTTTTCTATTGATTTAACTTATTTTGTATATAAGGAATGACCATTCTTCAATTGATAAGCAATAAGCAAGCATCTGCTACATAATACGTGCTGTTCTACATACGGAGGTTAAAGCCGTGAATTAAAGACTTTCTTTGCCCTTGTTAGTCTTGTATTACATCGCACAGGATTAAAATAAATTTATGAATAATGACTGTCGTAGCTTAGAGGACACTTTCACATACATACTTTGATTTTTGTTACAGTTTTGTGAGATCGTAGACTGTCTGCCTTTCCTCCCCTCCTTTGAAGCAGATGGTCACATGTGCACATCTATGAAGCTTTAAACTTGATGTCCAGAGCCCCGGGAACACCTCTCCTTTGGTTTGATCCCAACATGATCCCGAACTTAATTTTTGAACTTTAAACTGAATCCTGTTCTTAGCCTCTTCGTCAAATTTGATAGATCAAATTCAATAAACATTTGTTGTTAGCATAACCAAACCATGTTTAGTACTGGGGGTACTTTTTCTGGCTTTGGGTAAATTGTTTCATAAATTTAATATTATGCATTTGCACTTACTCAACATTCACCAAATACTCCAATGACAATAACTATTAGAACACCCGCCACTGAGCTTCGTGGTCCAGATGCTACTATTTTTTCTTCCCTGCTTTCATAACCAGACTTCCCTGAGCCTGATATCTGCTTCCTTCCATTTCTCACTGAGTGCAGCCACTCCCTATCATCTGCTTTTTATCACAAATAATAATCTCAGGGTCTATCAGTAACTTTTCAATTATTAAATCTAGAATTTTCTTTCGTGCCCATTGCCTTTAATGAATTTAGGAGTGGACTTCCCCTATTTGACTCCGGAGGCAGTTTATCTTCCTGGTTCTCCTGTTTAAAGAAGGATGTTTCAGTTGTGTCTCCCTGTTCCTTCTTCCGCCCCTTCCATCTCTGTGTGTTTATTGGAGGTCTGCCCTCAGCATCTATCTCTCCCTTTTTATTTCTTCCTGGGAGACCTTTTGCAACACCAGTTACCGCCTCTGTGCAAATCAATCCTAAATGTATTCTTCTAGTCCTGATGACCAGCATAGATAGCATATTAAAAAGCAGAGACATTACTTTGCCAACAAAGGTCCATCTAATCAAGGCTATGGTTTTTCCAGTGGTCATGTATGGATGTGAGAGTTGGACTGCGAAGAAAGCTGAGCACAGAAGAATTGATGCTTTTGGGTGTGATGTTGGAGAAGACTCTTGAGAGTCCCTTGGACTGCAAGGAGATCCAACCAGTCCATCCTAAAGGAGATCAGTCCTGGGTGTTCACTGAAAGACTGATACTGGAGCTGAAATTCCAGTACTTTGGCCACCTCATGCGAAGAGCTGACTCATTGGAAAAGATCCTGATGCTGGTGAGGGATTGGGGGCAGGAGGAGAAGGGGACGACAGAGGATAGATGGCTGGATGGCATCACCGACTCGATGGTCATAAGTTTCGATAAACTCCGAGAGCTGGTGATGGACAGGGAGTCCTGGTGTGCTGTGATTCATGGGGTCGCAAAGAGTTGGACACGGCTGAGTGACTGAACTGAGCCCTGATGCTCTCGGGTGGCCTCAGCGTGCCATGGCTTGGGGCGGGGCTTGGGTTTCCACCTAGAGCCTGGGCTGGGTCATGGGGGTGAAAGCCCCAGCCTCCAGCCACTAGACCAGAGATCAGTGATGATGGCCCTGGCCCTTCAGCTTTGCAGAAAGAAATTTCCACAAAGACAGAAAGCAGTGAACCAAGGAAAGTATTTAGTGAGAGAAAAAAAGTACAGTATGTGTGGAAAGATACAGGGAGACTCAGAAGGAAGGTCCTTGCGTTGTGCCTGCATTGCAGTTTGAATTACTTTATGGGGTATTTCATCCAAGTTTTCTTCGGCCAATCATTTTGATTTACTTGGCTCACAGTCCGTAGTTTGGTGAATCTCAGGATCCTCCCATGTGTGCACACCCAACTCAGCCAAGATGGACTCTACCGAAGAGGCCTGTGGGTAGCCTGGCTTTAGTCAGCATCGCTCTTCTTGGACCTCAAGGAGCTTTTCCGCTCATAAGTGATCAGGGAGTTCTCTTGACTTTGAGAACTAGAAAAATGTGGTCTGGGCAGGGCCCGCCTCCTCTCTCAATTGTCCTGCTTTCTCCTCTTGGAGTTTCAGTCAGTAGGGAATAAATCTCCAATTGCTTTACCCTGGGCGGAGGGCTGGGGCACCTGCCTCCTGCCTCCTGACATTGCTTCCCAGCTCTGGTTTCATGTCTCCAGCTAAATTATGCAAAGAGTCTATTGGGTCCTTGCCACTATCTCAAATTTAACAAGTCTAATGCTAAATTAACTATCTCTTCAGCTAGTTTCTCTTTCAGGAAAATGACCAGAAGATCACAAGGATGATAACAGAACTTCACCAACCTGACGGAGAATCAGATCTTTCTGGTGTGGAACGCTGGGCTGTTCTAAAACATTGTCCAAGTGATTCCAGAGCTCAGTCAAGTTGGAAGCATTGCTTTAGGGAGAGAATCATCCAAGTAACTGATCCTAGGTCTTAGGAGGTTATACATTTACTCTATATTCTCTTTTTTCTCAGATTGGCACTGGTATTTAATAGCAATGTGATATGACGAGAGCTGCTTTGTTTCCTTGAAGCTCAGTTCTCTCATCTGTAAAATAAATATCAAAATATCTATGGCGGATTATTGTCGTGATGAGTGAGGCTAGGTGTGGAAAGTGTGCATTTTAGTGACCACACACACAGGAGCTTTCTAATCTGCTGGCCTCTACCGCCATCCTTTCCAGTCCACTCTCCACTAACAAATTGATTTTCTGTACGTGTCACTTTTATTTTTTGTCACTTTTCTTCACGACTTCACTGGTTTCCCATTGCCTTCAGCAATGACACTCAAATCCTTGCTCCAAAGGCAAAAATATCTCTTCAAGAATGCTCTGTGGTGGTTAACCACCTTTAATTTCTGAGGTAGCATCCATGCAGTTAAAAATTTAGAAGCAGATCCCTTTCTAGTGTGAATGTTAGTAATAGTGAAATTTGGGTCACATCCTTCCCACTGAACAATATTAGAAAATTATCCTTGTCAGCCCAGTCCATAAAAACACAACTGACTCTCTGTAGCATAAAACAATGCACTTGTAACAAAAATGTTACAAGTGATGGAAACAGCAGAAAGCAATTCCACTGCACCATTATTTTAAATACTCTAGCCCAGGAACTTCTGGGAATAGGTGCCTGAGTGATTCAGCCAGGCCTGCATTGGCTCTGAAACACATTCCCACTAAGCTGTAAATGACTGATTTCAGATCAGCCTTTGAGCTGAAAGCAGGAAGAGAGAGAGAGAGAGCATGAATATGTGGGATGCCTGGATGGAGCAGTAGCAAAATAGTCAAGGCAGCAGCAACAATAGTTTAAATCTCTCACTAGCAGAGTTTAATCATGTTGCCCTCCTTCAGTTCGTGCGGGTCATTTGCTTCTTATATTGCCAGATGCACCACCATGTCACTTTTGTCAGTCCGCTGTAAGGATTTGGGTTGAAGAGCACTGTTATTAGCTATTTAGGCTAAAAAAACAAAAACAAAAAACAAAAAAAAATGCAGAAGGCAATGGCACCCCACTCCAATACTCTTGCCTAGAAAATCCCATGGACGGAGGAGCCTGGTAGGCTGCAGTCCATGGGGTCGCTAAGAGTCGGACATGACTGAACGACTTCACTTTGACTTTTCACTTTCATGCATTGGAGAAGGAAATCTCTCCAACCTAAGTTCCCTCTTAGACAGGAATCAGGACCCTAATGAGGAGGGGTGTTGTTGTTGCTCTTTGTTTGTTCAGTTGCTCAGTTGTGTCCAACTCTTTGAAATCTCATTGTCTGCAGCACGCCAGGCTTCCTTGTCCTTCACTGTCTCCTGGAGCTTGCTCAAACTCATGTCTATTGAGTCAGTGATACCATCCAACCATCTCGTCCTCTGTCGTCCCCTTCTCCTCCACCTTCAATCTTGCCTAGCATCAGGGTTTTTTCTAAAGAGTCAGTTCTTCCCATCAGGTGGCCAAAGTATTGAAGTTTCAGCTTCAGCATCCATCCTTCCAATGAATATTCAGGACTAGTTTCCTTTAGGATGGACTGGTTGGATCTCCTTGCAGTCCAAGGGACTCTCAAGAGTCTTCTCCAATACCAAAAGCATCAATCCTTCAGTGCTCAACTTTCTTTATAGTCCAAATCTAACATCCATACATGACTACCGGAAAAACCATAGTCTTGACTAGATGGACCTTTGTTGACAAAGTAATGTCTCTGCTTTTTAATATGCTAAGCTGGTCATAGCTTTTCTTCCAAGGAGCAAGCGTCTTTTAATTTCTTGGCTGAAATTTAATTTCAGTCACCATCTGCAGTGATTTTGGAGCCCCAGAAACTAAAAGTCTGTTACTGTTTCCATTGTTTCCCCATCTATTTTCCATGAAGTGATGGGACTGTAAGTCATGATCTTCATTTTTTGAATGTTGAGTATTAAGTCAGCTTTTTCACTCTCTTTCACCTTCATCAAGAGGCTCTTGAATTCCTCTTTGGTTTCTGCTGTTAGATGGCTGTTTCTAAACATTCCTGTTCAAAGTCCACTTTTAAATTTTTAATTGTTGTTTTTTGTTCCAGGGTATGGCTCTTTCATGATTTATTTATCACTCCTATTGATTGGCATCTTCTCTCTCAATTTTTTATGGTCATTAACAGTGCTATAATGAACATCCATGTATATGATGTAATTGTGTGTATTTAAAATTGAGTGATCTTTAAAACTGACTGCTGAAAGTAAGGAAGGAAGGCTGTATTCTGGGCAGGAATCTCAGCCACGTAGGAACAATGCTACTGTTCCCCAGAGTCACCTTTAGAGAAAAAGGAAGGTGGTAGAGTGGGGAAAAATTTAGAGGTGAGAATTTCCTTTTCCTTATGTTTATTATTTCCTTTAGCATTGCTTCATGTTTTAAAAGTAGAAGTTTACTATAAGTTGAATTTCTCAACTAAAAATGAGCAGTGTAGTGAGCTCCCCAAACTCTGGAAGGCAGAAGGAGACAGCACAGACACACTTGCTGATCCCTTGGTTTAGGTTGACTTGGTTCCAGGATGGTCCTTTCCTGGAATCAACAGAAGGGAAGGGATTCTTTCCTGTTTCCATAGAATGAATGAACGCGTGTGCACATACACACACATATTGTGCTAACCACTAAATTTGTTTCCCAAAAGGGAGAGTTTCTTCAAATTTGCTTTTGTAAAGAAGTGATGAGGGGGACCACTCATATTACTCACTCCCTTGAAAATCTCCTTTGGTCGTTCTTTTCCCTCACCCCTCTTCTCCTTCTTCCTTACACTTGCAGATCTGGCATTAAAACCTGAATGATTTCTGTGAATTTTCTTTTCAAAACACACGTTACTGTTGCTTTTCAATATATTTAGAAAGCAGAAAGTGTGATGCTTGCAGTTTTGTTTTTTCTCAGCATAGATTTGGCAACTTGTGGTCTTTGGGGTTTCATATACATGGTAGAATTTTTTTTTCCTATTTTTGTAAAAAGTCCCATTGGAATTTTGATAGAGACTACATTGAATCTGTAGATTTCTTTGGGTAGAATTGGCATGAAAACAATATTAAGTCTTCCAATTTGTGAAAGTGGAATATCTTTCTATTTGTGTCTTCTTTAAAAAATTTTGTCAATATTTTGTCATTTTCAAAACGCAAGTCTTTCACCTCTGGTAAGTACTCTCGAAAAAGTATTGAAACTTCTCAAAAAGTTAAAAATAGAACTACCATCTGATCCAGAAGTCCTATTTCTGAGTATTTATCCAAAAGAAAGGTATTAAAGAGGTATTAGCACTCTCATGTTCATTGCAGCATTATTCACAATAGCCAAGATGTGGGAACAATTTAAATGTCCATTGACTGATGAATGGATAAAGGAAATATGATGGGTAAAGGAAATGTGGTATATTTCCGTCTTACCAAAGAAGGATATTTTTCAATATGTGACAACTTGTGTGAATCTTAAGGGTATTATTCTCAGTGAAATAAATCAGTCACAGAAAGACAAATATAACGTGATTCCACTTATATGAGGTATCCAAAATAGTCAAATTCACAGACTTGAAGAATGGAAAGGGAGTACCAAGGGCTAGAGGTGGGGAAAATGTGAAGTTACTAATCATTGAGCATAAAGTTTTAGGTAAGCAAAGTGAAATAAACTCTAGAGCTCTGCTGTACGACACTGTACCCATGGTCAATGATACACACTGTGCACTCAAAATTCATTGAGGGTAAAGGTTATCTACAGTGTTCATACCACAATAAAATAGGATTTAGAAAATTAAATGTTTCATAAAAAGAACTTATGAGAATACTAAAGTCTGGCTAAGAAACCTTGTTTGCTACTTATAAATTATGTTGACCTGAGCAAGATAACTTGATTTTCCCAGAACCTTGGTTTTCCTACCTATAAAGTGATGAGGCAGGAATTCCCATCACACAGGGTTATTGAAAGAGCCAGATAAGATACTCTAAGAGATTATAATAATTTATCTATTACCTAAAGCTCCTCCCATGGCTTCTGGTGCATGCTAGAAAATGGAAACATGTTTTGATAATTTTTTTAAAATCAGTATGTGCATTAGTCAATACCAAATTGCTTTTCCTTTTGCTATGACACATCCTATTCATGCAAGAGACAAAGGAAGCCGAAGAAGATAGCAGAATTATTGATGATTTCTCCTAATTTCCTTAGGTTTGCTTTTATCTCTCTTCTTTGTTTAGGATTCTTTTACTTTTACTCAGCAGGCCAAGCAAATAAACACTTCATAAGATATTTGAATTTCTTCACATCTTTGCAATATATCCTTTCACCTTCTAGCCATCATAAACTCCACAGCAATGACCAAAGTGGCTTACACAAAAGGAAATTGTTAATGGATAAGACATGTCCATTAAGTCACCCAGAAAGAATTCTGACATTTAAAGGCATTGTTCTCTAAGGAGGGTGATGTATATGATTCTATTTTCTCTTGTAAACATAAAATTCTTTCTCCTACAGTTAAGCTCTCTTTATTAATTTTTTTCTGATAGACAAATATATGTTTTTTTGAAAAAAATTGAGAAATAAGAATAAAGTATAAGAAATCACCGAGGGGAGATTAGTTCAAGATGGTGGAGCAAAAGGATACGAGCTCACTCCTTCTTATGAGAACACCAAAGTCATGACTGCTGCTAAGTCGCTTCAGTTGTGTTCGACTCTGTGTGACCCCGTAGACGGCAGCCCACCAGGCTCCCCCGTCCCTGGGTTTCTCCAGGCAAGAACACTGGAGTGGGTTGCCATTTCCTTCTCCAATGCATGAAGGTGAAAAGAGAAAGTGAAGTCACTCAGTCATATCTGACTCTTAGCAACCCCATGGACTGCAGCCTACTGGGCTCCTCCATCCATGGGATTTTCCAAGCAAGAATACTGGGGTGGGATGCCATTGCCTTCTCCAAAAGTCATGACTAACCACTGAATAACCATTGGCCAAAAAAAAAAAAAAAAGCTGAAATCTACCAAAAAAAAAAAAAAAATATATATATATCCAAAGACAAAGTCACAACAAGAGGAGGGGCAAGACTGTGATAAAAGCAAGTCTCATATCTACCAGATGAATAAGCCACAAACCAGAAAACAATTATACCACAGATATTCTCCCAAAGGAGTGAGATTTCTGAGCCCTGTATTGGNTGCCAAAAAAAAAAAAAAAAAGCTGAAATCTACCAAAAAAAAAAAAAAAATATATATATATCCAAAGACAAAGTCACAACAAGAGGAGGGGCAAGACTGTGATAAAAGCAAGTCTCATATCTACCAGATGAATAAGCCACAAACCAGAAAACAATTATACCACAGATATTCTCCCAAAGGAGTGAGATTTCTGAGCCCTGTATTGGGCTTTCCAGCCTGGGGATCCAGCAATAAGAGAGAAGACACCAGAGAATCTGCTTTTGAAAGCCAGCAAGGTGTGATCATGGAATTTCACAAGACTGGGGGAAATGGAAAGTATACTCTTGGAGGGCACACACAAGGTCTCATGCACACAAAGACCCAGGGGAAAAAGTGACCCCATAAGAGAATGTGCCAGATCTATTTGCTAATATTGGAGGGTCTCCTGCAGATGTAGGGGGCTACTCTGGCTCACAATGAGGTCAAAGACACTGGCAGCAGCAGTTCTGGATAGCACCCATTGGCATGAGCCCACCTGGAGTGCACCATCATCCCCACTCAGCAGCCTGCAAGCTCCAGTGCTGGGATGCTTCAGGCCAGACAATAGAAAAGATGGAAGTGCTGCCCCACCCATCAGCAGGCAAGTGGTTTACAGTCTGCTTGAGCACAGCTCAGCCCACCAGAAGGACAAGAACCAGCCTCAACAACCACTTGGCAGGAACCAGTCCTTCTCATAAGAAAGCTTGCACAAGCCTCTTAGATAGCTTTATCCACTAGAGGGCAAACAAGAAATATAGTCCAGTACCCTGCAGAACAAAAACAGCAATCATAGAAATTTAGACAAAGTGAGATGGCAGAAAAATATGTTCCAGATGAAAGAGCAAGATAAAACCCCAGAGGAAAAACAGTGAAGTGGAGATAGGCAACTTACTAGAAAAAAATAATTTAGGATAAAGAAAATGAAGATAATCCAGGATCTCAGAAAAAGAATGGAGGAAAGGACCGAGAAGTTGCAAGAAACGTTTTAACAAAGACCTATAAGTGCTAAAGAACAAACAAACATAGGTGAACCATGCAATAACTGAAACAAAAGATATACTAGAAGGAGTCAATCACAGAGCAACTGAAGCAGAAGAACAGAAAAGTGAGGTGTAAGATAGAATGATGGAAATCACTGCTATGGAACAAAAAAAAAAGGAAAAAAGAATGAAAAGAAATGAGACCTCTAGGAAAACATTAAAGCACCAAAATTCACGTTATAAGAGTCTCAGAAGGAGAAGAGAGAGCAAAAGGATCTGAGAAAATATTTGAAGAGATAATAGCTGAAAACTTTCTTCACACGGAAAAGGAAACAGTCATCCAAGTGCAGGAAGCACAGAGAGTCCCAAGGAGTATAAATCCAAGGAGGAACATACTGAGACACATTAGTAATCAAATTGAAAAGAATTAAAGACAAAGAAAAAAATATTAAAGGTAACAAGAGACAAAGGGAATGGCCATAAAGCTATCAGCTGATTTCTCAGCAGAAACTCTGGAGACCAGGAGGGAATGGCATAATATATTTAAAGTGATGAAAGGGAAGAACCTAATAAAGAATACCCTACCACGCAGGGCTCTCATTCAGATTTGGCAGAGAGATTAAAAGTTTTATAGACACACAAAAAAACTAATAGAATTCGGCATCTCCAGATCAGCTTTGCAACAAATGCTAAAGGAACTTCTCTAAATGGAAAAGAAAAGGTTATATCTAGAAACAATAAAATTGCAAATGGAAAACTGCACCAGCAAAGGCAAAATATAATAAAGGTAGAAAATTATCTGCACACAAAGATAATATCAAAGCCAGAAATTGGAATTAGCAACAAAAACTACTACAAGCAACTATGTGCCAATAAAATGGACAACCTGAAAGAAACAAATTCTTAGTAAGATACAATCTCCCAAGACTGAACAAGGAAAAAATAGAAAATACAAGCATACCAATCACAGATATTAAAATGGAAAATGATTTAAAAACTCCCAAAAGACAAAAGTTCTAAACTAGATGATTTCGCAGGCAATTTCTATCAGACATTTAAAGTAGAGTTAACCCCTATTCTTCTAAAGTTATTTCAAAAAATTTCAGAGGAAAGAACACTCCCAAGTTCATCCTATGAGGCCACCATGACTCTGGTACCAAAACCAGGAAAAGATACCCCCAATAGAAAAGCTACATGCCAATGTCAGTGACAAACATGCACTCAAAAATCCTCAACAATATACTAGCAATCCAATCCAATAACACATTAAAAGAATCATACACCATAATCAAGTGGGATTTATCCCAGGAATGCAAATATATTTCAATATCCACAAATCTATCGATGTGATACACCACATCAACAAACTGAAAAATAAAAGCCACATGATCATCTCAATAGATGCATAAACAGTTTTTGACAAAATTCAAAAATAAATAATAAAGCTCTCCAGAAAGTGAGCATAGAGGAAGCATACCTCAACACAGGAAAGGCTACATATGACAAACCTACAGCTAACATCATCTGGAGGAGGAAATCACAACCCACTCCAGTATTTTTGCTGGAAAATTCCATAGACAGAGGAGTTTGATGAGCTGCAGTTCATGGGACTGCAAAGAGTTGGACACAACTGAGCACACACATACCTACAGCTAACTTCGTATTCAATGATGAAAAGCTGAAAATGTTTCCTATAAAATCAGGAATAAGACAATGTGTCCACTCTCACCACTTTTATTTAACATAGCTTTTGGAAGTCCTTGCCATAGCAATCAGAGAAGAAGAATAATAAAGGAATCCAAATTGGAAAGGAGGAAGCAAAATCGTCACTGTTTGAAGGTAACACGATACTATATACAGAAAATCTTAAAGTTGTTCAGTAAGTTCAGTTCAATTCAGTTGCTCAGTTGTGTCCAACTCTGCAACCCGATGAACTGCAGCACGCCAGGCCTCCCTGTCCATCATCACTCCTGAAGTTCACTCAGACTTACGCCCATCAAGTCAATGATGCCTTCCAGCCATCTCATCCTCTGTCGTCCCCTTCTCCTCTTGCCCCCAGTCCCTCCCAGCATCAAAGTCTTTTCCAATGAGTCAACTCTTCGCA
>SJYA01005756.1:0-13043 GCA_006410615.1 Neotragus moschatus | reverse complement strand
AAAAGTATTACATTAAGTTAAAGAAATCAAATGCAAGAACCACATGCAGAAGATACCAATCATATGATACTCTAGAAAAGACTAAACTGAGGGACAGAAAAAATATCAGCAGTTGCCAGGGGTGGGAGTAAAAAGAGTTTGAGTGACTTATGGAATGATGTAAATGTTTCATAGCTAGATCATAATGGTGGTAACCCTACTTTATTTAACTTGACAGAACACATTCAATTGTATACTTTTTTTTTTCTTGGGGTTGGAGCACTATAATAGCTTTTTTTTTCTTTCTTTATATTCTGTAAATCAATGATACTTTAATTAAAATATTTAAATAATAAAATAAAAATGGTCTATGAATAAGTATTTTTTTAACATTAAATTTTTTTTGATAGTATACATGTTTCAATGATATTCTCCCAAATCATCCCACCCTCTCCCTTTCCCTCAAAGTCCAAAAGTCCATTCTATACATCTGTGTCTCTTTTGCTGTCTCGCTACAGGGTTAGCATTACCATGTTTCTCAAATCCATATATATGAGTTAGTACACTATATTGGTTACTTTTTTTCTGGCTTACTTCACTCTGTATAATTGGCTCCAGTTTCATCCATCTCATTAGAACTGATACAAATGTATTTTTTTTTTTTCCGCTAGAGAAGACTTTTATTATTTATTTATTTATTTATTTATTTTCCATCTCAGGTGTACATCTTTTCCCAATCTTGAATCCCCCCCTACCTCCCATCCCATATCAACTCTCTCGATCATCCCCGTGCACCAGTCCCAAGCATCCTGTCTCCTGTATCACACATAGACTGACAATTCCTTTCTTACATGATAGTACACATGTTTCAGTGCCATTCTCCCAAATCTTCCCACCCTCTCCCTCTCCCTCAAAGTCCAAAAGTCCATTCTATACATCTGTGTCTCTTTTGCTGTCTCGCATACAGGGTTATCATTACCATGTTTCTAAATTCCATATATATGTGTTAGTATACTGTATTGGTGTTTTTCTTTCTGGCTTACTTCACTCTGTATGATAGGCTCCAGTTTCATCCACCTCATTAGAACTGATTCAAATGTATTCTTTTTAATGGCTGAGTAGTACTCCATTGTGTATATGTACCACAGCTTTCTTATCCATTCATCTGCTGATGGACATCTAGTATTCTTGCCTTGAGAATTCCATTGACAAAGAAACCTGGAAGGCTACAGTCTGTGGGTCACACAGAGTCAGACATAGCTGAGTGAATCACTTCACTTTGAGATCTAAATATCATTGTTTGAAGATAATAGATTGGTAGCTGATAATGAATTGACAACTGAATACCTCTTTTCAATGAATATGATTTTAGTAAGGCAACTGATATACAACAAATATGTAGAAACCAATAACCATTTTAAGGTGACATTCAGTAGCACATAGTACAGTGCTCTGCAAAATCACTTCTGCTGTCTGACTCTTTTGTGACCCCGTGGAGTGTGGCCCTCCAGGCTCCTTTGTCCATGGGATTTTCCAGGCAAGAATACTGAAGTGGTTGTCATTTCCTTTTCCAGTATACATTCCCGAGCCAGGGATCAAACCTGTGTCTCCTGAAATAACAGGTGGATTCTTTACTACTGAGCCACAAGAGAAATCCTAAAAAAAAAAAAAAGAAAGAAAGAAAGAAAAGAAAATTTTAAAATCACTTATATTTAGTTCAAAATATTTCATCACTGTGGGTGCTTCTTGTGCAAATTTCGTAATGTATCAGTAAATCTCAAATTGTTCAAAAACGAAAACTACCCAAAAAAAGAGAGTGCAAGAAAAAAAAATCCATTAGTGTTCATCAGTACAGGTAAATCTCTTTGGGAAAATATCACTATTACTTCAAATAATAACAAAAATAAAAATATCCTGGATCAGGCAACAGAAACTTGCAAATACACAATAAATAAGACTAGTAAATTTACTCAATAAGCTACAAATTTTTAAGAACCTTCATGATAAACATGTATTGCAAAAATAAGTTTTAACATTCTAACATGAAATCAGACAATGCTGACAGATCCTTAGCATCTGGTTTCAGAAGAGAAAGGAAGGAAGCTGATAGGAAGTGAGATTGAAAAGAACTCTGGAATTGAATTGTGTAGACTATTTCAGCAAACAAACTTTCACCATTACATTATCCCCACTTGTTAATATTCTGAGAGATCTTCCTGCCTTCACACCTGTTTCCCACAGCACACACTCTACTGCCATCACTGAACCTAGTCCCCTGGACACTTTCTTTCCTAGGTGATGGATGTTCAACTCAACTCCAAGGAAGTTCAGACAGGTGACATCAGGAGTCAGTTCTCGGAAAGAACACAGCTGAACTTCCTCCTTCCTGGGACAATGGAGCTATAGTGAGAGAAATAAGGGACATATTTACTATTTGTGCGGCTTTGGAGATTGAATTCTCACAACTGCTCATTAAGTTAATAGTTCCATTGTTACTTTATTCTCAGAGAAATTTGGTTCCCATGAGTGAGGAAGCCAAAGTACAAAGGGGCTTCTTTCTAGTTTCCTACAGATGGGAGCATCTTAAATGTGAGGTAGGCATATCCCCTCCTCTTGCACCTTAGTCATGATGCTCTTTTCTCCATGGATCTAATCTATTTTCTTTACTATGAGCATTTCTTTAACATTTAAGATTGAATTTCTTTGACTGTCTAAGGTATGCTGGCAAATTATTGATAAGCGAATCCCAAGCACCTGGACTTGGAGTTGCCAACAAAGAATTGGGACATCTCATCTCTCAACAAAACCATTTCCAATGACTTTCATTCACACTGTAATGTTGGAATCTATAGGAATTTCTAGGCATACAATGAAAGAAATATGATAAGAAGTGGTTGGCTGGCTGTGCAGGCAGAACTCTGCAGGTATCTACAGCTTCATAAGGTCAAAATAAGTCCATTGAACACTCCTCATTATTCCAGCCAGATGAACAAACCATTTTTATTAATTCACAAGGGACTGATTTTAAGGTCATAATCAACATTAACAATCTATAAGAAAATAAAAACCAGGAAGCACTTTGGATGACTGTTTTGAGTGACTATTTTCATCTTGAACAAAGACATCAACAGGATGAGATCTTTTCTGTTGGTTTCTACCATACAACAACATGAACCAGCTGTAAGTTTACACTTATCCCTTCTGTCTGGAGCCTCTCTCCCAAATCCCCCATCTCACCACTCTAGATTGCCACAGAACACTAGGCTGAGTTTCCTGTATTATACAGAAACCTCCTACTCGCTGTTTTACACATTGCAGGTGTGTAAAACATATCTATCTTAATGCTTTTCTCTCAGTTCATCCCACCCTCTTATTACCCTCACTGTGTCCACAAGTCCATTGGCTACATCTGTGTCTCCCATACCCTGCAAATTAGTTCATCAGTGACTTCTTAAAAATTGAAATATAGTTGACATATTGTATTACTTTCAAGTAGAGTATATACTGATTTGACATTTGTATACATTGAAAATGATGACAGAGATAAATCTAGTAAACACTTGTCCCCATGCAAGATTATAACAATATTACTGGCCATATTGTCAAAGTGCCATATTACTTCCCCATGGCATATGTATTTTATCACTGGAGATTTTTACCTCTTGATTCCATTCCTCTGTTTTGCTCCCCACACACCCTGTCTACAAGCAAACACCCACTTGTTTACCAAATCTATGATTCTGTTTTCAGTTTACTTTGTATGCTTTTATGTTTTGATTCTTAGATTCTACATGTAAGTGACATCACGTGGTCTTTGCCTTTGTCTAATTTATATCACTTGGCATGATATCCCTACGTTTGGCAACTGGCAAAATTTCGTTATTATATGGCTGAGTAATCAGCTCAGTTCAGTCACTCAGTTGTGTCTGACTCTTTGTGACCCCATGGACTGCAGCACATCAGGCTTCCCTGTCTATTACCAGCTCCCAGAGCTTTCTCAAACTCACAGGCATTGAGTCGGTGATGCCATCCAACCATCTAATCCTCTGGTGTCCTCTCCTCCTCCTGTTTTCAATCTTTCCCAGCATCAGGGTCTTTTCCAGTGAGTTAGTTCTTCGTATCAGGTGGTCAAAGTATTGGAGTTTCAGCTTCAACATCAGTCCTTCTGATGAATAGTCAGGATCGATTTACTTTAGGTTTGACTGGTTTGATCTCCTTGTAGTCCAAAGGACTCTCAAGAGTTTTATCCAACACAATAGTTCAAAAGTATCGATTCTTTGATGCTCAGCTTTCTTTATAATCCAACTCTCACATCCATACATGACTACTGGAAACACCATAGCTTTGACGTTTGTCAGCAAAGTAATGTCTCAGCTTTTTAATATGCTGTCTAGGTTGGTCATAGCTTTTCTTTCAAGGAGCAAGTGTCTTTTAATTTCATGGCTGCAATCACCATCTGCAGTGATTTGAGAGTCCAAGAAAATAAAATCTGTCACTGTTTCCATTGTTTCCCTATCTATTTGCTATGAAGTGATGGGACCAGATGCCAAGATCTTCATCTTTTGAATGCTGAGTTTTAAGCCAACTTTTTCACTCTACTCTTTCACTTTCATCAAGAGGCTCCTTAGTTCTTCACTTTCTGCCATAAGGATGGTTCATTTGCTTATCTGAGGTTTTTGATATTTCTTCCTACAATCTTGATTCCAGTTTGTGCTTCATCCATCCTGACATTTTGCATGAATGTATTCAGGCAGACTTCCCTGGTGGCTCAGATGGTAAAGCATCTGCCTACAATGCAGGAGACCTGGGTTCGATCCCTGGCTTGCGAAGATCCTCTGGAGAAGGAAATGGCAACCCACTCAAGTACTCTTGCCTGGAAAATCCCATGGATGGAAGAGCCTGGTAAGCTACAGTCCATGGGGTCACAAAGAATCGGACACAACTGAGCGACTTCACCTCACCTCACCTCACCTCATTCTGCATATAATTGAAATAAGCAGGATGACAATATACAGCCTTGTTGTACTCCTTTCCTAATTTTGAACCAGTCCATTGTTCCATGTATGGTTCTAACTGTTGCTTCTTGACCTACAGAAGTTAATCAGGAGGCAGGTAAGGTGGTCTGGTATTCCCATCTCTAAGAATTTTCCACAGTTTGTCATGATCCATGCAGTCAAAGGTTTAGTCTAGTCAATGAAGCAGAGGTAAACGTTTTTCTGAAATTTCCTAGCTTTCTCTATGATGCAATGGATGCTGGCAATTTGATCATTTGATCCTCTACCTTTACTTAATACAGCTTGAACATCTGGAAATTCTAGATTCATGTTCTGTCAAAGCCTTGCTTGGAGAATTTTGAGCATTACTTTGCTAGCAATGAAGCCTGGAGGTCTACAGTCCACAGGATCACAAAGAGTCAAACATGACTGAGCACAAACACACACACAGACACAGACACACAGACACACACACACACACACACACACACAAATAGGCAAAGACTGAGAGATTAACAGAAATTTGTAAACAGACATGGCAGAGGGAACGCTTTAATGGGGAGAAAATTCACACCAAAATTATAGCTATTGGTTTCATGACTGCAAAATACAAATTGCAGAATTTCAACTATATTAGTGATGCTTTATGAAAATTAGTCATATTTTTGCATTGTTTCCAGGTAGCCTTGCTGCATGAAACCAAGAAATGGTACACAGATATCAGAAATTCTTCTTCTGATATTATCAAAGAAACCAGAACTACAGCCCTTCATATTTGGGCTTATCCTCTCCATGTACCTTATCACTGTGTTTGGGAACCTACTCATCATGCTGGTTGTCAGCTCTGACTCCCGCCCCCACCACCCAAAATTTCTTCCTCTCCAGCCTGTCCTTTGTAGACATCTGTTTCATCCCAAAGATGCTGTGTTATAAGAGCAAAGTTATAACATTTGCACACTACATCAATCGGGTTTATTTTTTACTATCTTTGCAGGATTGGATGACTTCCTCCTGGCTGTGATGGCTGATGACTGCTTTGTGACCATCTGTCGCCCTTCACTACACAGTCATCATGAATCCCCGGTTCTGTGGAATGCTCATGCTGAGTGCCCTGACNACTACATCAATCGGGTTTATTTTTTACTATCTTTGCAGGATTGGATGACTTCCTCCTGGCTGTGATGGCTGATGACTGCTTTGTGACCATCTGTCGCCCTTCACTACACAGTCATCATGAATCCCCGGTTCTGTGGAATGCTGATGCTGAGTGCCCTGACTTCCCTGTTACAAAACTTAATGATGTTGTGGGTGTCCTGTAGAGTCTTGGAAATCTCCCACTTCTTCTGTGAATGTAATCAGGTGATCCAACGTGCCTGTTGTGACAACTTTCTGAATGACATCGTGATGTATTCCACAGCTGGAGTACTAGGTGGGGGTCCTTTCATTGAAATATTTTACTCTTACTCTAAGATAGTTTCCTCCATAAGAGGAGTCTCATCAGCTCAGGGGACGTACAGAGCATTTTCGCCTGAGCATCTCACCTTTCAATTGTTGCCTTTTTTTTTTTTTTTTTTTGCCTTATTTTATGATATGCTTCTAGGAGTGTATCTTAGCCTTGCTGATACCCACTGGTTAAACTCAAGTTTAGCAGCCTCAGTGATGTACACTGCAGTCACCCCCATGCTGAACCCCTTCATCTACAGTCTGTAAAATAAAAACATAAAGAGGTCTCTGAAAAGATTCATTTGGATGGTTTCTACAAAAAGGCCAACTATTCTGGGACTGAAGAAGTATTCATGATTGCAGGGCTCAAAACAATGGAGCCTGAAACTACCTTTATTGGATCAAATTATGGAAGTAGAAATTTCTGTTTCTATTGTGTCTTCAAATTTCCATTTCTGTGACTTCAGGTTCTCTCTACAATTAAGAACTCAATTTATCAACTTTTCAGCTTGGATACCCATACAGTTTTTCCATTTGTCTATTCTCCTGCTTTCACAGAGCTTTCCCAAACTTAAAACAAATAGTTGCAAAGTTCTGGTTCTTGAGAATATTTATGTCTTAAGAACACTTTCTTCTCAGGTGAAATATTATCACATTTTTTTTTCTTTTGTTTTACTAAGAATAGTCATGAGTTGTATTGCTCGTATGTAATAAACTCTACTTGGCACCTTCTCTGTGAAATGTATGTAGCTCACCTTATTAGACTTTTTTTTTTCTGTCTCATATATAGATAGTTTACCATTTGTTTTCCTACTTTTTCAAAGTTTTACCCAATCTTGTATCAGAAATATTTGGAAATTCCTATTCCCGCCCCAATAGGGCAGCCTGAATGTCTTACAAATAATTTCTTCTCAAACTATATTTATCAGCCCAAGTTTTATTTCCCTTTGTATACTGGAGTTATTTGTTGTATTTCTCATGTGAATAAAAACTACACTTGAAAACCCAGACAATGTATATTTTATAACAGGAACATCTGAGACCACAGTTTGCCATATTTGCATATATCATTTATTTATATATAATTACCTTAACTGCTCTTCCTGATAATGTAGAGTTTAACTAATAATGTGCATTATAGATAGGCTTCCCAGGTGGCAGTAGTGGTAAAGAATTTGCTTGCCAATGCATGAACTGCCGAGTCAATCCTTGAGTCAGGAAGATATGCTGGAGAAGAGGATAGCAACCTACTCCAGTATTCTTGCTTGATGAATCTCATGGACAGAGGAGCCTGGTGGGCTACAGTCCATAGTGTCTCAAAGAGTCAGACACTACTGAAGTGACTTACAATGAATGTTCGTGCTTTAGAGGTGGTGACTGAGTTTTATTCTCCTCCTTAACATCCTGTTTTTTTTTTTTTTTTCAGTCACGTCCACATCCCTGCTATAGCGACTGGCAAAATGTTTATCAAATATTTATCTCCATGTGAAGTCTACACAGAAACACAAATTAGAATAGATAGGTTGACTTAATATGGTCTTTGAGTCAAGGAAGACCTTACCTATATATGATGAAACAAAATTTTAAATTATATTTTGTATTGCTGCTGCTGCTGCTAAGTTGCTTCAGTCCTGTCCAACTCTGCATGACCCCATCGACGGCAGCCCACCAGGCTCCACCGTCCCTGGGACTCTCTAGGCAAGACCACTGGAGTGGGTTGCCATTTCCTTCTCCAATGCATGAAAGTGAAAAGTGAAAGTTGAGTTGCTCAGTTGTGTCTACCTCCAGCGATCCCATGGACTGCAGCCCACCAAGCTCCTCTGTCCATGGGATTTTCCAAGCAAGAGTACTGGAGTGGGGTGCCACTGCTTTCTCCAATACTTTATATTACTAAGCAATAAATTTTATCTTCATGCATTATTGAAGTGTGGAAGACTGGTGCCCAGGCAAAAGGTTTTCTTTTTTATTCTTTTTTGGTTTGTTCCATTTGGAGGTAGAATATTGAATTAGCTTTTTTCTGCTTAAAAAATGTACATTTCTCCCTACAAATGTGAATCCTCTACTGACTTTAATGAAATAACTCCTCTTTCATAAATTTTGTCATTCACTAAAGTAATATTTTTCTTGGTTAGTCTAGCTAAAGTTTTGTCAATTTTATCTTTTCAAAGAACCAGCTCAGTTATTTTAATATAAATTTATTTATTTTAATTGGAGGTTAATTACTTTACAATATTGTATTGGTTTCGCCATACATCAACATGAATCAACCACAGGTATATATGTCTTCCCCATCTGAACCCCCCTCCCTCCTCCCTCCCTGTACCATCTCTCTGGGTTGTCCTAGTGCACCAGGAATCCCACTGCTGGCATACACCCCGAGGAAACCAGCTCAGGTTTTTTTTTTTTTATTTGATATTGTTTTCCTCACCATTATTATATTTATCTCTGATTCAATCTTTGTTTCCTTTCTTCCTCTAATTTTGGGCTCAGTTTCTTCTTCCTTTTCTAATACCTAGTCTTAATTTTTCTTTTATTTTACTAAGGGTAGTTATGAAAATATCATGGTGCTGGCATAATAAGAGACATGTTAAGCCTAGTATACCACAGTAGAGAGTCTGGAAGTAAACCCATGCATACAAGATCACTTAATACTTGACGTACCAGCCAAGAATGCTCAGTGGAGAAAAGACTGTCTCTTTAATAAATGGTCCTGCAAAAACTGGCTATTCATACTTAGAAAGATGAAGCTAGACTCTACTTATACCTCTCACAGTTCTACTGTCTTAGTAATTTCAATTATACAAAATGGTATTTTGAACTGTATTAATCATGCTGCTTATGAGATCTTCAACTTTATTATCTTGTATCTAAAAATTTGGACTCTCTTACCAACCACTCCTAAATCCCTATGTCCAGCACCTTACAATAGCCATTCTACTTTTCTTCTATATGTTTATTTTTTATATTAAACACAAGTAATATCATATAATTTTTATCTTTCTCTGACTTACTTCACTTAGCATAAGGCTTTCAAGGTCCATCCATATTGTTGCAAACGACAGGGTTTCCTTCTATTTAAAGTTAAATTCCCTCGTCTATTTCTACCACATTTTGTCTATTTATTTGTCAACGGTTTGTCTCCATACTATGACTGTTGTGAATGAACATAGGCATGCAGATAACCCTTTAAGATAATGTTTTTCACTTCCTTTGAATGTATCCTAGAAGTAGGATTGCTGGATTATATTGTAGTTCTATTTTAATTTCTTGAGGAGCTTCCATACAGTTTTGCATGATGACTGTACTAGTTTACTATCCCATCAACAGTACTAAATTATTTCCTTTTCTCCACATCTTCTTCAGTATTTATTAGCTCTTGTCTCTTCAATAAAATACGTTCTAATGGTGTGAAGTTATATCCCAGCATAGTTTTGATATACATTTACCTGAATAGTCATGGTAATTGACCACCTTTTCATGTACTTTTTGGACAATTGTATACATTTGTCCTTTGGAAAAACGAAAAAATGTCCAAAGGAAAAGTGTCCTGGGTCTCTCTTTTTCTTCCAGTATTATTTAGATATAATTGACATGTAGCATTGTATAAACTGGGGCTTCCCTGGTGGCTCAGGCAGTAAGGAATTTTCCTGCAATGCAGGAGACCCTGGTTCAATCCCTGGGCAGGGGAGACACTCTGGAGAAGGAGATGACAACCCACTCTGGTATTCTTGCCTGGAAAATCACATGGATAGATGAGCTTGGCAGGCTACAGTCCATAGGGTCACAAAGAGTTGGACATGACTGAGTGACTAGCACTTTAATGCTGTATATGTAAAGTAGCAGTCAGTCAGCTTGGAGAAGACAATGGCACATCACTCCAGTACTCTTGCCTGGAAAATCCCATGGATGGAGGAGCCCGGTGGGCCGCAGTCCATGGAGTCGCTAGGAGTCGGACACGACTAAGCAACTTCACTTTCACTTTTCACTTTCATGCATTGGAGAAGGAAATGACAACCCATTCCAGTGTTTCTTGCCTGGAGAGTCCCAGGGATGGAGAAGCGTGGTGGGCTGCCGTCTCTGGGGTTGCACAGAATCAGACATGATAGAAGTGACTTAGCAGGAGCAGCAGCAGTCAGTCAGTCAGCTTGCTTGGTAAGAAGCTACTCTTCAAATCACAATGGCTTACAATAATGAAAGTGTATTTTTTTTTAATCATATTAGACACATGCATGTATATCTTCATTCTGGGAGTCATGCCAATGGGCCAGCTCCCATGTGGGAGGTGCTGTTTCTTGTGATAGAGAGGGACAGTAATAGAAAAGGTGGACTTTCCCAAAGCTTCTTTGAGCTTCTCCTTTGGCACTGAACACCTCATGTCTGCCCTCATTCTATCCACCAAAGTATGTGACATGTCCAAGTTTAAAGCCAATCATTGGGGACATGCACTCTTTCCACCTGAGGCACATTCAAGACTCAAAGCAATGGGTGAGGATGTGCAGTGCTCCTAAGAGTATGAAGTAAAAATAAACCAATATTTGTGAAGAATTTAAAAAGTCCACCTGGAGAAGAAACAACCACACAAATAGTCTATACTTCTATTAGCAGCAAATCTTTATCAATTATATGCTATAGACCTGCAACAAAGAAAGATAAGAAGAGTTGGAGAAAGGTATGATTTAAGAAGCAACAGTTTTACACACATACTTAGTAAGGTATTTGTTGCTGCTTAGTCTATAAATCCTATCCGACTCTTTGTGATCACATGGACTATAGCCCACCAGTCTCCTCTCTCCGTGGGACTTCCCAGGTAAGAATACCGTAGTGGGTTGCCATTTCCTACTGCTGGGGATCTTCCCAACCCAGGGATGGAAACTGCACCTTCTGAATTGCAGGTGGATTCTTTACCATTGAGACACCAGGGAAGCCCTAGTAGATCATAGAAACATGGTAAAATCGATAGAGAGAGTGAAAATTCTTCCCGAGGCTATATAGAGCCAATATGAGGGCATCACAGTTTATGTCCTGTGTAGAGCAATGTCCTGTGTAGAACAAGTGATGTGATGTGTCCTCACAATCACTCTGCTTCCTGTGTGGGGCCCTCGGAGCAGATATGCCTTCAAGATCACATCCCACTGTCTCCCAAGAACAGTCATCCTGGACTCATTTCTAATCAGTAAATTCCCTATAGTCTAACTGATCTTAGTAATTTTGGAACTTGGACAAAATCATAACAGGTTCTACGGATTAAGCATCTGTTTGTGCAACGTAATTTCCTGTGACTCTAAAATATCATCAACTTCTCACACCAGCTCCATAGGTGGGAATTCCCCACTTTATAGATAAGGAAATAAAGGTTGAAGTTTATTTCCTGTCAAGAGGGAAATACTCAAGAAGCACATGTAAACTTAGGTATGCAGATATTAAATGACCAGATCCAACATCTCACCACCTTTCATCAGACCTGAGGTGGGAAGGAAGAATCCTAATGGAGAAAATCTAAAATACCTACACTAACTGTAACACAGGTCCACTGTCTTGATACTCACGAGAGTGGTCCACAGAACAGGAACTGACCTGCAACATCAACAAAACCTGGGAGCTTGTTAGAAATACTGAATCTCTAGAACACTCTGGCCTTTTCAAATCAGAATCTGTATTTGAAAAATATTCCCTAATTATTCACACACACACTGATGTTAGGAGAAGTGCTTATTTAGTGAACAGTGTTTCCCAACTTCACCACTATTGACAATGTGGTAGGTAATTCCTTGTGTTAGGGGATGTCCTGTGCATTTTAATTTTGTTAAACTGTATCCCTTGCCTCACCACACTTTGTTTCAGTTGCACTTACCCAGATATGACAATAAAATATTTCTCCAGATATTACCAAGTGACCTCTGGAGCCGAAATCATCTCTGATTGAGAACCATTGGTCCAGAGCAAAAGAACTAGGAAATATTCTGTGTTGTAATCAAAGCACATGGCTTACTCAGTTCATAACTTTGAGCCAATCACTTCATAATTCTGAAAATTTAGAAGAAGATTCAAAATTGTATAGTCCTCATAGGATGACCTGTTGTAAAATTTAAATGAGACAATATATATGATTCTAAGCTCTGCCTACAGTGTGTCAAAAAATCTAAATGTCTCTTTCAATTCTGGTTTCCTCGGTGTGTATGCCCAGCAGTGGGGTTGCTGGATCATAAGGCAGTTCTATTTGCAATTTTTTAAGGAATCTCCACACTGTTCTCCATAGTGGCTGTACTAATTTGCATTCCCACCAACAGTTTAAAAGGGTTCCCTTTTCTCCAGACCCTCTCCAGCATTTATTGCTTGTAGACTTTTGGATAGCATCCATTCTGATTGGAGTGAAATGGTATCTCATTGTGGTTTTGATTTGTGTTTCTCTGATACTGAGTGATGTTGGGCATCTTTTCATGTGTTTGTTAACCATCTGTATGTCTTCTTTGGAGAAATCTATCTTTAGTTCTTTGGCCCAGTTTTTGATTGGGTAGTTTATTTTTCTGAAATTGAGCTGCAGATGTTGCTTGTATATTATTGAGATTAGTTGTTTGTCAGTTGCTTCATTTGCTATTATTTTCTCCCATTCTAAAGGCTGTCTTTTCA
>SJYA01005755.1:0-24187 GCA_006410615.1 Neotragus moschatus | reverse complement strand
GGAGATGGTGATGGACAGGGAGGCCTGGGGTGCTGCGATTCATGGGGTCGCAAAGAGTCGGACACAACTCAGCGACTGAACTGAACTGAACTGGTTTGTTTTAACCATGCCCAGGACCCAGTGGAATTCAACTGAATGAGAATAAAGTGCAAACACAGAGCGATAGAGCTAGCTGACATACCAGGACCCCTCAGATTTTCCAGGTATATGAGTCACCTGGGGCTCAGGTTAAAATGCAGACTGGTTTAGCAAGTCGTGGGAGCCTCTGGGGCTGGTGACAAACCACACTGGATTTAGGAGATCAAGGAAGCTTAAGATAAACATAAATAAGGAGGCACAGAGCCCCCCCAAATATGACTGACAATTATCTGATGGGTTTGCATTACAGATTCAGGTCCTGCACAGTAAGATGCTATCAGTTCAGTTCAGTCATCCAGTCATTNGGGGCTGGTGACAAACCACACTGGATTTAGGAGATCAAGGAAGCTTAAGATAAACATAAATAAGGAGGCACAGAGCCCCCCCAAATATGACTGACAATTATCTGATGGGTTTGCATTACAGATTCAGGTCCTGCACAGTAAGATGCTATCAGTTCAGTTCAGTCATCCAGTCATTTCCGACTCTTTGCAACCCCATGGACTGCAGCACGCCAGGCTTCCCTGTCCATCACCAACTCCCAGAGTTTACTCAAACTCACATCCATTGAGTCAGTGATACCATCCAGCCATCTCATCCTCACGCCCTTCTCCTCCCACCTTCAATCTTTCCCAGTGTCAGGGTCATTTCCAATGAGTCAGTTCTTCGCATCAGGTGGCCAAAGTTCTGGAGTTTCAGCTTCAGCATCAGTCCTTCCAGTGAATATTCAGGGTCAATTTCCTTTAGGATGGACTGGTTGGATCTCCTTGCAGTCCAAGGGACCCTCAGGAGTCTTCTCTGACACCACAGTTCAAAAGCATCAGTTCTTCAGTGCTCAGCTTCCTTTATGATCCAACTCTCACATCCCATACACAACTACTAGAAAAACAATAGCTTTGACTAGACAGACTTTTGTCAGCAAAGTAATGTCTCTGCTTTTTAATATGCTATCTAGGTTTGTCATAAGCTTTTCTTCCAAGGAGCAAGTATCTTTTAATTTCATGGCTGCAGTCACCAACTGCAGTGATTTTTGGAGCCCAAGAAAATGAAGTCTTTCACTGTTTCCATTGTTTCCCCATCTATTTGCCATGAAGGAATAGGACTGGATGCCATGATCTTAGTTTTCCGAATGTTGACTTTTAAGCCAACTTTTTCACTCTCCTCTTTCACTTTGATCAAAAGGCTCTTTAGTTCTTCGCTTTCTGCCATAAGGTGATGTCATCTGCATATCTGAGGTTACTGATATTTCTCCCAGCAATCTTGATTCCAGCTTGTGCTTCATCTAGCCCAGCATTTCTCATGATGTACTCTGCATAGAAGTTAAATAAGCAGGGTGACAATATACAGCCTTGACGTACTCCTTTCCCAATTTGGAACCAGTCTGTTGTTGCATGTCCAGTTCTAACTGTTGCTTCTTGACCTGCATACAGATTTCTCAGGAGGCAGGTAAGGTGGTCTGGTATTCACATCTCTCTAGGAATTTTCCAGTTTGTGGTGATCCACACAGTCAATAAAGCAGAAATAGATGTTTTTCTGGAACTCTCTTGCTTTCTCGATGATACAACAGATTTTGGCAATTTGATCTCTGGGTCCTCTGCCTTTTCTAAATTCAGCTTGAACATCTGGAACTTCATGGTTCATGAACTGTTGAAGTTTCACTTGGAGAATTTTGAGCATTACTTTGCTAGCATGTGAGATGAGTGCAATTGTGCAATAGTTTAGGAATTCTTCAGCATTGCCTTTCTTTGCAAATGGAATGAAAACTGACCTTTTCCAGTCCCATGGCCACTGCTGAGTTTTCCAAATTTGCTGGCATATTGAGTATGGCACTTTCACAGCATCATCTTTCAGGATTTGAAATAGCTCCACTGGAATTCCATCACCTCCACTAGCTTTGTTCATAGTGATGCTTCCTAAGGCCCACTTGACATCACATTCCAGGATGTCTGGCTCTAGGTGAGTGATCACACCATCGTGATTATCTTGGTCGTGAAGATCTTTTTTGTACAGTTCTTCTGTGTATTCTTGCCACCTCTTCTTAATATCTTCTGCTTCTGTTAGGTCCATACCATTTCTGTCCTTTATTGTGCCCATCTCTGCATGAAATATTCCCTTGGTATCTCGAATTTTCTTGAAGAGATCTCTAGGCTTTCCCATTCTACTATCTTCCTCTGTTTGTTTGTACTGATCATTGAAGATACCATCGGTTTTAGAGAAATTACTTCAATGTTTTTCTATCACCCTTGTTCCTTTAAAACTGAGACACAGACTCAACTGTGTCTGTGTGTGTGTTCACCTGTAAGTGTGAATGTTGTCAAAGAAAAGAGACCGCCACACCACTCCTCCTTACACCACTGAAGGATTCAAATACAAGTTGGTATAGTTTACTTTTTAGATGCTCTACAAGTTAGATGCTGAGGACACAGACTCTCTGTGTATGTATGTGTCTGCGTCTGGCAGTTCTGACTGTATCAAGACTTTTCTTCTTTCCTAAATGCAGTCATCTTCACAAACAACTTTGACAACACACTTTCATTTTGTCCGAGTTGCTCGGGATGAAATTCGCTCAGCCATTAAAAGGTGGGAAAGTGTCCTGCTGCTTGTGCAGATGAGAGAAGGCCACTGTTTTGTCAGATGTCAGCTACCCATCAGTGGAGGCCGAGGAAGCGACTGGTAACATGATGGGGTCGGTAAGAAGCCCTCCGAGCCTTAATTATCGGAGTGCCCCCCAGTTTCGCTGGGCTTGTCACTGACTTGTGACAAGCTCAGAGGCAGACGAAAAGACAAACAGCACATCACCAACTCGTTAATTAGCAGGGAGCACAAAGCGACCCAACCGCAAGCCCAAGAAAATCCGCCACAGAGTTGCTTTCTGTACATTGGATTTCAGCAGCACAGACAAGGGGAAACGGGGACTGTTCCATACTTCAGAAAATACCTAGATCGTTCTTTGGGATCCACTTCAGCCTTCAGGAAGGCAAGCAGTTCTTTTAATCTCTCAAAGGCTGACAGCGGACCTACTCTGTGTCCGGTTATAAGGATATAATGTAGCAGGTTGATTCTTTCTTCCTTGTATTCATTCAAGAAACACGCATTGTTGCCCCCTGTCTCCTACTGTAAGCTGCAGTCTAGGTAGGTGGGTATAAAAAAAACACAGGCACATTCTGACACAGACTGCAACGTGGATGAACCTTGGAGACGCCACATGGGATAAGCCAGTCACAAAAGGACAAATACTGAAAGATTCCACTTATATGAGGTTCCTGCTGCTGCTGCTAAGCCGCTTCAGTCGTGTCCAACTCTCTGCGACCCCATAGACGGCAGCCCACGAGGCTCCCCTGTCCCTGGGATTCTCCAGGCAAGAACACTGGAGTGGGCTGCCATTTCCTTCTCCACTGCATGAAAGTGAAAAGTGAAAGTGACGTCGCTCAGTCGTGCCCGACTCTTAGCGACCCCATGGACTGCAGCCCACCAGGCGCCCCCGTCCCTGGGGTTCTCCAGGCAAGAGCACTGGAGTGGGGTGCCATTTCCTTCTCCATTGCATGAAAGTGAAAAGTGAAAGTGACGTCGCTCAGTCGTGCCCGACTCTTAGCGACCCCACAGACGGCAGCCCACCAGGCTCCCCCGTCCCTGGGGTTCTCCAGGCACGAGCACTGGAGTGAGTTGCCATTTCCTTCTCCCCTGCTGCTGCTGCTGCTAAGTCGCTTCAGTCGTGTCTGACTCTGTGCAACCCCATAGACGATAGCCCACCAGGCTCCTCTGTCTCGGATTCTCCAGGCAAGAACACTGGAGTGGGCTGCCATTTCCTTCTCCACTGCATGAAAGTGAAAAGTGAAAGTGACGTCGCTCAGTCGTGCCCAACTCTTAGCGACCCCATGGACTGCAGCCCACCAGGCGCCCCCGTCCCTGGGGTTCTCCAGGCACGAGCACTGAGTGGCTGCCGTTTCCTTCTCCCCTAGACTAGTCAGATTCACGGAGACAGAGAGCAGGACGGTGGCTGCCGGGGGCGGGGGGAGGGGGGGAGAGCTACTATTGAACGGGCACAGAGTCTCCTCCGGCTCGGAGGGCTTCCCCGGGCTCAGCAGTCAAGAATCTGCCTGCAGTGCCGGAGATGCAGGAGACGTGGGTTCGATCCCTGGATCTGGAAGATCCCCTGGAGGAGGAAATGGCAGCCCACTCCAGTGTCCTTGCCTGGGAAACCCCATGGACAGAGGAGCCTGGCGGGCTCCAGTCCACGGAGGCGCAAAGAGTCGGACGGGACAGAGCGCACGTGTCCAGCTTCAGAAGACGATAAGCAGTCTGGAGACGGATGACGGGAATGCACTTGATGCCCCAGGACTCTACTCTTATAAGTGGTTAAAATGGTAAATTTTCTGTTATAGGTATTTTACCACAATTTTTTAAAAGGAAAATAAAACACACAAAGGCATGATTCCTGCTGTCATAGAAATTACAGACATGAAAGAAACTGAGAAATTAATATGTAGCTACACATGGAACTGCTATGACAGAGGACAAATCCCGCTCCTAAAGGTCAAGATGCCCAACCTGCCTAAATGCAAAAATGACCATGAGACCATTTGCTTCACAGAAGAATTTGTCACTTTACAAGCGGGTCCCTTTCGATACTGGACTCTTGAGTATGTTGAAAGTTTATAAATAAATCACTCACCACATAGCTAAGAGGCCTACAGGCAGGGAATTTTCAAGATAAACTGTTATGAGGCAGTGCCAATTGAAGATCAATCAGAAATTACAATAAACATCTTGGTAATTACAATGAATACTAATGGAAAAAATGATTTAACTCGTAAAAGCTTACTATACAGCCAGTCTTACACACACATGTACCTATGAAACGATGTGATGAAAAAATTCCACACAAGGCTGCGCGGTTTGCGTGTTTAATAGACGTGGTTACTGCCTGTGAGCACAATATTCCATATTTCCTTGTCCAATATTCCTGCCCCTGCTGATTATGTGAGGACTGGTGTTTTTCAAAGTATAAAAACAGCATGTTGCTTCAGTACTCACAGCTATTGTGCAAAGGGCTTAAACTTTGGCATCTTTGTTTTTCTAAAAACTCCTTAGCGAAAACTTCTCATTAAAATGTAGAGAAGAGAAGCATCCAAAAATTTCACTTGGAACTTGCAATTAAAAAAAAAACAAAAACCACTACACGAAGCTTTTGGATTGAACACCGTGCTTTTATCCGCTGACAACGTGGCAAACTTTCAGCACTTCCTGGAATATTTTCCAAGTCCTTTAAACACCTGAAGGGTTTCTTGCATGCTGGATTAGTTGGCAGGGAGGGTGGGAGCCACGAGAAAATAGCAGAAGGGGGATAAAAGAGAAAGCAAATCTTTTAGATGAGCCTACCAAACCGTCACTTCCCTTACCGGCAACTTGATCTGGTCTCAAGCAAAGAAAATACTGCCAGGATAATTAACAATTCTGGTTTTAAAAAGCTGAAGTTAATCATCTAAAGGGCAGGCTGCTCTGGAAATTAAAGATGATATCTAAGGCATTTACAGCAACGTATGTTACAGCCACCACATACATATGTAGGCTGGCGTCCCCTCCTGACGGCCTAGGACAGGCTGACAGGTGAAATGACTGAGCACAGGGGCTGAGCAGAGACGGGAGGGAACACAGAAGCCAGGCTCTTAATGGAATGGGCAGATGTTTCTCAGCCAACTGTGGCTGGGCAGGTGTGGCCCCATATGGACAGAGCCTCCAGATTTCAGAAGAAGCTAGAACTTCTCATTTTCAAGAAAAATCTCCCATGTGTTAAATACTGACACACACATAATTAATTTTTTAAGTATACACAATTTTATCACTGCTGGGCAGGCCAAACAAAATATGTCTGCAAGCTGAATTCACTGGGGACTACAAGTCTTGACCCAACTCCTAGTTGTTTCCAGTTCCCAAACATCGTGGCAGGAGAGCATTCTGGCTGTCGAGCCACCAGGAAGCCTATGGAGGCAGGTCCCACTCAGAAAGCAGACGCCGTCCTAGGTACCAGTGAGAGAGGGGCTGGCCACCACCAGGCCTTTGGGAATGCGCTGCTGGACAGAGGACTCCGCCAAGCCAGCCTTAGATGTGTTGGGTGACATGAAAGATCTACGCTTCGCTGGGAGGCATGGGCTTCAAGACTCACCTTGGGGACGTCCCAGCACGCAAGGCGTTGGGATGTCCCAGCACCTCAGGTGCGGAGGCGGAGCTCACGCTTACTGCTGGTCAGCCACTCAGCTGTCCCTGACTCTTCACAACCCCAGGGCCTGCAGCACGCCAGGCTCCTCTGTCCTCCACTATCTCCCGGAGTTTGCTCAAATTCATGTCCACTGAGCCGGGGATGCCATCCAACGATCTCATACTCTGCCACCCCGTTCTCCTTTTGCCTTCAGTCTTTCCCAGCATCAGGGTCTTTTCCAGTGAGTCACCTTTCTGCATCAGGTGGCCAAAATACTGGAGCTTCAGCAACAGCTCTTTCAGTGGAGATTCAGGGTTGATTTCCTTTAGGATTGACTGGTTTGATCTCCTGGGTTTTGTATAAATATCTTCCCATTTCTTCCTGGCTCTCCACATGTAATTTTTGTCTAATAATTAACAAGAGCAAAAAGTGAATAACACTGAGGATGGAATTTCTGAACAGGATGATCTCCAGGAATTTCCAAGAAAATTTGGAGTATTCTGGGCTAAGTCACTTCAACTGTGTCTGACTCTCTGTGACCCCATGGAGTATTGCCCGACAGGCTCCTCTATCCATGGGATTCTACAGGCAAGAATCCTGTAGAATCCTGTGGGTTGCCATTTCCTCCTCCAGGGGATCTTCCAGGCTCAGGAATCGAACTCACATCTCTGTCTGCCTCCTGCTCTGGCAGGCAGGTTCCTTACCTGCCATAACCCAAACAGTGTGAAGGTCGTGCCCAATCTGCTTTCCAGGAGTTGCAAGTGTTTTTCTGCATGAAGACTCGGGTCCAGGCAGAGACAGAAGACAGATACAAACACAAATCTTGAGATTTATCTTTGACAAAAGAAATAAAGGTATTTTCTCTAGCTAGTTCTTACCCCAGTTTCAAATGAACAGATTTTTTTTTTTCCCACAGAAGAACTACGCAGTAGAGGAGGGTAGGAGACAAACTTGGCATATTTCAAACATGTTCTCAAGTAGAAGCTCTTGTCCTTGACACACCCAAACTTTCCAGGCTCCGTTACCAGACTGCCAAACTGCCTGATCTTGGGGAAAATCCACCCTTGAATTTGTTTGGGTTTTTTGACTAGCATAGGTTTTAATATTTTTCATTTTGCCATGTGGGAGTTCTCTCTAGTTGTTTAAACACCCTACTACACCCATGTGTCTTAAACCCAATTCAGGCACATGTGTATTACCTTTCTGTTCTATGGAGGTATTTGAATTTACTTTCCAGTAGTCATGTATGGATGTGAGAGTGGGACTGTGAAGAAGGCTGAGCGCCGAAGAATGGATGCTTTTGAACTGTGGTGTTGGAGAAGACTCTTGAGAGTCCCTTGGACTGCAAGGAGATCCAACCAGTTCATTTTGAAGGAGATCAGCCCTGGGATTTCTTTGGAAGGTTTGGCCACCTCATGAGAAGAGTTGACTCATTGGAAAAGACTCTGATGCTGGGAGGGATTGGGGGCAGGAGGAGAAGGGAACGACAGAGGATGAAATGGCTGGATGGCATCACTGATTCGATGGGCGTGAGTCTAAGTGGACTCTGGGAGCTGGTGATGGACAGGGAGGCCTGGCACGCTGCGGTTCACCGGGTCTCAGGGAGTCGGACACGCCTGAGCAACTGAACTGGACTGAACCTTGGAAGTGTATTCTTTTTCTGTTCTTCATCCGTCTATTTACTTTTCTAAAAAGAAACACACCTTGAAATGAACTCTAAGTCAGACGCAGTGCATCTTAACCCACTGGACAAACAAAGACTGGCTGTCTGTGGACCTGCACCAAATACTGAAGATAAACCCGTAAGTAAAGCTGTGGCCGTGGCGCTTTCCTGGTGGTCCAGTGGTTAGACCACACTTCCACTGGAGGGGGCATGGTTCCAACCCCTGGTCAGGGGACTAAGAGCCCACAGGCCATGTGGAAAGGCCCCCCCCCAAAATATTTAAAGGACAAAGAGCTCAAGATCACAGAACGAGAAACAAAAGGCAAACAGGCTCACTGCCAACTCTAAGTTGCTCCAAAGCAGATGTGTTTGGGTGCCATCCACAAAAGCAAGAACAATTTCTCACTGGATTTGGGGCTCTGACCTCCCATCCCTTTTGGAGGGATGCTCACTTCAGAGCATTCCCATCCGCTCCCCTTCTGCCGGGACCGCTCTTCATGGGGAGCCGGGTGGTTTGCTCTCGCCTCCTACACGTCTGGGCTCAGATACCACCTCATCAATGCAGCCTTTTCTGAATATCCTGTGTCAAAGGGCAAGGCCAGACCCATGGCCTCCCCTATCCTCTGTACCGTGGCTCATCATTCTCCACAGGACTCGCCACAGTCTGACAAACTATACATGCAAAGATGTCAGTTCTAGACTCACAGACATAGAAAACAAATTTATCACTACCGAAGGGGGAAGGCAGGGTATAAAGGAACAGTTTGGGATTAGCACATACAAACTACCATACATAAAATAAACAACAAGGTCCTACTGCACAGGACAGGGAGCTACATTCAACATTTTATAATAATCTACAAGGAAAAAGAAATACACTTACCTATAACTAAATCACTTTGCCGTACATCAGAAATTAACGACATTATGAATCAATGATACTTCAAGTTAAAAAAAAAAAAGAAGGAAAAAAAGACGTTAGTTCTTTTCTGCTCCTCTGTCCTGGAGGCAAGTCCCATGAGGATAAGAAATGTATTTTGTTCACTATTTGATTCTCAGGTCCTACAAAGTGCCAGGCACAAAATAAGTACTCAATATATACTTCTTGAAAAAAAAAAATGCTGGAATCAGACAAATCTGCATACATTTGAATTCCAGCTCTGACATGAGCAGTGACCTGTACAGGTTTCATTGCCTCTGACCTTCCATGGAGCCACCCGGTAGACGTGATGCTACTCGCCTCCCTTCAAAGTCTTTGCAAGGCACAGAGATAGTGCATTCTCGTTGCCCGTGTAGACAAAAGGTAGCTGCTATCATTGTGGATCCTCTCTCTCACCTCTCTGGCACTTTTCTTCACCCGACTCCAGCCACACTGGCTCAAGCAACCTTGCTAAAGCACACCAGGAGAGTCTGCACGTGACCTCTGCACCTGCTGTTTGCCTGGAATCCCGAGCTCCAGTCCTCTGTGTCTTCTCATCACTCAAGCTACAGCTATTATGGGACCTCCTCGTGTAAGACACCCCCGGCCCCCTTGCCTCAAGTGCCGCGTCAGTCGCACTCAATCACATCACCACTTTGTCTTCTCCACTGACTCATCACCTTGTTATCCATGCGCTTGCTTGCCCTTTGCAGGGCTGCCGCACTAGAAGATAAACTCCAGGAGGAGAAAATTCAGCGGACACGTCTACCAGCACTTCTGCAATACCTGGCACAGAATACACACTTAATAAGTATCTGCTGAACAGACAAACCAAACGTTTAATGGAGGCAACACAGACTCAGAATAATGTATATGCCTCATAATATGTTTTTATGATCATCGTTGTAGAGTCAGCCCCGTATGGATTAAGAATCAGGCGATGATGTGCGAAGAGGGAAAAGCAGAACAATGAAAAACTTTTGAAGGATTCTGCGTCCAAAGAGGACAGACCAGGAAAGTATTTTGTTTTTGAAGGAGACACAGTAAGGTGAGAGTGTGGTTTGAATTAGGTTCTAAAACTGAAGAGTCATCAGTCTCACCCAGATGACACCAAAGTCCTAGGAGAGCAAGGGACCTTTGGGTAGACTCACAATTCCAGTATTTACAGAGAACAGACAATGCAGAGAAGAAGCTAAGAATCCCTGCCTAATTCACGTGTGAGCAGACAGTTAAACACGAGGAGCTGGAGAGCAACGAGGGCTGGATAGTTCAGGATCTGCTCTTCTTCACGCCACTCCTGAACGGACAGCAGTTTTGCCCTTCGGGCACAGAGACTGAAATGTCTCCTCCCTTTTGGGATTCAAAATAGAAATGAAAAACATCCCTCTAAAAATGGTCACGACTCAGGTTGGGGAGATTTGCCAGTGCAACCTGGAACCAGACAGCAGTAAATAAAAATACTGCTTCAGTCTCTGTAACCGCTTGACGCATCCGTAACCATCTAAGTGTAGTATCTCGTATGGACTCACCCACCGGTGAGATGGTCAGCGTCTATTGAGAGGACGCAGCCAAACGCCATCTCACAGAAGTCAAGGAAGCTGCTCTGATCTCTAAGTTGGTTCAAAGCTGTCACTTCTCCCTCTCTGGAAGAAGGCATCCTGAAATATCAGAGGCTTGCTTTGGGTGAGTTGTGTGAGCTTACAGGGCTTCCCCGGTGGCTCAGGTGGTAAAGAACCTGCCTGTCACGCAGAAGATCCGAGTCTGATCTCTGGGTCAGGAATATCTCCTGCAGAAGGAAATGGCAACCCTCTCCAGTACTCTTGCCTGGGAAACCCCATGGACAGAAGAGCCTGGTGGGCTACAGTCCATGGAGTCGCAAGAGTCAGACACGACTTACTGTCTAAACTGCTACCACCACCACCATGAGCTTACAAAGAAGGTGCTAAGCAAACTGGCAAAAATTTCATTTTACACGTGTCCAGATGAAAGGCAAACACTGAGGCCGATTTCCCACCCAGAACAATCAGTGAAAATTCATTTCTCTTCCTTTACTGTTTCCCATAATTCACTCTGGCTGTGGTATATAGGCAGCAAGACACGCCTGTAAAGAAAAAGCTTTTAAACCCTTAGTTGTTTGCAGAATATTAGTAATGCTATAAAAAGTTTATGTTAATTAATGCTGCATTTTAATAGATTTCCTGGAAGTTTGTGACTGCGTACTATAAAGGCTTTCAAGATAATGTATTTTACAGTGGTTATCATAAACTCCAAAGCAGTTCAAATATTCCTTTTATGTCTCAATAACTTTCCCCCAAAACTTAGAGTATTTAAAAGATTCAAATGCAGAAATAAAAAGAAAAAATTTTCCCCACCAGGGGATATTTTAAATTTTTATATCTCTCATCATGATCAATCTCATTTGTTGGCAACACTGTACTTAAGCTCGCTTATAGGCAAAAAGCCATCTGTGTGTTCCACCAGCTCTGTTAGGAAAAACCATGTCCCATCTTGCGTGGGGGTAGGTTTTCTAAAGGTCAGGCAGCTCAGATAGCTCACAACTTTCATCCTCTTTTGGATCAAGACTTTATAAATATGAATATCCCTTATCGTTGCTTATCTCTCTAAGTTAGGGCAAAAAGAATTACTTGCAGTTCGAAGAATCCCCCTTTCTCATGTTAGGCAGACACACCAAATTGAGAGTCTGACTGTAAGAGCTTCGAGAGAGATCAAATTCACAGTAAACTTCAACGTTTGGGTTTGAGATGTTAAACTTACGCTCCCCCCAATGCAAGACTTCCATGGATTTTTCATGCACAAGAAATGCTTGGTCTCTATTCCACGCTGAAGGTTTTGAACATCCCATTCCAATATGAATCACCATCTCTTACAAAGGTAAACAGTAAAGATTTTTTGGTGACTTTAACAAAGAAATATAATACAGGTTGCCAAAAATAGAAATTTTAAAAATGTAAATGACTAGACCAGTGATCACAGTGGGAAAACTTCAAGAACAGAAAGCTGAAATTACACAAATGAGACTCCATTTCACTCGTTTGATAAGGCCAGTGAATCATAAACAAAGCTGCCATAAATTCAGGTGGACCTGAAAATATATAACACTAGCACACACACAAATATCTTGCTTTCCTCCTGCCAAATTATACGCACAGTATTATGAGTGCTTTGTGGCTCTCAGGAAGGCCTGGAAGCTATGTGTCTCTTCCTTTCCGTCTCTCCCTAAGTCCCAGTCATAAAACGTTTGTCATCTGGGCTCTGGGCCTGACAGCACCTGCGTTACATCATGTTCAATCTCAACTCTCGGAAAGGAAGATGTTTCTTGAACGTCTGAGCATAATTACAATTTCGCCATCAAAACTTGAAGCCCCACAGTGACCCTCATTGAAGACTCTTACCAGAATCTCAACACTCTTGAAATATATACATATAGGCACGTGTGTATCTTTATGTATAAAAGACACTTGCTCCTTGGAAGGAAAATTATGACCAACCTAGATAGCATATTCAAAAGCAGAGACATTACTTTGCCAACAAAGGTCCGTCTAGTCAAGGCTATGGTTTTTCCAGTGGTCATGTATGGATGTGAGAGTTGGACCATAAAGAAAGCTGAGCACCGAAGAATTGATGCTTTTGAACTGTGGTGTTGGAGAAGACTCTTGAGAGTCCCTTGGACTGCAAGGAGATCCAACCAGTCCATCCTGAAGGAGATCAGCCCTGGGATTTCTTTGGAAGGAATGATGCTAAAGCTGAAACTCCAGTACTTTGGCCACCTCATGCGAAGAGTTGACTCACTGGAAAAGACTCTGATGCTGGGAGGGATTGGGGGCAGGAGGAGAAGGGGGCGACAGAGGATGAGATGGCTGGATGNCTTGGACTGCAAGGAGATCCAACCAATCTATCCTGAAGGAGATCAGCCCTGGGATTTCTTTGGAAGGAATGATGCTAAAGCTGAAACTCCAGTACTTTGGCCACCTCATGCGAAGAGTTGACTCACTGGAAAAGACTCTGATGCTGGGAGGGATTGGGGGCAGGAGGAGAAGGGGGCGACAGAGGATGAGATGGCTGGATGGCATCACCGACTTGGTGGACATTGGGAGTGAGTGAGTGAACTCCGGGAGTTGGTGATGGACAGGGAGGCCTGGCGTGCTGCGGTTCATGGAGTCACAAAGAGTTGGACATGACTGAGCGACTGAACTGAACTGATCTTTATGTATACACACGAGCTTCATAAGTTAGTAGAGCCAGAAAGTGAACAATTCAAGATTGCAAATGTTTAAGAGAATTAACAACTGCCAAAGCTCAAGTAACTTATGTGGGAATCAGAATCATCAGTTGTAAAGTGACCAAATATCCAGGATATGATATCAGGATATTTTCAGTCCTGAAACCAGGACAGTCTAAGGCAAACCAGACAGTTAGTCACTCTAAAAGTTGCACAATCTTAATTTTTGAGAGTTTGATATTGAAACTGCAACTAAAAATCTTAATTTATTTGAAAAAAGAATTGCAATATATAATGGAACTCTATGTGACTTCGTTCTGTATTTTCCAAGTCTCTTGTAAATGCATTATCATATTTTCATAACTTAAAAAATAAAAGAGAGAGTATGATTTATTAGAAAATAAGTGAAAGTTGCACATTAAATTAGCTGTAGAGATATTTTAAAATATCCAAAACCACAAAGCCTTCTTAGATATAATGAAGTTATAAGGAGAAAAAAATGTGCACTTTGCTATTAATATTATTCATCTTTTACTGCAATCATCCTGGAACGCATAAATCCTGGTAGACTGCTCAGTTCCATCACTGTACTCCCTCTCTTCTTTTTCTCGTCCTTTCTCTCCACACTCTCCTCCCTCTCTCAATCTCTCTTTCTTTACATTTCTTTCTACCACATGACTCAGCAATCCCACTACTGGGCATATACTCAGAGAAAATCATAATTCAAAAAGGCACATGAACCCCAATGTTCATAGCAGCACGTCTACCACAGCCAGGAGACGGAAGCAACCTAAGTCTCCAGCAGCAGAGCAGCGGGTAAAGAAGACGCGGTGCGTGCACGCCGTGGAGTATCACTCAGCCACAAAAAGGAGTGAAACTGCGCCACTTGCAGAAATGCAGCTGGACCTAGAGACTGTCACACAAAGCGAAGTAAGTCAGAAAGAGAAGAATATAACCCGTATATGTGCAGTCTAGAAAAACGGTATAGGTAATCTTATTTGCAAAGCAGAAATAGACACAGACGTAGCGAACAAATATATGGACTCCAAGGGGGCCAAGGGGGTGGAATGCACTGGGACCTGGGGTTGATCCACCCTAGACCCACCAGCATGCATAGAACAGATCACTAGTCACATCCTCTCTGGGGCCCAGGGAGCTCTGCAAGGAACAGGTGCTGCAGGGACCTGAATGGGAAGGAAGCCCCAAAGGGAGGAGGGGTGTGTGTGTGTGGCGATTCATCTTAAATGCGGTAGACACTAACACAGCACTGAAAAGCAGCCCTACTCTCAGAAGAACTGATTTTTTTTTTTAAAAAAAGCCTTAATTTTACAAATATCACTTTGGATCCATACTTCAGAGACTTCATCTAAATGTTTGTCAATAAGCCTCTTCTCCGCTCATCCCCAGTCCTGCCTCTCACCCCCAACAATGCAGACACAGTTGGTTGACTGAGAGCACATCTCAAATCTTGCCTCTCTCCTAAGCGTCTCAGTTACGAGGTCCACACTGTGTGAGTCTCTCATGCATGACCCTCAAGGAAGAACCGGAAGATGGAAGGGAAATACAGCCCGAGGAAAAAGTCTATAAAGATTTCTCGCTTTCCTAATCCCTTTTCTCTAATGTTTCTTTGTAAATTTGTCAGATGGGAATGAAATTGCCTCATAACTCTCCAGACGTGAAGAGCATCTCTGAAGAAAATTACGTACTTGTCAAAGCAAGGGGGAATTTATGTTGGTGTTCCTGAGATGTGATTTTATTCCTTCTATTTCCTTTGTGCACATCAGGGCAACTAGAAAAAAAAAAAAAAAAAAAAAAACTCGTTTATGGATTTTTTTTTTTCACTCTGGTGCATTTTTTGCTTCTATTTTTCCCTTTTGTTTTCTTACCCCCCCCTTTCATCTATGTTTATTGCCAGTGACAGTAAACTTCCATACAACAACCATGTGATGTTAGTAGCAATGATTTCTACCAGCGTAAGGCAGCTCAAACAGGCACAAAGATGATTTCCCCATGGACAGCTCCGGAAGGTGCGGGTTACATTTTGAGTCCTACCCAGTGCTGGCCAGGGACGAGCCGGGTATGAATGTCCTGTTAATGTTCCTTCCAGGCGGTGGCATGCTTCCTGAAATTAAATTCTTCTCCCTGGACTATGTGTTACGGCCTGCACTTCCTGAGTTTGCTTTCTGAATTGAGAAGCTGCAGAAACTGTGCTCGCTCAGTAGGTCCAGTATAAGCTAGTGGGAAATCTGAAGGCAGGCGTGCCTGGGTTTGGGGCTTCCCTGGTGGCTCAGTGATAAAGAATCCACCTGCCAATGCAGGAGACGTGGGTTCAATCCCTGGGTCGGGAAGATCCCCTGGAGAAGGAAATAGCCACTCACTGCAGTATTCTTGCTGGGGAACCCCACGGAAAAAGGAGCCTGCTGGGCTACAGTCCACGGAGTTGCAAAGAGGCAGACAGGACTGAGCAGCTAAACAAGTGCCTGGGCTCAGACCGCAGCCCTGCAACCGGTGGCTGGCAAAGTCGTCCATCCTTATGAGCTTCACTTTCCCTATTTGTTCAGGAGGAATGCCTGCCCTGAAAGACAATGTTAAGGATAAATAAAAGGAGAATGTTCCCAAACTGTGAGAGGCTATGTGGCTATGCCAATAGGAGACAGTCTGTGTTGTGTTCCGGCTCCTCTCCAGCCTGGCCAGGTGACCTTGGGCAAATGACTCAGCCTCTGTGCTGCACCAGTTTCCTCATCTGTGAAGTGGGGATGATAATGAAACCAGCTCACAGAACTGTTACGAGGATCACATGAGTCTGTAGAACACATAGGAATCTGTCCAGCATTCTGTAGCTGTTTACTGTTCATTACAACATATGCCAACTGACTGGCACAAAGTATTTGTTCAATAAATATTTTCCCTGGCCCTTCTTTCCATACGCTCCCTCCTGAAAGCCTGTTTCACTCACTGTGTTTCTTAACATCCTGCACAAGGCCCATCTCACCACAGGTGTTCAAGAAACGGAGAATTCATTAATGTCAACCTGCCTTGTTGTTGATAGTCTATATATTTTGTTCATTTTCCCATCGCTTTGTGATACTTTTTAAATATTGAAGAGAATAAGGAAAACATTCTTCTTTTAATAGCGTCCCCCCCAAAATGGTTCACTGACAATTTACGCAAAACGCACTAGGGAAAAGCAAGCACAGGAGACAAGGTTGAGTCTTTTCAAACAAGCCAAGATTCAACAGAGCCACCTACAGTGGAGTTTCAAACCTTTCTGGAAGTTTGTCCTCAGTTGATTAAAGAAAAATAAGATAAATATCGTTTGGATGGTTTAGATCGATTGGTAGGGTTTTTTTCAAGGGCTTCCCGAAGGAAACACTCGTCGAAAATCAAGGCAATTACTTCACTTTTGTAAGTGATGGCTAAGGAATTCTAGAACTGGGATGACTGGCTGACGGCACTTCTCCGCTAGGGAGAAGCTCATCTGCGTGAGAGAAAATATGAGTCCATCCCCTCACCTCTGAAGTCTGTCCACAGCACACCTGAAGTTCAGCTAGAGCACGGGGGTTACAAACAACACAAGAGGGAGTTCTCACTGGACCCCAGACTGTTCTCACTCAGTCACGAAGTCACTGACTCCTGTGATCACATGAACTGTAGCACACTGGGCTTCCTAGTCCTTCACCAGCTCCTGGAGTTTGTTTAAACTCGTGTCCATCGAGTCGGTGATGCCATCCAACCATCTCATCCTCTGTCGGCCCCCTCTGTCCCTCCCACCTTCAATCTTTCCCAGCATCAGGGTCTTTTCCGATGAGTCAGCTCTTCGTATCAAGTGGCCAAAGTACTGGAGCTTCAGCTTCACCATCAGTCCTTCCAATGAATAGTCAGGGTTGATTTCCTTTAGAAATTTACAGACAAATTATCACCATGACGTGCACTTTAATTAACCTGGCATACGTAAACTAATTTCAGGATGCTGCAAACCTGGTTAAGTGTTTCAGAGAATAGCTCGATGCCTTCCAAATGCTAACATGACGGGAAAGTGGGTCTCCCCAAAACTGGGGCACAAACGTGATTTGGTAATTTTGTTTTCCTTCTGTTAGCTAACGTCCAACCACTGACTTGGTGATAAGGTTTCAGAGGAGATCTGCCTTCACCCCAAGACTATTTCCTCTGCCATTCTGATCAGAACACACATTGTTTATTACCCCCTCGTTTACCAGCCCCCAAATATCATTACAATGTCTGCACCATGATATATGTACGATTGTTACCCTTTTAATGGATAAAAAAAGATTTAAGTACTTCATTCTGTTGCATTTTGACAGCTGTTAGCCATCATTTTTCCATTCACCTGCATTTAGCAATCCCATAAAGGGAGGCAATCTCAGAAGGAACATGCGCGGGGCCCTGCAAGGCGATAATTCTGTATCACTAGGGCTTATAAATAACTGCCGAGCTTTTGCTGAGTCAGCAGTCTCCGCCGGTCGTGGCAGCATGCCCTTTTATCTGTATGAGTGTCTCACAGCAATTGGACCACCAGCCCCTGCAGTGAAAATCCATAGTATCGATCAGGCCATTTCTCCACTGTAATTCTTTTGTAGGAAATCCCTGATGACAAATTTTATCTGCACCACTTTCTGATCGCTGGTTTGATGGAAAGGATCTCCAAGGGCAGAGTTAAGCGCTGGGCCGTTCCACGTTATCAAGCAGCCGTTTTATTTACTGAAACTACAATCGTGGTCACGTGCACACACAAAAAGAGAGACACGGAGAGGAGCGGGAGGAAAAAGTGGAGCCGAGCGATATTTCAAGGGAACAGAAGGTAAAGCTGGGAGAAGGAGGGGCTGCACCAGCGACTCAACTCAGACATCGGTTACAAAAGGCTGCTCCCCACTTGCAACCACAACAAACAGCGGAAATGGTGCTTTGATAATGAAACAAAGACGATGTGAGGTCGTCTACTGAAATTGAGTAGGGCTATTTTTCCCCTTGTGGTTCTCCCTCCTCACCTCTTCTTCCCCAGACTTGCTAAGCTTCTTCACTCTATGTCCAAAATACGTTAGCAGAATCTTTTTATCTGATGGTGTTTCAGCAGAGATTTGGACCAGATTAGAAACAGAGACCCAGATGAAGTTCTGTAAAATATCCAAATCCCCCCAGGAAGAAGGGAAAGGTTACATAGGAACCTACATCCATACAGAATTGCATACTTGCTATTTCTGGGCACGAGTGCAAAATGCAAAGAAAGCCAGTGTCCCTCCACAGGGTCCCTGCGCGGACACTTCCCCGGCTTCCAGTTCCAGAGCCTGCAGTGAACCCCCAGGATGCGGGGCTCTGGAGGAAAAGCCCGCCTGGGTCGCTCAGGCGGGCACGTGCGCCCACACCTACTGCAGCCAGCTTTCTTAGCCTCGACACTAGGAACCTTGGGGGCCGGGAAATTCATCGTGGAGGGGAACTGTCCTGCGTGTTGTAGGGTGTTTAGCAGCATCACCGGCTTCTACCCACAAGGTGCCAGTAACACCCCATTCCCAGCTGTGGCAACCGAAAATACACCGACATCGCTGCGAGGGGGGTGCAAAGCCGCCCTGGTTGAGAAGCAGTGGTCTATGCAGACAGGGAGAGGGGATGAGCAGACGAGGGGCGTGTGTGCATGTGTGCTCAGCCGTGTCTGACTCTTTGCAACCCCGTGGACTGTGGTCCGCCAGGCTCCTCTGTCCATGGGATTCCCCAGGCAAGAATACTGGAGTGGGCTGCCATTTCCTTCTCCAGGGCATCTTCCCGAGCCAGGGATGGAACCCACGTCTACTGCACTGCAGGTGGATTCTTCATCCCTGAGCCACCTGGGAAGCCGCGAGTAGAGAGGAGAGATGTGGCCACACAGCAGGAGCTACCTTGACCTTTCAGCATTCTTGGGCACAAACCGAAGTGAAACACACACTCATTAGCACCACAAGCCACAGAACGACCAGGCCAGCTTTTCCATTTCAGGAGCTGCAAACTGGATCCTCTTCACACAGATTCTGCCCACAGAGGAGTTTAATTTGGCTAAAAACTTTTGTAAGTGAATTTGAACCACTTAGTTGGGACCTAAACTCTGCTGATCTAGGCATCCCTCCCAGCAACCCCTCCAACCCCAACACCGTGACCTTAAGCCTGACTCTCACTGGGAGCGGTGCCTGGCCCTGAGTCATCTGAGACCTAATTCATCTTCACGGTGATGCTTCTAGCACAGTGATTCTCAGCGGGGGTGAGTCTGCCTCCAGGATGCACCCAGCAATGAGTGGGCAAGTTTCCGGATGCCACAGCTGGGGTGGCAGGACACCCTACCGGCACCTAGTAGGTACCTAGTAGACAGAGGTCAGGGATGCCGCTGAACGTCCTCCAATGTACAGGACAGACTCGTTCTACAAAGACGTATCCGACCCCAGGTGCCGAGGTTGGAAATCCCTGTTCCAGCTCATCTCTCATCCTCTCCTACGAAGCCTCGCATGTTTCAGTGAAGGAAGCCAGAGGAGGATCTTCGGAGTGCACCCGTCAATCCTCTGAGACATGTCACCACTTCCTTTCATCAGACAGAAAGGTTTAAGCAATTCTCTCTTGAAAAGCACCTGCCCTCCTTGGCCAGATCTCTCAACCTGATGTAAAGCGAACACCATCCTTCGTGTCCTGGCCCTAAAAAATGGCTGCTGTTTCCTCGGGGATGTTATCAGACCTGATTCTCTATCTGAAAGCACTCCAGCGGTAGCAAGACAAAGCAAAATGCTCACAGCGGGGCTCTGGGCTCATCTGACTTCCCTCACGCACAGAAGCGCTTGGTCAGAGAACTCACCCACACAGGGCTGAGACAGAGTCACATGACTTTATTCCCTGCACTGACTGTACCCATGTAGGCATGTAAGGCATTAAACATGAACTTTCACAGAAAGTGAAAACCACTTCAGTGACTACACTCATGTGCTGCTTGGAATTCTATCTCAAATCCTGGGCCATCTATGCTGATACCCTAAGAAGTCAAGGAGAGATCATAGGCAAGGGAGCTGACAGGTGCAGGGATGGGAGGAGTGGAGGATGGCTGCCGGATAAAATACAGGCTGCCCAGTAAAAAAAATTTGAATCTCTTGTAAGGAACAAATCATTTATAGTAGAAACATGTCCCATAGTTTAAAAAAAAAAAACTAAAATATTTTTAGGATAAGTTTGTCCAAAACATTTCATAGGACATGCTTATACTTTAAAAAAAAAAAAAAAAGTATCCTGCTATATCTTCTCATTTTCATAGAAAATTTTTAAAATACAAAATTAAGTGAGTTTACAATGATAATTAATTTTTTAAAAATCTAACAATGTCCCATGAAAGGAAGCAAGAAGTCTGCAGGTTGCCCTCAGCATGGGGACACAGGCTTACAACTTGGCTGTAGAAGAATGTGCTTTTGAGTTTTTATTATAAACCAAGCACTCACTGTTAGAAGGGGCCCATGGGTAGCTTGCTAAGTTCTCCCATCAACAGGGACGCATGAACAACTATCTCATTTGCTGCCTGCTTTTATAAATAAAGTTTTATTTGAACACAGTCATGAACATTCCCTTACTGCCCACAGCTACTTTCACTGTATTCCAGCAGAGATCGCCGGGCTATCAAAGCCAAAAATATTTACTATCTGACGTTTTACAGGAAATGTGTGCAGACCCCACACTAAAGCAATGCATAAAGGAACCAAGTAGAGCTTAAATGCTTTTATTTTTCGCTGGGAAGCAATAAACAGCAGAAAATCCATTCCTCATTTCTTCCAAGATCAATCCTCTAAGAAAGACCACAGAGCAGGTGGGATTTTGTTTATAAAACACAAGGCCAAAAAAAAAAAAAAACAGACAAACACACACAAAGCCTTATGTTAAGACAATCATGATGGAAGTATTAATAAATGTGTCATTCACCTACAGCAGAAAAGAACAGTCAGCACAAACTTTAGCCTAGCCTGTGTTACTAATTCTATCCAGAAAACATACTCATGTTTCAGGTGAGGATCCTGACTTCAACCGCGTTATTACAGTGGTCAATATATGAAAACATTGACTCAACTTCAGCCTCTAATTGAAATTTACCTTAGTTTATGTGACTAAACACATTGTCATTTCCTGTTTGGACTAATTACACAGACAGGAAGCCTGGGTTTAAAGATTAGCATTAACAGTAAATAAACTGAACGGACTAGGGCAAGGGCGAGGAGATTTCTGTCACAGGCCAGAACATAAATATTTTCCACTCTGCAGGCCATGTGGTCTTTGTCACAACTACCTAAAGTAGCCCAAAAGCAGCCATAGAAAAAATGTGCATGAATGGATATACCTGTGTTCCAATAAAACTTTATTTATAAAAATAGCTGTTGGGCCGCATTTGGCCTACAAGTCATAGTTTGCCCATCATAGGACTAAAGTTGCAAAATCAATTTTCCAGAAGGTTCAGGAAAGTAACAAATAAATGAAGTGTGTTTGTGTTCTACAATTGGAAACGGGGAGACTGTGGTCCCCTGGGAGCACGTGCCCTCTCTAAGAAGGTGGCTTCTACTCCACCTGGGGGATACAGACTCCGTGTTGCCAGATTCTTCTGCTTTTTTTTTTTTTTAGTCTTTGTTTCCCGCTTTGTATGTAAAATGCTAGCAACTCATTCAAATTAAAAGGAAAAAATAAACCTTGAAAGGTTTATATTCAGAACAAACATGCTTAGGGCTCAGGGTTTCTAAATCTCAGGAATATAGACAGTTTGGTCTGGATAATTCTGTACTATGGTGGGGGCAGCAGAGGCGGGGGTGGGGGCGGAGCTGATGCTCCCACAAAATTGTGATGACCAAAATGTCTTTAGACATTTCCAAGTGTCCCCTAAGACAGCGGTCCCAAACTTTGCATCAGGGACCAGTTTTATGGAAGACAATTTTTCCACGGACCAGGGTGGAGGCAGGGATGGTCCCAGGATGATTCAAATACATTATATTTATTGTGCATTTTACGTCTGCTACTATTACATAAGTTAGACCTCAGATCATCAGGCATCAGACCCCAGTTTGGGGACCCCTGTGCTAAGAGGAAGAAGTGTCCCTTGTTGAGAACCACTGTGACAGCTGACACTGGCCATGGCTCCTCTGTTGCCAGTTTGGATAATTACTAGTCTCTGCATGAGCGTCATCTCTAATATTGGCCTCCACGCCATCTTTTGTGTTTAAAGTACATTTTGCCTTGCTTTGTTTTCAGTTTCTTTATGAAGAGGTGGAAAGTGAGAGCAGGATAGAAGGAGCAATGACAACAACGCCAACAGAAAAAAAATGAGAGAGACGAAAACACCAGGCAGGACTAGAGGGAAGAAGCAGAAGGCGTGGACAGCAGAGAGCCACGGGCGACGGGGGCCCGGACGCGGGCCTGGGTGCAGCCGCAACACGTTAGACCCGAACGAGCGCGAGGGGAAGCCACCCACGAGCACTCCCCGTGTTTACGATAACTCCTGGGCCCTCATGTTTAACTTGGACACACATTCTTCATACAGTGATTCTTAACGAACAAAACTGGGAAATCCAGTATTTGGATGCACCTTTATGAGGTTTCAGACAAATGCTGTAGATCATTCTCTACTCATCCTCCTTCATATCAATCACAAATTCATTTCTGCACTCAAAATGTTCTCGCTCTGCTTGGGAGTACTCATGATATTTCTGTAATATCACTGTTGCTTTTATATGGAAATACTCCATTTTCTGCACTATATTTCTAACACTGTAACTGGATGAACTATTTTAATTTTCCCAATGGTCAGCTAAAATCAAACAGCTTTCCCCCTCTTTCTAAACACTGAACTTGCCTTATAAACCAAAGCTCTTGAGTTCTCACTGTGAGAGTTGAATTCTTTCAAGGTGAAATTCACAATCCTATTTGTGGGTGCTAGAAGAAAAAAATGCTATTAGGTAAATTTCTAATGCAAGGGTAAGCATCTTGATATTAGTGTTGGTGTTAGTTGCTTCAATTGTGTCCGACTCTTTGTGACCCTTGAACTGTAGCTTGCCAGGCTCCTCTGTCCATGGGATTCTTCAGGCAAGAATACTGGAGTGGGTTGCCATTCTTTTCTCCAGGGGATCTTCCTGATCCAGGAATCGTATCTGGATGTCCTGTACTGCAGGCAGATTCTTTACCATCTGAGCCACCAGGGAGGCCTCATTTTGCATTTAATTCCTAGCAGTTTATGCAAAACTCATGGCTCTTCTCCATTCAAAGTAGAGCTTGACATATCTTGTCCCCAACTAGGTTGATCATAGAGGATCTGAAAGCCAAGGCGTCAGGCCGGGAATGATGCCACGCGGCCAGCAGAGCAGAGGAACGGGCCGTGAGTCGGAACAAGCAGAAGGCAGGAGCAGGAGTGCGGATCAGACAACGAGAAGCCGAGAGCTTCTCGGCTCATTCACTGACAACAGCAGTAGACGATGGAGACTCAATTCAGTGTGCTGTCTCCACCCCAACCGCCCACTGACTCTGGAGCCCTATCTAAGTCCCTTTAGACAGTACATGCATCTCTAGGGTGCTAGAGGGTGGACTGTGTCCACTCCAAATTCATATGCTGAGGTCCTAGCCCCTCAGAATGCGACTACACTTGGTTTTCTTATTAATTTTTATTGGATATAGTTGCTTTACAATGCTGTGTCAGTTTCTGTTGTATAGCAAAGTCAGTCAGCTCTATGCTTACATACTTCCCTCTTTTTTGGATTTCCTTCCCACATAGGTCACCACAGAGCACTGAGTAGAGTTCCCTGTGGTAGATGGTAGGTTCTGATTAGTTATATTAATATATTCTATACACAGTATCAATAGTCTCCATATGTCAATCCCAATCTCCCAATTCATCCCACCCCCCCTTTCCTGCCTTGGTGGACATATGTTTGCTCTCTGTGTCTGTGTTTCTCTCTGCTTTGTGAATAAGATCATTTATACCTTATGGCAGAAAGTGAAGAGGAACTAAAAAGCCTCTTGATGAAAGTGAAAGAGGAGAGTGAAAAA
>SJYA01005754.1:0-23668 GCA_006410615.1 Neotragus moschatus | reverse complement strand
TTCCACGCCCAAACCCTCTGTGCACTCCTCGAATTTCCTCTCTTCCTCCTCCTGCCCCTGATAAAGGGTGGCCCGGTGTTCTCTCTACCGTTGAGGTATTCTGGGAGTTGAAATGACTGCAGAGAGAAAAGTGTCTGCTGTCTTCCCTGAGGGGCTAAGTCATGCGGACTCAAGAAACTTGTGTCAGTTATCACACTTGTTTTGGTGACAAGGTGTCTCTCATCAAGTAGCTCTTGTTAGGATAACCTAATAAGTTTAGGATAACTTAAAATCGTATTTTCGTGTTTTCAAAGAGTTACCTGAGAGCTGGCTCTCACGAAATGGAAGTGAAACGTTACATTTAATAATACAAATCCTTTGAGTAGTTCCTCTTGGAAGAGGTAATGTTTGGAAATACTCCTGAGGCTTTTTATGTCTGAAAGTTTTGCATGTAAAGGCAAGGTAGAGTATTCTGGGAATATGGGGGCAGATATTTTTAGGGTGTATTGTATCGTGAGGAATTGATGCAGTGAACATGAAACTTGATCAGTAGAGGCTGAATCGTCTGCCTCTCAGTCAGATCTGCCATTGGGTCATATTTTAGTTTTTTGGGGCGATAGATAACAATGTGTGCATCAGAGCATGTGGTCTGTGACACCAAAACTGTGTCTTGGCATTTATTTGTTGTGTTGCTATACTTGAATTTATTGACGCTGGGATGGTAATTATATCAAGACTTACTCCTAACTCTAAAATATAAAAATAAAAAGTAATAATTGTCCAGTGCACAGAACTTGCTCTTTGCTTCTAATAGCTAGGCTGCAGAAATCTGTCCCTCTCTATCGGAGTAGGTGAATAGATATGCTGTTAGTTCTGAACACAAAGGCCATAGCTTATGGTTTAGAGCTGGAACCATTGATTTACTTATGACTTTTCTTCTTTTTTTGTATTTGTTGAGGCTTTGTGTAAAACCTGGTAATCAAGGTTTAGGATAAGGTACTGGATTACACCAGGGCTTCCATGGTGGCTCAGCTGGTAAAGAATCCACCTGCAATGCAGGAGACCTGGGTTCGATCCCTAGGTTGGGAAGATCCCNTTTTGTATTTGTTGAGGCTTTGTGTAAAACCTGGTAATCAAGGTTTAGGATAAGGTACTGGATTACACCAGGGCTTCCATGGTGGCTCAGCTGGTAAAGAATCCACCTGCAATGCAGGAGACCTGGGTTCGATCCCTAGGTTGGGAAGATCCCCTGGAAAAGAGAACGGCTGCCCACTCCAGTATTCTGGCCTGGAGAATTCCATGGACTGTGTATGTATAGTACATGGGGTTGCAAAGAGTTGAACACTACTGAGTGACTGTAGTTTGAGTTTTTAGTTTACTAGATTATACACACCAAGATCTTTTAAAAATGTGTTTATCATGCTTCGTTTTGCCTCAGCAGAATAAGCAAATTTAACTACCTCTTCCGTTAATATCATAATATACATATATAGGGGAATTCCCTGGTAGCTCAGTCAGTGAAGAATCTGCCTGAAGTTTAGGAGACCTGGGTTCAATCCCCAGGTCGGGAAGATTCCCTGGAGAAGGAAATGGCAACCCACTCCAGTATTCTTGCCTGGAAAATCCGATGGCCAGAGGAGGCTGGCGGGCTGCAGTCCATGGGGTCTCAAGACCATGGGGTCTCAAGACCATGGGATCTCAGTTGACTTAGCAACTAAACAACCACCATATATAAACAGGCTTTCTGAATGAAGGATTTCATTGGATCTTCACAAGTCCAGTAAGTTAGAGCAAATATTTTACTGATAGGGAACTGAAACTAACCCAACATCACAAATAGCAAACCAGGAATGTTTTGTGATTGCCATATAGTCCTTTTCCTGTTATACTTGTGCTAGGTCTTACTCTAGCTTGGTAGAGTTCTTTCGGAACTTTTTATTGAGCCAGAATAACTCCAATCAATAATTTTTGAGTTAGGGAGTCATTCTGGACGAGTCTCTACTTGCCTAGAGTTACAGTCTAGTCAGGTGATAGAGAAGCAGCAGACAAATGAGAATATTGCAAAGGATGGTGATTAGAGTCTTGACTCAAGTGACCTGGGAGCTCAAGAAAGGCAGTATTGTCAAGTGGCCAAGTTGTATCTGACTCTTGGCAACCGGATCTTAGTTCCCCAGCTGCTCCCTGAAGTGGAAGTGTGAAGTCTTAACCACTGGACCGCCAGGCAAGTCCTACTTACAGCTGCCATAGTAGGCCTGTTTAAATGTATCAGATTATGTCACTCTTCTGCTCAGCCTCCAGAGGCTTCCTGTCCCAAATGTTATATCATAGTTTTTACTGTGATCTGAAAGTCATTGCATACTGTGGACTTGTGTTACCTTTCATACTTCATCTACTTGCTCTCAGAAAGGGCCACGCACATCTCCTCCATGTTCCTCACGCACCTTATACAACATGCTTTAGGGACAATTGGACTTGCTAGTCCTGCTACCTGAAATCCTCTTTGATCAGATATCCGCATGGCTGACTCCTTCATTTCACTGAGATCTTTTCTCGCATGTAACCATCATTTCACCCTGGCTACCTTGGCTGAAATGTCAATGCTCTTGCTCTGAAACTTGTATGTCCTTCCCCGATTTTTTTTACTTACACCTATGACTAATATATTTTACTTTGTATTTGTTTATTGTCTCTCTCCAGTCTAAGCTCTATGGCAGCTAAGAGTTTTTTGTTTGTTCATTATTGTATCCCAGGTACCTAAGACAGACCTAGGTAGACCTAGGACTACCTCACAAATAGTGAGGTACCATTGAATGAGTGAAAGAATAAATAGGATGAAAGCAGTGTATTTTGAAAAATAATTATAGGAAGCTAAGAAGTAATTGTGTTGAAATTAAATTCATTTAAATTCATTATATAAAAACATTGAGCTCAAACCAATTGCTCAATATCCGATATATCTGTAACTCTGAAACTCATCTGTTTTTCTTCCATCATAAGCCTAGGTTGCGATGGCTAAAGGTGGCATTTTATTTTATTTATTTATTTTNTAATATATTTTACTTTGTATTTGTTTATTGTCTCTCTCCAGTCTAAGCTCTATGGCAGCTAAGAGTTTTTTGTTTGTTCATTATTGTATCCCAGGTACCTAAGACAGACCTAGGTAGACCTAGGACTACCTCACAAATAGTGAGGTACCATTGAATGAGTGAAAGAATAAATAGGATGAAAGCAGTGTATTTTGAAAAATAATTATAGGAAGCTAAGAAGTAATTGTGTTGAAATTAAATTCATTTAAATTCATTATATAAAAACATTGAGCTCAAACCAATTGCTCAATATCCGATATATCTGTAACTCTGAAACTCATCTGTTTTTCTTCCATCATAAGCCTAGGTTGCGATGGCTAAAGGTGGCATTTTATTTTATTTATTTATTTTAATATTTGTTTATTTATTTATTTGGCTGTGCAGGCTCCTTGTTGAAGCATGTGGGATCTAGTTCCTTGGCCAAGGATCAGACCCCAGTCCCTTGGGACTGAGAACAGGGAGTCAGCCACTGGGCCACCACGGAAGTCCCATAAAGGTGGTATTTTAGAGTAATGTATTTTTATATCCTGTGTACATATTCAAAAAATTAGAAAGTTTCCTATTTGGTATAAGTCACTGATGGCCACCCATGCATAATACAGCCACATTGCTCTGAAGAATCCAGGATAAGTCTGGCTTTAAAAGAAAAAGAAAATGTGGTAAAATACATGCATGCATGCTGTCACTTTGGTCGTATCTGACTCTGAGACCCCATGGACTGTAGCCTACCTGGCCCCTCTGTCCATAGGATTCTCCATGCAAGAATACCAGAGTAGGTTGCCATTCCCTTTTCCAGGGGATCTTCCCAACCTGGAGATTAACCTGCATCTCTTAGGTCTCCTGCATTGGCAGCTGAGTTCTTTACTACTAGCACTACCTGGGAAACCCGGTAGCCAGTTAAAAGTCTGTCTGCTGCTGCTGCTGCTAAGTCGCTTCAGTCATGTCCGACTCTTCGTGACCCCATGGACTGCAGGCTACCAGGCTCCTCCATCCGTGGGATTTTCCAGGCAGAAGTAATGGAGTGGGTTGCCGTTGCCTTCTCCATATAAACTACATGTAACATCAAATTTACCATGTTAATAATTTTAAACAGTTGTGAAAAGATCTCCAGAACATTTTCATCTTGCAAATCTAAATCTGTATCCACTAACAGTGCTTTTCCTCCTCCCTGCAGCCCCTGGTAACCGTATTTCCACTTTCTGTTGTTATGAATTTGACTTTAGATACCTCATATAAGTAGAATCATGATGTCTCAAAGTTCATCCATGTTGTCACATGTGACAAGGTTTCCTTTTTGAGGCTGAATTCAGAATCTGGGTATGCCTATATCTATAAATATTTTACTTATCCATCCAACCATCAATTGACATTTGGACTGGCTCCACCTCTTGGCTTTTGTGAATAGAACATAGGCATCCAGATATAAGTGTAGCTATTTTTAACTTAAAATGCTTTTATACTTTCATTTTTAATTTATAGTGTCTTACATTGTGTATGAAGTGCTCTGTGATCATTGAAAAAAGTCATCTCATTAATGACTATGTAGACTGAACCCACATGTTTTAGTACATTTTTAGCTGCTAATGCTTTATGTCAGAAGTCTGTAATGTAGCTTTAATTAGATCAAAGGAGTGATTATAGATTATAGACTTGACTAAAGAAAAACTTCATAATATATAAGCATGTATATGATATAGATAATATATAAGCATTGCAGGCAGGTTCTTTACCATGTGAGCCATAAGGGAAACCCAAGAATACTGGAGTGGTTAGCCTATCCCTTGGGCTTCTCTGGTGGCTCAGAGGTTAAAGCGTCTGCCTGCAATGCAGGATAGCTGGGTTCGATCCCTGGTTTGGGAAGATCCCCTGGAGAAGGAAATGGCAACCCACACCAGTATTCTTGCTTGGAGAATCCCATGGACGAAGGAGCCTGGTGGGCTACAGTCCACAGGGTCGCAAAGAGTCGGACACAACTGAGCGACTTCACTCACTCACTCAGCCTATCCCTTCTGCAGCATATCTTCCCGACCCAGGAATTGAACCGGAGTCTCTTGCATTGCAGGTGCATTCTTTACCAACTCAGCTATGAGGGAAGCCCATATAAGCATTTATCTCAAAAACAAAAAGTAAAAAAATTGTTGCTGTTTTCTAAATTCTTAATATCACTGTCACCACAATTGATCTTTTTCTAACAAATCTAATCCAAACAACCACTCATCAGATGTCTACAATCCTGCTAAGCACGTTAAAAACATAATCTTAAAAAAATAATTATAATCATCTTAGTGTAGTATTAAATATTATCTACAAAACTGATTAACAGAAACACACAGAGTTGTGTTCAAATGTTATATGAACATAGTGTGTCTGAAGAATCAATTTAGCGATTCCTTTTAGTTGACTTCTTCTTCTGTACTTCTCCATGCTTCTTTTTTTTCCTCTTACCACCTTCTTTGAATCCTGCTGAGAAAATAGAGGGATACCAGTTACTGGTGACCCAAGTTATACCCTGCTCATCATTGTTTGCATGTTTGGGGCTGCAGGACTTTGGTGAGTAATTGTTAAAAGACTGTTTTCTCCATCTACATTCTTCAGCAAAGCCCTCTTCATCTGCCACACCATTTGAAAGAAAGGACTTCAACTCACCATCATCTTCATCTCTTTCTAGGTCATCCTCAATAATTCTTTTTGTATTGGTATTTCTGCCATTAACAGTCTTACCTGAAGTTGTAACAGTAACGTAGTTGTCCATCCCACTATCATCAAATGCCAGGGAGGAAAATGAATAAAGTCCCTCATGGCCCAGTGAACCAAATGGTATATAGCCTGTATCATATGAAGAAAATCTCTCAAAAACTGTGTATTCACTGGATGTAGAGAAAAAGGATCTTGCACCTCTGTTTCTGCTTCCATAGGAGCTCCTTGAATTATTTAAAAGGTCTTCAAGTGAGTCTTCAAAGAAATGAAATGAAAATGGGTCCCTTTCACCAAAAATTTCTTTGAAGACATCATCTGGCTTACGGAATGTGAAGCCATATTCAGAAGAATCATCAAAATCACTTCCACCTCCACCATTTAATCCTTCTTTGCCATATTTATCGTAAATGTCCCGTTTTTCATCATGTGATAATACCTCATATGCCTCAGCCACTTCTTTGAATTTTCTCTCGGCTTCTTCTTTGTTTTCTGGATTTTTATCCGGGTGCCATTTAAGTGCCACTTTTCGATAAGCCTTTTTAATATCCTCAGGTGAAGCATGTCTCTCCAATCCTAGAACTTTGTAGTAATCCACCATGTTTTTAACAGATGGTTGGGAAGGGCTGCTCTAGGGAGTGAGAACCGTAGTTTCCTCTCAGCTCAGGCTCTGCTGGTGCTGGTGGTAGAGGCAGTGACTGTAAATAGGCATTTTTACATTGAGGACAATGTTGTTACCTTGGACCACTGCTAGGAGACATTAGGATACTGATTATGTGACAAGCAGACTCATAAGCTTATGTCAGAGGGCTGCATTGTGGTGTCACTCTGGGCTTGGTGACCAGACCTTAGGGACCAGACCTTCTAAATGGAGCTAGTCCAGAGTCAAACCAGACCATCCTTAACCCTCTGGACTGTTTCTCCCATGTTTTCCTAGAAGCCTCAAACAGTGCCCCATAAACCAGTGGAACCTGTTGTAGTATGGCCGCAGCATGCCCCTTGCATAATGTGACCTCTGGGTTACTGAGCTTTAATGACCTACTTCTCAGTTCTTCCACGTTTTGGTTTGGAAAAATGAAGAATTTGTGAACTCTGAAAAAGTACTCAAGCAGTTGACATACTTATTTCAACCTTAGAAAAGTCATTGAAAAGTCATAGAAAAGGTTTCCTGAGACTGCCATAACAAATTAACACGAACATGTCTGCTTAAAACAGCAGAGGACTTCCCTGGTGGTCCAGTGGATAAGAATCTCCCTGCCAGTGCAGGGAACATAGGTTTGATCCCTGGTCCAGGAAGATTCCACATGCAACGGAGCAGCTAAGCCCAAGTGCTGCAACTACTGAAGCCTCTATACCTCAAGCCCGTGCTCCGCAACAAGAGAAGCCACCCAGTGAGAAGCTCGCGCACCACAGCAGAGTAGCCCCCACTCTCCACAACTGGAGAGAACCCGCACACAGCAACAAAGACCCAGTGCAGACAAAATTTTTTAAAAATAAATACGTTAAAAAAAAAAATAGCAATGCATTGTCTCATAGTTCTGGAGACCAGAAGCTTGACTTCATGTGTCAGCAGGGCTCCATTCATTCCAAAGGTTCTAGGAGGGGCTGCACCCTTTACGTCTCCGCTTCTGGTGGCTCTAGGTATTCCTTGGCTTGTGGCCACATCACTTCTGTTTCTGTCGCCGTGGTTGCATTGCTTCCTTCTGTCTCTCTTCTCCCTCTGCATTTCTGTTATGAGGACACAGGTCATTGGATTTAGGACTGACCCAGATAATGCAGGATGATCTTTTTATCTCAAGTTCCTTAATCTAGTTCTACATCTGCAGAAACTTTTCTTCCAAATTAACAGTCACAGGGTCTGGGGATTACAGCATAGACATATCTTTTGGGGGCTACCATGCAAAATATTGCAGTGATAAAACCATTTTAGTGCACTGAGACAAACTTTTTTAATGGAATAGGGACTAAAAATAACAATCATAGGAAGAATAGTATTCAGTGAAATTTAAATACATACACTGTCATTCCTACTTTATAATCCCTACTAGACCCTTTAGCTTGATGTAGACTTTCGCATTTTGCTGTTGGAGTGATTGATTGTATGTTCACAGGGAGATTGTATGGCACTAATTGTGTCACTGGGAATTTGGCAGAGAGGACTTACTGAGTGGCAGCGTGGAGGAGAAGGAGCAAAGATTTTGAAGTTAAAATTGAGTTTAAATCCTAGCTTTCTAAGTACTGCATGAGAAAGTAGAAGTGTTAGTTGCTCAGTCATGTCTGACTCTGTGACTCTGTGGACTGTAGCCTGCAAGGCTCGTCTGTCCATGGAATTCTCCAGTCGAGAGTACTGGAATGGGTTCCCATTCCCTTCTCCAGGGGATCTTCCCAACCTGGGGATCGAACCCAGGTCTCCTGCATTGCAGGCAGGCTATTGGCTATTTACCATATGAGCCAACATTGCACAGATTACTTCAGAATCTAATTCCTTATTTGTTTTTTTTTAATAAAGCAATAACACCAACCTCGTGACAGTTAAAAGTCTAATGCCTTAGTTTGGTGTACAAAGCCATTAGTTGTCTGATCCTTATCTTGCTGATATTTTACTTTCCCTCCAGCAGCAGCACTGACCTGAAACTCTCTTTCCGTCCCTCTTCTCTTAGTAAGCACACACGCGCGCATGTAAGCATGGTGTCTTCTCTGCCCTCCCTTTTGTGTCCCATTCGTGATACCTTCCACTCCCCTTGTCGCTTTCACTTGACCAGTTCCTGCTCAGAGTAGGCGTCAGCTACTTCTGCAGCCCCACAGGAGCCCCGTTGTTATGCTTTTCTGTTCCCCAGAGCTCTCTGCCTGTCTTTGTCACTGAGCCTTCCCACAGCATTGTTTTAGTCTTTGTGCTCTCAGAAACCTTGTGTGTGAATCCACCACGGTACTTACCATGTGGCGTTGCTCTATCTCATATCCACTAGACTATATATTCTTTTAAGACCAGGGCAGATAGTCTTATGTTATTCTTGTGTTTTTTCCAGCATGTGCCAGTCACACACTTAATAGATCTCACTGAGTACTCAAGTATTGAACTCTAGTATTCAGTACTAGTATTGAAGCTTACTAGCTTCTTCTGTACTAACTGTGATTAAGCATTTTTCATACATTATTTCATCTAGCTCTAACATTCCAAGATTAAATTAGATAGTATGTGCATATTTTCCCAGACTTCACATATTCTCAGTAAAAACATTCACTTTTTCTGAATTTTAGGGCACAGCATAACACTACTTCAATGAAATGCTTCCTACCCCTTCCCCTGCATTTGTTTATTTCCTTCCTTCCGTTCCTTAGCTCCTTATTCATATACTAATCATACTGTGTGTATATGCCTCTGCTATGTAATAGTAGACTAAAGTCACTCAAGGTAAAAATAATATTTCTATATCCCTGAGGCCCAACACAGGCTCTGGCTGGCTCAGAGGAAGGGCCGTGCAAATATTGAAGGAGATATTGACTTAGGTTTTTCTAAAGCAACCCACTGCTGGAGACATATAAATGTGGCTATACTGTGAGGACTAGCTAGATGCACTGTTCTATTTCATCGTCCTTATTTCTCCTTCAGGATGCTTGTCATGTTCACAGCGAAGATATTCCCTGCAGCCCATCCCAGAGAGGAGGATACCAAACCGATACTTAGGCCAGCCCAGCCCCTTTACACACCCACACCTCCTCAGACCAGGTAAGCCCTTTGAACTGTAATGACCGTCTCTCTCTTCAGATGCTTTGTCTAGAACCATGCCATCCAGTAGAATTTTTTAATTAATGTAAATTTAAATAGCTGTAGGGCTAATAGTACTGTTGAGATAACACCATCTAGGGGAATAAATATTAGGCTAAAACTCAAAAGTATCAGTGAAAAAAATACGTATTTCAAAATGTTTTTAAAGAAACGTTTCCTGAAACGTGATTTCTAGAACCGTGTTCTGACTATCGATTCGTTGTGAAGTGTGTTAAAGACATGTTGCTGCTGCTGCTCCTGCTGCTAAAGTCACTTCAGTTGTGTCCAGTTCTCTGCAGCCCCATAGATGGCAGCCCACAGCCCACTAGGCTTCCCTGTCCCTGAGATTCTCTAGGCAAGAACACTGGAGTGGGTTGCCATTTCCTTCCAATGCGTGAAAATGAAAAGTGAAAGTGAAGTTGCTTAGTCATGTCCAACTCTTAGTGACCCCATGGACTGTAGCCTACCAGGCTCCTCTATCCATGGATTTTCCAGGCAAGAGTACTGAAGTGGGGTGCCATTGCCTTCTCCAAAAGACATGTTAGGAAACATTTTTCTTGAAAACACGAACTGCTCATTTCAGTATTAACAAAAATGTTTCTGTAGAGATTACACAAGGTTTCCAGATGTGATTGTCCCAGCTTTGAGAGATGCTAACAATGCTAAAGGTGATGCAAAAAGTTGATAAAAGTTTACTTTACTAATTTTTATAAATTGGTAAAAGTTTACCACACTGATTGTTTTTTCTACTTTAAGATTCCAATATTGCTGCTAGAAGATATGTCATTCAGTTCAGTTCAGTCGCTCCGTCATGTCCAACTCTTTGCGACTCCATGAATTGCACCACGCCAGGCCTTCCTGTCCATCACCAACTCCCGGAGTTTACTCAAACTCATGTCCATCGAGTCAGTGATGCCATCCAGCCATCTCATCCTCTGTCTTCCCCTTCTCCTCCTGCCCCCAATCCCTCCCAGCATCAGAGTCTTTTCCAATGAGTCAACTCTTCGCATGAAGATATGTCATTACTATTGTTCAAATTCACACCTAAGGTTTCTTTGTTTTGTTCTTTCAAAGAGACTGTTATGATGAATGAATATCATCCCAAAGAGGTAGATAGGATGAAACCAAATGCTTTGTAGAAAATGCAGTCAGGTTTTCCCAGGCTTCTGCCATGGGAAGTTAAATCTGTATTTACTGTGTAAGCCTAGACTATTAATACAATCTGAATTGCCTTTGGAAATATGTTGCTCTTTCACTATCTCCACTCAGTGAATGATACCAGTGTGTCTCTCAGTGAGGGCTTCCTGTTGCTGATTCTTCATCAGACTAGAGTTCCTGCTGGGAAGTCGGCTGAGACTCAGGAAATGCAGCTCACCACTGAAACACACAAGAAATCAGAGTTTCAAAGCTGTAAGGTAAGCTTTGTAGCAGTACAGTTGGTGCTAATTTAAATATTTCTCTATCCAGTCAACCTGCCTGTAGCTTCAGTTTGATACTAAGTTTTACCAGCTTTGAAAATTACTGATTTCTCGTGGTGAGATACTTTTACATGGTGAGCTGCATTTTCCAGGCGTTGAAACTAGTAATCATATCCTCAGGGTGATGGCCTCTGTGTCTAGACTGTTATTTCTGTTATGTACATGGTAACTATATAAAAAGTGAGTATGAATAAATATACAAGTTCATATGTTCATATAAACTATGGGGAGAAAAGAATACACATCATAATCTTTATTCTCCTGGACAATAAGGATTAGTGTAAGTGAGAAGGGATAGAAGTAGATGGAATTTGAACAGAGAATTATCATTGTGAAAGAAGCCATCACAGACAGTTTCCAAAGTATTAATCTCTTATCTTCTACCATGTAGAGATGCAGAACTCATCAAAGTGTTAAAATAATTGTGGAGTGTAGGAAAAGTCAGTTATTAAGAAAAATTAAAAGACATGTAATCCTTTTTTAAAAATCTCTTTTATAGACCTAAAGTCAGTTTGTTACTTTGAAATATAAAATTATGTTTCTATGAAAGGTTTCGTGTTTGGCATATTTTCCCAGTACTTGCTAGTACTTTAAACCTTTGGAAAACATCTCAGTCATTTTCCTAATTAGTATACAAGTTCTACATATATTATAGGCAAATTAAAGAATACAGATAAGCATAATTTTTTTTTTAAATTACTCATAATTCCACCATTTAGAGAAAGCCAGCTATTGAGATGTTAGCGCTTTATTTTTCTAGACTTATTTCTTACATAGAATTGTGTGTACATCTATACACACTCTATATACTGATCAGTTATTTCCTTAAAGTGAATTCTTAGTGGGACTTCCCAGGCAGTCCAGTGATTAGGACTCAGTACTTTCACTGAGGTAGCCCAGGTTCAGTCCCTGGTCGGGGAATTAAGATCCCACAAGCCATGTGGCAAAAAAAGAAAAACCCCAAATTCTTAGAAGTGAAATTACTGGATCAACACCTGAATTTTGAATTTTCCTGGATTTCTTTTGCCCATACCTATGCGTTTCCTGAAGCAACAGTAACTTGGAAGATATCAGCAGAGAGACATGGGAGATAAAGGAGTTCTGTGTTGGCTGTGCTTACTACTGCTTTAGATGGAAATAGAGTCAGATTCACTCCCCCAAATCCTCTCAGTGATTTTTAAAACTTGTCCTTTGCTTAAAGAAGTCTGAGCATTATAGGCTATTTGTTCTTTTCGTAACATTGCCATCTTTGTGTTAAGAGCCATCACAGAAATGTCAGTTCATCCTCCTTGATCATTAACATGCCTTCTACTTATTATCGATCACCAGGAAGAAAAGGGAGTCCATGAAGGAAGGCAGGTGGCGTTCCGAGCTAAAAGCCATTACAGACCATGAGTCTGCTTTCCAGTGTCTGTGCAGGAGAGACACTTCGGTAGATCCTTGGCATTGCAAGGGGGCAGCTTCATCGACAGTTCCCTTCCAGAGGATAGGAAAGATTAGTGCCTGATTATTTCCAGAACCTATATTTCTAACATTTTTATATTCCTAAGCAAAATTAATTTTGGAATATGTGATATAGTTTGGAGCTTGCCGCCGCTGCTGCTGCTAAGTCGCTTCAGTCGTGTCCAACTCTGTGCGACCCCATAGACGGCAGCCCATCAGGCTCCCCCATCCCTGAGATTCTCTAGGCAAGAACACTGGAGTGGATTGCCATTTCCTTCTCCAATAGTTTGGAGCTTAAAAGGGAGTTATTCAAAGAGTTGGGCTTATCAGAATGGCTTGTCTGACCTATGCAGAACCACTTCTTGGTTTTCTTTCAGCTACAGCAATGACTAGATTCACTGGGACATAATCAGAACACAACTGTGTGGCCCAGAATTTGAAGGAATGCCTTTACCATGAACTTTTTTGTCCCTTATCATCAAATAATGGCTAAGACTGTACGGTTATTGTTAAGTGTAATATTTAAAATGATGAAAAGAAAGGTTCTAGAGTGGATTATACATAATCATTCCCAAATCTTCTTCGCTTAAAAGTTTCAAAACCAGTTATCATCTTTAGTGATAGTTTAGTTGTAGTTCTCTTCCTTAAGCAAGGAGTGTTTTTTTGTTTTTTTTTAAGTTGTTAAACATGGTTGACTTTAATAGTATCTAAAAGATCAAGATTTATTTCAGTGGGGTGAGATTTTTATACTATTATAGATACTACAGAAACACCTTTGTGCATATTTCTTCTCCATACCAAGAAATTCTCTGGGGTAAAGATTAGCATGAATTTACCCCAGGAAAGAATTGGAAATATTCTAAAGAACTTAATAATAAAAGTCTCCTGAATCACTCAAAACTCATTTTTGTCATTGTGCAAGAAAGCCAGATAATTTGGCGCTTTTATGTAAAAACAGTTCCTTTTATAAGGATAATGATTGTCCCTGTACCTACATACAACAATATAACTCATACCCTATTCAATATATAGAACATTGCCATCACCCTAGAAGGTCCTCGCATACCTTTCTAGTCAATCCCACCTCCATCCTTAACCACTGGTCTCATTTGTATCAGCACGATTGTTTTGCCTGTTCTTGAGTTTTGTGTAAGTGAAATCATACAGTATGAACCCTTTTTCTCTGGCTCGTTTTGATCAGTATATGCCAATAAAATCCATTTAGAGATTTTTTTCAATTATTTGGTCATTTCATTTTTTCAGAGACATCTGTGTTTTACATTGTAAAGGAAATGTTTGTTAACTTTTTCTTTATCCCCATTTTCCAACTATATAGTAATAGATCATTTTATGAACTTCTTTCTTTATTTATACAATAAAAGCTACCTAATATTAAACAGAATTCAGGGACACATCTTCAAATCAGACCATGTTAAAATCTTAACCTAGGGACTTCCCTGGCAGTTCAGTGGTTAAGACTCCTCCCTTCCACTGCAGGGGGCACAGGTAGGGGAACTAAGAACTCACATGCCACAAGGCACAGCCAGAAAAGAAAAAAATCCTAACCTAGTTAGTTTCAGGAAGTAATTAAAATACATACCTAGATTGTAGCAAAGACTTGCATCTTTCCATTCATATTCAGTCTTCGTAAAACTTTCCTCTCTGGGTTTTCTGCCTGGCTGATAAAATATGAAGAACATTTTTCTTGTTGTCTTCAGAGGCCCAATTCTCGAAATCCTGGAAGAGCTTTTCTTCTTGGCAGCTGACTCTCAAGACTGATTATAAGACTTTGCTATTTAGAGTCCAGATTGTGACATCTAGGCATTTGATTGGCTAAATAAGCTTGTTCGATTAGCCCCTCTATCCTTAATTGACTTCGTGTGATAAAATACTGACTGTGCCTTTTAATACTTTACAGTTTGATGAAATTACCCATAAAAATCTATTCAGATACAATTTTATCTGAAGAAATTCAGGCTACATTGACCATAATGGTTAGTTCTGTGATCAAAGGCCCTAATAACTGTCAGGTTTACCTCTAGAGTTAAAGTTCATTGCGTTATCACACTTTTACCCCCTCCTTCAATTGATAAGAAAAGGTATGTTTTTCCTTGGATAGTTTTTCTGTTGTGACCAAGAGTTCCTTGAAATTTCAGAAGTTTAGAAGCATATAGTTAATAGTCACTCTATAGTGTTTATAATTAGTACGCTTGGGGAAATGTAGCCAGTGTTTTAAATATTTCTCATATAGTCATTTATATGAAATTACTTTCAAATGATGAATGCTTGAAGGATGTGAAAGATGGTTTTGCAATCCTGCTTTGTTTTTTAAATGATTTTTATCTTTTTTCAGAAGTTACTTCCTAATACGCATTGTGTATACTCTGTTATTAATGAAAATGAGATAATACATTCATTAATTAAGATCACTAATACTGTGAGTTTTCTTTGAAAAAAATTTTTTTAAACACAAAATGAAGTTGATTTTTTAAGTTTAGTTTTTATTACATGGACTAAGGCTGTGAAATAACCAAGTGAAGCACAGGAAAGGGACAAAAGTAAAAAAAAAAAAAAAAAAAGGAAAAGTTGGATAATTCACTTGTTATAAGCAGCCTCTGCTTTTAGAAAAGAGTATGTGCTATTTGTGGTAAACTGGTAAATTTCCAATATTGAGTAACAGCAGCAGAATTAACATGAATAATTATCAGGGAGGTAAATAGTTAAGCTATTCTTAGGCTCTGGTACAAAGTTCAGTATTCTGCGGTGGAGCCCTAGGGTACTCTTAGCCAACTTAATCCTGAGAGAAAGAAATGTGATATGAGCTCTTCTAGGACCAGCTCTGTTACTTTGCCGATACAAATTGTCACAAGACCCCTCATTTATCTATCTCGTTTCTCCCCAATTTCGTTAATAAAAATGTCAATGTTTCTATTGTAGGTAAATAAAAGTTAAAAATTATTAATAGGATACAGCTACAGGTAAAACAGCTAGACACTTGCCAAGTAATCAGAAACAACTGAGTTGCATGTACTGGACATGAGTACTAGGAAAACTCAAAGAACTTTGATCCACCAATTTCTCTCCTGGGACTATCCCACAGTAATAAAAGCACCAGTGTATGTAGGGCATTAAGGCACCCTATGGATATAAGTATAAAGATATTTATTATGATAGCAGAAAGTTATATGAATGCCCACCAGTAGGGAAATTAATCAGGAAATTATGATACAGTGCCCCAAGAAATAATATGGAGACGTCAAGCAGATTGAGTTGAAGTTATGCCAGATGAGTTGATGGGAGGGTTCTATGAGGTATTGTTGTGTTAGAAAAGCAATGTGAAGAAAAGACTGTGTGGTGTCCCATTTTTGTAAAACACTAGGGACTCATAAAACCCTAAATGCAGGTAATATGTATGCGTCTATATGAATATTGAGAAAAATAGGATTGTTCAGTCGCTAAGTCCTATGGTGGTTGTTTAGTTACTAAGTCATGTCCAACTCTGTGATCCCCTGGACTGTAGCAGTCCAGGCTCCTCTGTCCTCCACTATTTCCTGGAGTTTGCTCAGATTCATGTCCGTGATTGCCTCCGCTCTTCTCCAGTAGCATCTTTGACACCTTCTAACCTCGGGGGCTCATCTTCTAGTGTCGTATCTTTTTAAAAAGCCTTTTCATACTGTTCATGGGGTTCTCACAGCAAGCATACTGGAGTGACTTTCCATTCCCTTCTCCAATAAACACGTTTTGTCAGAGCTCTTCATTATGACCTTTCATTATGACCGTCTATCTTGGGTAGCCCTGCACCGCATGGCTCATAGCTTCATTGAGTTATGCAAGCTCCTTCCCCCGTGACAAGGCTGTGATCCATCAAGGGGAGGTTTGCTTACTAGAATACAAACCATGGGGGTGGCTCTAATGTGGGCAGAAGGAGGGAAGGGGAATTAGGGCTCAAATAATGAAGAAACGGTGTGTGGGGGGAGAGTATGGTGTGATTACATTTATACACAACTATAAGATGTATCTATGAAAAGAAACAGTTAATTNCCCCTGGACTGTAGCAGTCCAGGCTCCTCTGTCCTCCACTATTTCCTGGAGTTTGCTCAGATTCATGTCCGTGATTGCCTCCGCTCTTCTCCAGTAGCATCTTTGACACCTTCTAACCTCGGGGGCTCATCTTCTAGTGTCGTATCTTTTTAAAAAGCCTTTTCATACTGTTCATGGGGTTCTCACAGCAAGCATACTGGAGTGACTTTCCATTCCCTTCTCCAATAAACACGTTTTGTCAGAGCTCTTCATTATGACCTTTCATTATGACCGTCTATCTTGGGTAGCCCTGCACCGCATGGCTCATAGCTTCATTGAGTTATGCAAGCTCCTTCCCCCGTGACAAGGCTGTGATCCATCAAGGGGAGGTTTGCTTACTAGAATACAAACCATGGGGGTGGCTCTAATGTGGGCAGAAGGAGGGAAGGGGAATTAGGGCTCAAATAATGAAGAAACGGTGTGTGGGGGGAGAGTATGGTGTGATTACATTTATACACAACTATAAGATGTATCTATGGAAAAGAAACAGTTAATTTTTTAAAAAGTAGATCAAAGGAACAATTGACAATGAACAGGGTTAATTGAGAAAGTGTTTTGAAGGAGAAGGGTCTAAAAGCAAACGTCTTGAGCTTCAAGTCTTGGAGTGGAATTGCTTTGGAAAGAGAAATTTTAGGAAAGGGGCACATTGTAAGCAAAGTATTAGGGGAAAAAACAAGTTGGACTTGAGACTTAGAAGTAATTAATTTTGCAATAATTGGAGGAATACTAAGAAAAAAGTTTAAGTCTCCAAAGACCACATATTGTGTAATTTCATTTATATGAAATCTCTATAATAGACAAATCCATAGAGACAGAAAATAGTGGTTGTCAAAGGCTGGGGTGGATTTAGAGGAAACAGAATGACCTAGGCTAATTGGTGTGGGGCTTCTTTTCGGAGTGATGAAATTTTCTCAAATTGTTTTGGGTAATGGTTGCACAAATCTGTGAATATACCAAAAAGCATTGAATTCTGTACTTGTAAGTGGGTGAATTGTATGGTATGAAACTATCTCAGTAAAGCTGTTACCAAAGTGTTGGCCAGATAAGTTGAAGTTACCTGGTAGAGAACATTAATATGCTAATATTAAGTGTCAGAATAGCTTAATTGTTTGAATTTGATCTAATGGACAATAGAAAACTATTATAGATTATGAGTATGGAGTGGACTGTCCATGGTTTCCCTTTTTTACCCTCTTTATCTCTTTATTTGAGATTTTAATTATAAGAGTATATACTCACTGAAACAAAATTCAAATAATATAAAAATCATGTTAGAGAATTTCAGTTTATCTCATTCTCCATAGGTTACCACTATAAAAATTGTGATTCTTTTCCAAATTTTTATAAATTCTTTTTTTTCTCTCTCCTTTAATTTTTTTTTTAAATAATGGGAACATATTGTCCATCTTGATATTTAGCTTCTTATATACAGCAGTGTTTCATGGCCATTTTCTCATGCTTGCATATGGAGACCGGCTACCACAGGGAATAATAATTAGTTTCCCACATCACAAAGCCATTGTGAAGATTAAATAAGTTGATTGTTGTTCAGTTACAAAGTCGTGTCCAACTTTTTGTGACCCCATTGAACTATAGCCCACCAGGTTCCTGCGTCCATGAGATTTTCCAGGCAAGAATACTGAAGGGGGTTGCCATTTCCTTTTCCAAGGGATCTTCCCAACCCAGGAGTTGAACCCGCATCTCCTGCATTATCAGGTGGATTCTTTACCACTGAACCATGAGGGAAGCCCAAATAAGTTGATACATGTAAATAATTAGAATAGTACAGACGCATAGTAAGCATTCAGTAAGCATTAGATGTTGTTTTACTCTTAATATTGTTAACTGTAGGCTTAGGAAACAACTGTTTTAGTAGTTCTTTTGCTTGAGAACCTGAAGTGAAAGCAGGCATAATTTCCATTCAGAAGTGAAGCATTCACGCAGGCATCACTGGGCTAGCAGCCAAGCAGTCTTCTAGGTACTAGTATTAAGAACTAAGATATAACCCTTCAGAGGTTCTTAAAATGGGTTGTTTGAGTGAGCTTAAAGGAATCTGAGACTCTCAAAATTATATTTCAAAAGTTTGTATGTGCCTACACGGAGTTTAGTAAACAGAATAAATCCATAGCTTTCGAAAGATTCTCTAGGGCATCTCCAAGTCTTTAAGAACCACTTACTTTATCAGATTTGATTCTCGTGACAGCCCCAAGAGGTAGATAATATTACTAGAGTTCAAAGGGCTGCTATATTCCAGTTGTTATTCTGGGCCCTGAGAATATAGCATTGGGCAAACAGACAAAATTCGATGTCTTCAAAGAACTTACATTCTTTCGGAGAGGTCTTACACAGAAAATGTGGTCCTTCTCCTCACCTTGTATATTGAAACTTTTAAAGGCAACTTGGATTATGTCCCTGAGAGTGCCTTTTGCATAATAATGTTTAATAAATATTTGAGCAAATGAGTGAAAAAATGAACCAGAGAGCTGGAAAAGATCTTAAGGGGTCGTGATCCCAGTTTTCAGGCAGGACCACACTTAACTATGATTTCTTCCAAATTTTTGCAGTGGAATAGAAATTTGAAACCTGGGTTATCTCCTTAATTTTGCCATGTGCTGTGAGGAGATTGGGCATAAATTGAAGAAATGAACTTGAGTGTCTCCATCTAATTTTAAACTATCTTAAGTATCGATACTCTGCCACGATAGAAATGAGAAGCTTCACTGTTATCTGTTGTTTCTAGGGGAGGTGACGCCAGGACTATCCCAGGTGGAATATGCCCTTCGCAGACACAAACTAATGTCTCTCATCCACAAGGAAGCACAAGAGCAGAGCGGCACAGACCACACAGTGGTACTGCTGTCCAACCCTACGTACTACATGAGCAATGACATCCCCTATACTNGGAGGTGACGCCAGGACTATCCCAGGTGGAATATGCCCTTCGCAGACACAAACTAATGTCTCTCATCCACAAGGAAGCACAAGAGCAGAGCGGCACAGACCACACAGTGGTACTGCTGTCCAACCCTACGTACTACATGAGCAATGACATCCCCTATACTTTCCACCAAGACAACAATTTCCTGTACCTGTGTGGATTCCAGGAGCCCGATAGCATTCTGGTCCTTCAGAGCCTCCCTGGCGAGCAGTTACCAGCACACAAGGCCATGCTTTTTGTGCCTCGAAGAGACCCCAGTCGAGAACTTTGGGATGGCCCTCGATCCGGCACTGATGGAGCAATAGCTCTAACTGGAGTGGATGAAGCTTATACACTGGAGGAATTTCAACATCTTGTACCAAAGCTGAAAGGTAACAGATGGGAGCAGAAGTCAGATCACAGGCCAGGTTGGGACTAAGACCTTCTTGCCCATTTGTTCTTCATTTGCTAAAACTATTAGCGTGGCAACATTTCCCTTGGCACTGTGAAAGAATATAAAGCTTTTCCATAAGACTTTAAGGATTTCATTTATTCATTTGCTAAATCTTCATTAGATTATTCATTCAGAGACTGTTCTAGTGTGAAATCCCAGAAAGAGGATTTTAATGTGGAGGATGGACATGGGCCACTCTTCAAGATTACTGACCAGTCTGTTGACCCTTGCCTACTACTTATCATGCCACTTTTGCCAACTCTTCAAAAACGGGCAGTATTCTCAAAGAATGATTTATCCTTCACCAGCAGCAGAAGCACCTGGTGATGCATTACGGAATTACAAATGGCAGAATAGATACCGGAAGTGTAAAATCTGTGGCCTCCGCTTCATACCTCCTATCAGAATCTGCATTTAGCAAGATTCTCCAGTGGTTCACGTACACAGTTGAGTTCATGCCCCTTGAAACGTCTCTATTTTATTCTGGTAGAATTATGATCACTCAATGTTTTGAGATTCCTTTTCTAGAACTTTTCAGAATGTATATTACATTATAAACTATCCTTAGTGATTCTTAGACATCTATAGCTCCAGGAAGTATTTTATTTTTTAAAGTGTCTAAAAGTCACTTAGAGCCAAATTTGGTAAATAAGATAGATGGTCAAGTTATAAAATATTGATTTTGACAAAGTAAGGTATTTGATTGTAAAATTTCAGTCCTATATTCTTGTAAGATTTATAAACATTTCTGAAGTCATTCTCTAATTAAAAAAGGATTTCAAAATTGCTTCCAACAATCCTGGATTGAAAGTTTAAAATCTAAAAAGGTTTTAAAAGCCTAAAAAGGTTGCCCTATGATTTTATAAAATGACAGTAAATAGTCATGGTTGTTTTACTTTAAAAAAATTACAACAACTAAATTTCTGTTGAAAGTAAGATTAGAGTTTTACGTGTAGTCTATATTTAAAATCATTTTTATTTTAAAAAGTAAAAATATTTTGGAGATTGTATCACTAATGCATACCCAATCAACATTTTTAGGGCTTTTCCCCCTCTTCTGTCCCAAGTCCATTGTATGAAACATAGAAATCTTCAGATTTAAATTGTTGGGAATACTACTCATGGGTTTCTGTCAGAAAATAAAAAGGGGGGAAACAAATAGAGACATGGTCTAAGCGGAAGAAATTTTCATGGTGTGCCTTATCTTATGTCTTGGGCAAAAATCAACCATTTCCTTAGGTCTACAAAGTGAAAAGGTGAACTGTGGTTATCTGTAATGAGAACACATGGCAGATGAAAGAGGACAGGTATTCTGGATGAAGGTGGATTATCAGCTGTGAGACCCCCTCTCACCAATACTGAGACTGTCTGAAACTAAGGAATGGAGCACTTTTAACCATGAGGTTGTGAGCTGAGTACTTTTTCTGTCCTTCTGTGTTCAGTTATTTAACAATACCTCTAGCTGACTTGTGGTGTGGAGAACAATTGTCAGAATTGTTCTTAAACAGTTAATAAGTAATCAAAGCTTGAGTAAAGCTCTAGCTTCATCTATTGTCGTTACAAAAAAACACTGAGATTTGAGAGCAGAGTATATCCAGTCTCAGAATATCTTGCCATTTTCAGGAAGGGCCTTCCCAATGACTTATGACCCATTCCTTTAGGTCCTGAGAGAGTATGTTCAACCCTTTAGAGTTTATACTACACATTTTAAAATAGTTTTGACTCTTCAAGTCTATGACAGGTGGTATTTCTTGTTGCTGTCTTATTTTAAATCTGTTTTAAGCTGAGACACATACACTGTGGTATGACTGGATGAGGCCTGCTCACAAACAACTCCACTGTGACTACATGCAGCAGCTGGCAGAGGTCAAAGCCAGGAGCAAGAACAAAGTTCGGGCTGTGCAACAGCTGGTACAGCGCCTCAGGCTGATCAAATCTCCTGCAGAAATTGAACGGATGCAGGTTGNTATGACTGGATGAGGCCTGCTCACAAACAACTCCACTGTGACTACATGCAGCAGCTGGCAGAGGTCAAAGCCAGGAGCAAGAACAAAGTTCGGGCTGTGCAACAGCTGGTACAGCGCCTCAGGCTGATCAAATCTCCTGCAGAAATTGAACGGATGCAGGTTGCTGGGAAGCTGACATCACAGGTATGGTTCCTACTGAAAAAGTTCTTCCCAAATTAAAAAAGTCCAACTTGTAGGATTCAGTGGGCACTCTGAGGTTGTGTACCCAGGGCAGTAGTCTCACGGTACATGGACATATAGCTTCTGCTTTGATGTTTACTGAGTGTGTCTGGAGACTTGTGCAATACTTAGGAAGGCAAATCAGATATCCTTCTTGTGTCTTTTTATCCGTGATCTTAGTTGTTTCTCTTTGGAACAACATAAGTTAATTCATTTTATTTCCTTTCTTTATCATAATTACAGTAATAGTGGCAGAGCTTATCACAGTAGATTCATGGGACCTAAAATGACCATGCTTACAAATTATCAGTTTATTACAAGAGAAGGGCACAGTTTACCAACAGCATTAACGTGAGAATAGCTATTACAGCCAATGGCTGTCTCACAGCCGTGTCCAGAGAAGCTGAGTGCAGGCTCCTTCCCCAGTAAGGACTGGGCAGGGTGCATTTTCTCTGGGGCTCAGGAGCCACAAATGCATGCATAGAACACCTCGGAACCAGAAAGCCCCCAGAATCTCAGCTAGGGATTTTTGGATTTTGGTCTCATTGGCATATTCCTGCTCTGTTACAGCTCTCACAGAGACCAAGTGTAAACCTTTGATCTCATCAACATAGAGTAGATGACACTCTACCATCATATTGTGGTACCTCTTTTAAACCATCATCACAATTGATGACTGCATATTCATTTAGATTATTATTAATCAGTGTTTTTCAAGTTCAACCTGTTAAATATTCCCACAGTTTGCTTCCCAACATAGTTCCTCTATAGTAGATCCATCCTATGATGTGAGAATCAGAAACCAAAAAAAAACCCAAAAACTAGCTACATTTGTATTGTTTCATATAGTCAAACACAGAGCTCTCATCTCTTGTCCATCTTGAGAACGTATGTCTCTCTGGGAAGTGTGTTTGTTACGTTGGCTATTGTGTAGCTCTATTTTAGGCTTTTCAAAAGAGAAAGAGATTTCATCAGAGCCCTCCACCCCAAGGAGCTTCCGAGTCAAGGCTAAAAGAAATACTATTGTCTTGCTTTAAGCATCTCTTGAGGCACAAAATTACGTTAAATTTTCCCTTTTATGTCACCCGTTGATTGCTCCCTTGAAACTGTTTTCCATAGTGGCTTCACCATTTGACATTTCTGCTAGCAGTATACAAGGGTTCCAGTTTCTCTGCATCCTCACCAACAGTTGTTTTTTGGTTTGAGGGTTTTGTTTTGTTTGCTTTGATGATAGCCACGCTAATGGATGTGAAATGGTGTCTTGGGCTTCCTTGTTGGTCCAGTGGTTAAGAATCGTCCTTGTGGAAAAAAAAAAGAATCTGCCTTGCAAGGCAGAGGACATCGGTTCAATCAGTCCCTGGTCCAAGAAGATCCCACATGCCCCGGGGCAACTAAGCCAGTGAACCATAACTCCTGAGCCCATGCCCCGCAACTGCAGAACCTGGGCACTCTAGAGCCAGCGCTCTGCAACAAGAGAAGCTGCTGTGACGAGTAGCCCTCACGCACTGTAACTAGAGGAAGTCCACACGCAGCAAAGACTAGAGCAGCCAAAAATAAGTAAATAATTTTCACACACACACACACA
>SJYA01005753.1:0-24165 GCA_006410615.1 Neotragus moschatus | reverse complement strand
CAGTTTTTTTCGTTCTCCTCCTTTACCCTCATCAAGAGGCTCTTTAGTTCCTCTTGGATTTCTGCCATTAGAGTGTTGTGTGTGCTTAGTCACTCAGTCACACCTGACTCTTTGCAACCCCGTGGACTGTAGCTTGCCAGGCTCCTTTGTCCATGGGGATTATCCAAGCAAGAATACTGGAGTTGGTTTCCATGCCCTCCTCCAGGGGTCCTTCCCAATCCAGGGATCAAACCCAGGTCTCCTGCTTTGTAGGTGGATTCTTTACCATCTGAGCCACCAGGAAAGTCCATTAGAGTGATATTGTCCACATATCTCCTTATTGAAAAATTCAGTCTTAAATTGAAGAAAGTAGAGAAAACCACTAGACCATTCGGGTATGACCTAAATCAAATCCCTTACACTTATACAGTGGAAGTGACAAATAGATTGGAAGGATTAGATCTGATTGACAGAGTGCATGAAGAACTGTGGACGGAGGTTTGAGACATTGTATAGGAGGCAGTGATCAAGACCAACCCCAAGAAAAAGAAATGCAAAAAGGAAAAATGGTTGTCTGAGGAGGCCTTATGAATATCTGAGAAAAGAAGAGAAGCTAAAGGCAAAGGAGAAAAGGAAATAAACACCCATTTGGATGCAAAGTTCCAAAGAATAGCAAGGAGAGATAAGAAAGCCTTCCTCCGTGATCAGTGCAAATAAATAGAGGAAAACAATAGAATGGGAAAGACTAGAGATCTCTTCAAGAAAATTAGAGATACCAAGGGAACATTTCATGCAAAGATGGGCACAATAAAGGACAGAAATGGTATGGACCTAACAGAAGCAGAAGATATTAAGAAGAGGTGGCAAGAATACATAGAAGAACTAAACAAAAAAATATTTTCACAACCCAGATAATCTCAACTGTGTGATCCCTTACCTAGAGCCAGACATCCTAGAATGCAAAGTCAAGTGGGCATTAGGAAGCATCACGACAAACAAAGCTAGTGGAGGTGATGGAATTCCAGTTGAGCTATTTCAAATCCTAAAAAATGATGCTAAGAAAGTGCTGCACTCAACAGGTGAGCAAATTTGGAAAACTCAGCAGTGGCCACAGTACTGGAAAAGATCGGTTTTCATTCCAATCCCAGAGAAAGGCAATGCCAAAGAATGCTCAAACTACTGCAAAATTACACTCATCTCACACACTAGCAAAGTAATGCTCAAAATTCTCCAAGCCAGGCTTCAACAGTAGGTGAACGATGAACTTCCAGATGTTCAAGCTGGATTTTAAAAAGGCAGAGGAACCAAGGATCAAATTGCCAACATCTTCTGGATCATTGAAAAAGCAAGAGAATACCAGAAAAACATCTGCTTCTGCTTTATTGACTATGCCAAAGCCTTTGACTGTGTAGATCACAACAAACTGGAAAATTCTACAAGAGATGGGAATACCAGACCACCTGACCTGCCTTCTGAGAAATCTATATGCAGGTCAAGAAACAACACATAGAACCAGACATGGAACAACAGACTGGTTCCAAATCAGGAAAGGAGTGTATCAAGGTGTATTGTAATCCTGCTTACTTAATTTATAGGCAGAGTACATCATGAGAAATGCTGGGCAGGATGAAGCACAAGCTGGAATTAAGACTGCTGGGAGAAATATCAATAACCTCAGATATGCAGATGACACCACCCTTATGGCAGAAAGCAAAGAACTAAAGAGCCTCTTGATGAAAGTGAAAGAAGATAGTGGAAAAGTTGGCTTAAAACTCAGCATTCAGAAAACTAAGACCATGGCATCTGGTCTATCACTTCATGGCAAATAGATGGAGAAACAGTGGAAACAGTGGTAGGGTTTATTGGGGGGGGGGGGCGGGCTCCAAAATCACTGCAGATGGTAACTGCAGACATGAAATTAAAAGAGGCTTTTTCCTTGGAAGAAAAGCTATGACCAACCTAGACAGCATATTAAAAAGCAGAGACATTACTTTGTCCACAAAGATCCATCTATGGAAAGCTATGATTTTTCCATTAGTCATGTATGGCTGTGAGAGTTGGGTTATAAACAAAGCTGAGCACTGAAGAATTGATGCTTTTGAACTGTGGTGTTGGAGAAGACTCTTGAGAGTCCCTTGGACTGCAAGAGAGCCAACCAGTCAATCCTGAGGGAAATCAGTCCTGAATATTCATAACAAGGACTGATGCTAAAGCTGAAATTCCAAATCTTTGGCCATCTGATGTGAAGAACTGACTCCTTAGAAAAGACCCTGATGCTAGGAAAGATTGGAGGCAGGAGGAGAAGGGGATGACAGAGGATGAGATGGTTGGATGGCATCACCGACTTGATGGGCTTGAGTTGAACAAGCTCTGGGAATTGGCGACAGACAGGGAAGCCTGGAGTGCTGCAGTCCATGGGGCTGCAAAGAGGAAGACATGACTGAGCAACTAAACTGACTGATCCACATATCTGAGCTTGTTGATATTTCTCCCAGCTGTCTTGATTCTAGATTTTATATCATCCAACCTGGCATTTGGCATGATGTGCTCCGTGTATAAATTAAACAAGATGACAATAAATAGCCTTGTTGTACTCCTTTCTCAATCCTAAACCAGTCAGTTGTTCCATACCGGGTTCTAACTGTTGCTTCTTGACCTGCATACGGGGGAAAGAACTTAAAACCAAAACTAAATAGCTATGTGACCCAGATAACCATGATGGTGTAGTGTCTCACTCACCATCTCAGGAGACAGGTAAGATGCTCTGGTATTCCCAACACTTAAGGAGTTTTCCACAGTTCATTACGATCCCCACAGTCAAAAGCTTTAACATAGTCAATGGAACAGAGAAAGATGTCTTTCTGGAATTCCCTTTCTTTCTCTGTGATCCAGTCAGTGTTGGCAATTTGATCTATGCTTCCTCTGCCTTTTCTAAACCCAGCTTGAACATCTGAAACTTCTCAGTTCACGTAATGCTGAGGCCTCTCTTGGAGGTTTTGAGCACAACTTTACTAGCATGGGAGATGAGTGCAGCTGCCCAATGGCTAGCGCAGTTTTTAGCACTGCCCTTGTTGGGAACTGGAATGAGGAGGACTGACGTTTGCCAGTCCTGTGGCCACTGCTGGGTTTTCCAAATTTGCTGACGTAATGAGTGCGGCACATTGATAGCATACCCTTTTAGGATTTTAAACAGCTCCGCTGGAATTCCAACACCTCCGCTAGCTTTATTGGCGGCAGAACTTCCTAAGGCCCACTTGACTTCACACTCCAGAACGTCTGGCTCTGAGTGAGAGACTACACCATCATGGTTATCTGGGTCACATAGCTATTTAGTTTTGGTTTTAAGTTCTTTCCCCCAGCTTTTCAAAGTAGAAAAACACCTTCATAGCCGACATCTAGTGTCTCCCAGGAAACCTGAGCTCAGCCAGCCCCGAGGCCCCCTCCTCCCTGGCCTGTCCGCACTGCTCAGCGGCTCAGTGAGGAGTGAAATGCTTCAGCTGTCATCTCTTGATGTGATGCTCTCGGTCTCCAGGCCAAGATGGTACACTTTTCTGCAAGCATCTTTCTACGATGAATTTATCTTCTTATTTTACCTAAGCACCCCCTACCACCTTGCTCCCAGTCCTCTTTCGAATCCAGCATACCTTTTCAAAGTTAGTATCATAAAGAGGGAAGCGGAGGCACACACGTTATCCGTGAGCAGGTTCGCTCCTCTGTATCAGCATTTCCCAAACTGTCCTTTCCGGGGAAATGCTTTTCTTGGAAAGGTTAGTAAGTCTGGCAGGAAACAAAGATTTTTCAGTCAAAAAGTTTGAGAAATGCCAGACGTGAAAATTCCATGATGAAAATTCAAAAAGCACGTTAGCCAATGACAGGCTCTGAGAAGCCAAAGTGGAGAGGATGTAGCCTTTTGAACTTTGACACAGACCTTGGAGGCTCCTTTGATTCCCAAAGCTTCTATTAGCAACCAGCAAGTCCTTGTTGCACGGAACAACAAAAGTGCTATTCAGATGGAGATGATTAAGGCATCCTTGCGTCCACTGTACAGAAGAGAAAATTAAGGCTCAGAGAAGCCACTTGACCAACTCAATATTACCTAAGAAATTCTGCTTGAACCTAAGATTTCTGCATCCAAATTCTCCCTTTTCTCTACCACAGTACAGTCATGGTCCATGACGCACTTTTGATAATTTTTCATATGCGAGGATTTCCCACTGAACCACAAAGTACCACATCATGCCTGGTTCCTGGGCCCTCAACACTGCTACTCACAAAACTGGGGTCTCCGGGCTGCATTTTGGCCACCCCAGAAATAACAGGCTCAATACTGGCTCATTCTCTTGGAGTCCTCCTAAGACAGACAGGAGAAACAGGAAATACTGTGTCACAGCCAGACTCATCACCAAACGAGTGCCGTTGGCCTGGCCTTGGACTTGCTTCCCAGCTGTGACAACCGGGCTTCTGTGCTCACGTATCAGAGACAGGCTGTGGCCTCGAGGCCTGGAGTGGACCCTGTGCTGACGGCTGGTCCAGAACCCCAAGTGCTTATGCAGAAGGTGCTGCCTCGCCCTTTCTAGGAATCCTACTGAAACATCAGAGCTGAGAGCCAGCTCAAGGACTCCACACCGGTCACCAGTCTGCAGTTGCTCACCGTAGATTTCTTCAACCCTGCTCTCCAGTCACCTGGACCGGCCATCACTGGCTCAAGGACGTCAAAGACCAACAGCTTGTCTGTGCGGTTCCCTGCTGCACCTTCCAGTTACTGTGATTTCCTGTCCAACTGAAGATTCTTTCCACTGTTTCTGGGATAAGTTGTTTTCCAACTTCCTGCACAAACAAAAACTATTGTTTCACCAACAAAAACAAACCCAGTGCCTGCCAACAAAAAATCTCTCATCTGTTCAGTGAACAAGGCATCCAGAACCAGTCTCCTGTTAGACAAGTGTTGAGTGCCTCCTCTCTCTCAGCACTGGGCACTGGGCAGCAGGGTGAGCAGAGGAGAGGATGAAGTGCCCGCTCCTGTGAGTTAATACGACACAAGCTGGAAAGGAAAACCACCCAGCAAGGGTGGAGACAGTGGACAGGATAGATGGACTGTTTTAGAGAGCCAGTGTCTTGAGCAGTGAAAAGACGTATCTGATGTGATGTTTTTGAAAGATCTCTTTGTCTCATGAACACTGAAGGCCTGAGTGAGGAAAGGAGGCAGGAAGATGGGGTTTAGAGGAAGGCAGGCAAAGAGAGGTCATCAGATCCAAGAACCACGCAGGTCCTAGAGTCAGGACTACCTATAGGAAGGATGAATTGGCAGGTGATGTTTCATGTCTGGACCCAGGAGAGTGCAGCCAGGAGGGATGGGGGTCCAGGATTCAGAGAGGACCTGCTAAGGGCAAGGGGCCACCAGACATCCAGGGGAAGGTGCAGGGTGCACACAAACTGTTAAAAGATGACCTGAGGTAGATTCAAAATTTTCATAGTTTACTTGAGCAAAAATTGATTCAAATTGGGCAGCATTCAATCCAGCAGATGGAAGGGAGATCTGAGTTGCTATTGTTATATTACAGGCAGAGGGCAGCAGGAACAAGGACATATACTTGGCAAAAAAAAGTGGATTGGTTATGGCAAGGCCACCTGTGAAGCTGGTGACCTCACCAGTGCTGACGGGGTGATTCCTGATTGGCTGGTTTAAGGCTCTGGGAGAGCCAAACTGCAGTTAAGTCTCAGGTTGGTGACTCAGGGTTTAGCACAAGAGACTCCACTGGGGGCCCATTGTCTCGTTTTTGACCTTCCCAGCTCAGGAATGAAGAAGTCAAGTCAAGGCTAGAGACAAACTGGAGGGCCACGGAGAAGGAAGCCTGGAGACTGCCCACAGCAACACCGGAAGAGCCTGGCGGTGAAGAAGCGAGCTGACAAGGTGTGAGCGTCTCAGCAACTGAAGGGCGATCGCTGTGTAAGGAGCCAATCCAGAGTCTGAGTCAAAGCGGCAGAGACGCGGGAGGTGGCCCACCCGCCTCCCCAGGAGCGGAATGCATGAGAGTGAGCGAGATTATCAGGCTCTGAGGACAGCGATGTGGGAGAAGTAGCTTCAGGAGGAGGTGGCCTCCAGGACCACAATGCTGAAAGAGGCTTCCTGGAAACTGCGGAAGCTGCAGGGAGGCAGAAGGCAGCGAAGTCACGGCCCTCTGCCCGGTGAGGGACAGGGAAGCCTGGCGTGCTGCAGTCCATGGGGTCGCAAAGAGTCAGACACGACTGAGCAACTGACTGCCTGCCTTTGCGAAAGTTGGGGGGGGGGGGTGTCCCTGCAGGGGCCAGAGTGGGATTGTTAGCAGAGTCAGGTGCTCTCTTAGGCCAGGAATTTGGTAGCCAGAGCACCAGGGCAGTGGTGGGCATCCCGCAAGGGGGACCCATGTGGTCACTGTTAAGCTAAGTGGGGACTTGGGACCTGAGACTCTGTGGCAGTTGTTGCACCCGGACAGACATCTCCTCTGGTGACAAAATACGAAGAACCTGTAAGGGACTGAAAATAAATGTGTGCATGTGTAGCTGGGGCAAGTTATGGACAACAAGCTATACAGAGACCAGAAACCCAAGTGCCACTTTTGAAGAGCCAGGAGCAAAAGCGGGGTACTGTGCCTGCCCCCTGCATTCAACATGATCAAGAGGCTGGGCAGACCACCTAAGCCACCCCTTCAGCCTGAACCGTGCACACCTGCCAACCCTTATCCTGTCTCAGGAAACAGCTCATTCCTGCCCCGCCCCTCGGCGAGTTACACAAGCAAGAGCGCCTGTTTGTTCTTTCTCCCCCTGCTGCAGCAGGAGCCCAAACAAAGCTTGCTTGAATTATTTCTATTGGTTAAGGAGGCCTAGACCCCTAATCAGCACCACCGTGACCCGTGAGGAAGGGGCCAGAGGCAGAGGGACAGACTCCTTGGTCTGTAAGTGAAAAGCCATCTTCCGGCTGATTTTATTTTCTCGTTGAGTGAGGACAGGGAGGGTGGCCTGGAGGTGTGATACAGAAAAGCCGGAAGCTCTCCCCTCAGGGCTGCGTGTGGAATGGGTAACCTGCCCAGGGAGACGGAGCAGGTGGCCAGGCCCACCGGCCTGCTTGGAAGAGACAGAACAAGGCATGGGTCTCTCTGTGATCTCACAAGCATCCTTACCCTAAATGCAAGAAAACACACAAAAGCAGCAAGGAAAGATCTTAAGGCCAAAGCATTCGAATTTGTGACAGCGAAAGTAAATTATCTCAAGGTCCATTTCTAATAGATGCCAGCAGAGCGAAGAGAAAGGAAACAAGAACAGCGAATGTTTGACAAACTGAAAGAGAACCTAGAGCTCTGTGTTAATAGCCACCGTGCCTTCTGCGTTCCTTTTGCTTTCCCAAAGGCTTTGCAATAGAAGACCCTGCTCGGGCATTCTGTTACATTATGACAACAGCTATTCAAGGTGATCAGCGAGATAGCCTGGCATTACAAATATTTAAAAATACGCCTCTGTATCAGATGAAAGGGAGTCATTTCATTCTTTCCCAGCCTTGCAAGAAAAGAGGCTCCTGCTTGAAAGACTCATTCAATCAACAAGGAAACAATAACCTCAGATCTTCCAGCCTGTACCTGCCTCTCTTCCTGGAGCTGGGAGCTTGGAGAGCTTGCCCACATGGTCTAATTTATCAGTGAAAAAAGCAGGAGGGGAAGTTTCACGGCCTTTCTGCAGACGGAAAATGCATAACACAAAAGGGCTGGTGTGATTCAATAGCCTGTAACTTGGCAACAAGGGGCAGAAACATCTGCGGAAGCAGGATTTTGAAACAAAAACAAATAAAATGAAACAATCTCCCGTTGAAAACCAATCTTTCACTAGCCCCTTAAAACACATACTTCGACTTTCTTCCTATCTAGGTGAAGTGTTCATATTTGTATTTATCAGATCGTTTTATTTCCTTATCAATCACAGTTCTCATCCACCTTCTAGAATTTCCTTGCAGTGATGAACCAACACCATAAAGAAGCACTGATTGTGAGATGCTGGAAAGAACTAGATCCCCAATTTAAAAAGCAATTATTCTCATTGACAGCTTATTTGGCAGGAGGCCGGGAGACAGGCTCCTGGCTGCTTTTAGAGTCCGTGGTAATGACAGGGCTGAGGAGGAGAGGACGGTCCCCCGCCTGAGGCAGCAGCAGCCTGAGCTCCGGTCTGGCCAAGATCGCCGGCGAGACTTCAGACTGGCCGTGGCTCGCCAGCCCCTGGCGCCTCACTGTGAAATGAACCTGCACCTTCAGCTGCAGTGCGGTCAGAACTGAGAGAGAGGAATTTAGGATTGCTACATGAAATCTCTAAATTTTAAGTACTACCAGTTATTTTAATTCCTTTCCAGCTCACTAAAGGTTCAGTTCCAGCCAAATGGGACCCGTCTGCTGGCGGGGTCTCACGGGGCATCCAGCTTGCAGACTGTGCTAGATCAGTCTAGCTCAAACACCGACACTTGTCGAGGGAGTGGTTTCATTCTATTAACAGAATCAGATGCTGGTGAAGGCGGTTATGGCCCCCTCATGTAATGTGAGTTGGGACCAGACAAGTGGCTCCCCAGCAAGGCCATGTCACCTGCTACATGTCACCTGGATTTCACTGAGCATCACCTTCCTGGCGGGGCTCTGCTCTGAGTGTCTGGTAGGAGAACCACACCGTCAATGAGTGTTGATGGTTCAGATGAATATGCTTCCTTTTCCTGCCCTTGACTTTAGCCTCATGGCTTGTGCCACGCTGGCTCCAGCTTAGTGATTGATTACAAGCTTCTGATCACGTCGGCTGCACTATAGAAATGGAAAGGCCACAGGACAGCTGGGAGGCAAAGGTACCCAAAGACGGATGGGACGCCTGCAGCCCCAGCCGCCAACCAAGAACAGCCCCCCTCAGCCGAGTGGACGACAGGAGCCGTGCAGACTCGGTCTCAGTGCAGACTCAGAGCAGACCCACTCTCGGGTTCAGTTTTCTAAAACTTTTCTATTTTGTATTGTTTTTATTTTGATTGTGTTTTGTGTATCCAATTAACACTGTTGTGATAGTTTCAGGCGGACAGCAAAGGGAGTCAGCCAGACATACACATGTACCCGTTCTCCCCCCAAACTCACCTCCCATCCAGGCTGCCACATACCACTGACCAGAGTTCCCTGTGCTATACAGTAGAAACTTGTCGGTTATCCATTTTAAATATAGCAGTGTGTACATGTCCACCCAAAATTCTCTGTCTCTTCCCCACTGTTTCCCCCCAGGCAACCAAAAGTTCATTCTCTAAGTCTGTGAGTCTGTTTCTGTTTTATAAATAAGCTCATTTGTATCACGTCTTCTCAGATTCTTTATATAAGGGCCATCATAGATATTTCTCCTTCTCTGTCTGACTTACAAACAATCTGAACTCAGCATGACAATTTCTGCTGCTGCTGCTGCTGCTGCTAAGTCGCTTCAGTCGTGTCTGACTCTGTGCGACCCCATAGACGGCAGCCCACCAGGCTCCTCCGTCCATGGGATTTTCCAGGCAAGAGTACTGGAGTGGGGTGCCATTGCCTTCTCCCATGACAATTTCTAGGTCCATCCATTTTGCTGCAAATGGCATTATTCCATTCCTTTTTATGGCTGAGTAATACTCCATTGTACACATGTACCACTTCTTCTTTACCCGTCTCTCTGCTGATGGGCCTTTAGGTGCTGCCACGTCTTGGCTACTATGAACACTGCTTCGATGAACATGGGGTGGACATGTCCTTTCAGACCACGTCTCTGGGTGCAGGCCCAGGAGTGCCCATGGTAGTTCTGTTTTTCATCTTTTAAGGAGCCGCCATATTCTTCCCCTTAGTGGCTGCACCAATGTACATTCCCGCCAACAATGTAGGAGGGTATTGTGTTCGTTTTTGCCAGTTGCCCCCTGGGCCTGGTCCACCCACATCTGAAAATCATTAATTCCCTCCTTCAGTCACTCATGGACCCAGGCCAGCCCCATTCCCAGTTCTCAGAAATGCCTCATACTCCGTTTAGTGCTCTGCTGACACCATCGTGAAGTTTCATAAACTTACCTTTGAACTTGTTTTTCGTAGGTCAAACTTGCTGGGGGAATGAAATCAACTCATGAGCAGAGGAGAGGTGAGAAAGGAGAGGGCTTCTAGGTGCAAACTTCTCGCTGTACTCTGCCCTTCCTTTTGAGCAGGACTCTCATTTAGTTCCACACAGACTTGAAAATTAAGGACCAGGTCTTTCCTGCAGAAACTGCCTGAAACCCAGAGAGCCTTTGGGCAGTGCCCGCCGTCAGCTGTAAATTTATATCCTCCTCCATGGAAGCATGCCTCTTTCATTTTATTTTTTTTATTTTTTATTTTTTCAGTTCCTATTGCAGTCTATATTCGGTTCAGGATACAGGATGCTTGGGACTGGTGCACGGGGATGATCCAGAGAGTTGATGTGGAGTGGGAGGTGGGGGGGGGACGGGGTTCAAGATTGGGAACTCATGTACACCTGAGATGAAAATAAATAAATAAATAAATAAATAAAAATCCTAAAAAAAATAAAATAAAAAAATAAAAGGGCCATGTAATAAAAAAAATTAAAAAAATATCATGAAGAAATATTCATATTGTGAAAAGAAAAAAAATAAAGGAAACTGCAACTGCCTCTTTCATTTTAAACCCTTTGAAACCCAAGCTTCCTTATGGCTTTGCTCCATTCAACTGCTCCTCCTCCTCTTCCAGAACCTTGTTCTCTTCCTGTCCCTGCCCTGGTCAGCAAGATACAGAAGGACTGCAATAGGCGGTGAAGGCCCAGGGAGAGCCGTCTACGGAGGAGGGGCTGGGCCACTGGGCAGGATTCAGCCGTACCTGAAGGTCTTTCTCTTTCAGAGCCCGGGTTCCAAGGCAGCTGCCTTGGGATTTCGGAGGAGTCACAGCAAACCTTCACTCTGCGGGCTTCTCCAGGGACCGCGGGGACACCTCCCTGCGGTTATATAGCTGTCACAGAGGCACCAGCATCTCCTCCCCGGTCCCCAGAGCAGCCTGCGCTGTTTCTCTTTCCTCCGCATCTCTCGGGAGCCCTGTTCAGGAGCCCGACACGCACGGACAGCCCTCAGCGTGGTCCTCTCTGGCCGTCCGCACTCCCACCATCCGTGGCGGATACAGGCACACCGGTGAAAAGCCCGATTCAGCTGCTGCGCATCACTCAGTAAGGAGACAGACAATAAATAGAAGGTAGACAGATGATGAGCAGATGATAGACTGATAGATAAAATTAAATGGGAGAAGAAGAAATAAAGGGAAAATCCTGAAGGGACCCCTGTGGCCAATCATTCCACCAGGAGTACTGACCCCATAGTTTGTGGGCCCAGGAGGTGCTCCACCAAAGAGCCTCCAGGAGCGTGAGACCCTGAATATGTGTACAACATCTTGTGTGTATGTGTATATGGACATACACAGTTTTCCAGAACCTGACGTTATTGATATTTCTGATATTACTGCAGAAAATAAAAGGTAACCATGACCCTTAATAAACACCCGCTGACCCAGATAGAGAGAGCTGGAGACAGAGCCCAGGGCTCTTTGGGAAGACCCTGACTGCTCAGGATTCTTCGAGAAAACTTACTGGTCTGGGTTCCGGGAAATGGTTCCGGGAAAGTTAACTTCTCTCAGGCTGTTTCCCATCAGTTAAAGAGGGTGTGAACATGTAACATAGCCCCTCTGGCTTGCTCCTGGTGAGCAACCCTCGCTCACGCTGTGATCTCCTGAGTCCTGCAATTTCCAGCTGCATTAGTGGCGACCGTCCTAGGAAAGCACTGAGGGAAGGGGATCCTCCACCCAGAGCAGCCGCATTTCAACCAGTTTAGGTGACTAATCAACGGGGCTGCTCCCCCAGAGCCAGGCACAGCCCCCGCTCAGTCAAAACCCCTGGGTTCTCCTGTGCCCTCAAAGCCCCCAGCGTTAGCATCACCTAGAGGCTCGTCAGAAACACCAGCCCCAGATGATGGAATCAGAAGCCTGGCAAATGGGCCCAGAAGTCTTGATTTGAGCAAGTTCTCTCCACAATGCTGACATTTGAGGCCCAAGCCGTAGTTCTGATCAATTCCTCTCCTCACCCTGCACCTTCTAGTCTGCCCTTGGGATTCAGTTCAGCGAATATCACCTTGTTTGAAGCCTCTGGGACCTCCCCAGACCTCTCCACCATCAGGGAAACCACTCCCTTCCCAAAGCTGCCACGGGACTCTGAGACCCAAGGCTGAGAAAGCGGTAAGCACTTGTGAACTGCTTATATCAATGACCACACACTACACGTACCCTTCATTCTCAAGGATCACATTTCATTTCTGTGACTCGCTGTGGTTCAGAAAGGACTTGACATGGCTTACAATGACTTCCTTAATGAATATGAAAATAGATGATAGAAATGAGGGGCAAAGAATAGGGTGAAAGGAAGAATAAGACCGTGGCCTAGAGTTTAAGCAGTTTGATGCCCAGCAGCATCTGTGGCTGTGAACAGCCAGGCACCTGGTCCTTATATTCCCACAAATGCCTGGCATGAGGCAGAAAACAGTGACAGGGGCCTCAGAGTCTATCAGATGGAAGATGACTAATGAGGACCTCAGACCCAGGAGAGCCTCTCCTCTGTGCGGGCCCGTGAGAGACCACCGTGCAAAACACCCATGCCTCCTGCCCCTCCTGTGTGACCACTGCCCACTTAAGCTCTTTCCCTTTCTTAACCAAAAAGACTAAGAAAGCAAGTGGGCTTCCTTTTCTCTGGCCCCTGTGTAATTTCCTATACCTCTTTTTAGAAATTTCCAAGTTTGAACCTGAAAATAGACCTCTCACAGTGTGCTTCCCGGGCCATATCCTTTCAGGTTGTGCCAGTGTTCAGTTTTAACAGCAAATGCATTGGGTTTTTGATGAGAAGGTTTTCAGGATGTTTCAGGTTTTTGGAGGTAAGATGCCCTGTTCTTTTTCATACATGTGGGCATTTTTCTCATATACTATTTCAGTAAAATACACTGGAAAAAAATGGAAATAATGGAACCCAAAAAATAAAACATGCCCTCTATGAACCTGCTTATTAAATGTGGATCTGTGTACATTTGGGTCTTTATTTAAATGGATTCTTTCCGGACTTTGCATCTCCAAAGTGGCCGTGTTATTTGCTTCTCTCTAATTCCCTCATGCTTTCTTTGGGTAATTCAACCCCAGCTTTGCAATACATATGCACAAACCACACCTGGAATGGACTATGAAGCCTAAGGCAGGTTTCCAGAGACCCGATAATAGATAATTGAAGGGATTAATGAATTAAATATTATTAGTAGGTATCACTTAGAGTCATTTTCTCTTATTTTTTGCTTCTTATGTACATTAACTATTTTCACCCCCAGAGTTAAGTAGGTCCAGCAGGGTGTCCATTAAGAGAATAAGTCTGAAAAAATAAAGCAGAAATCATTTTAATTCTCAATGTGTTTACCCACTCCAGAGAAGGAAAGAAAGGAAAATACTAATCCTTTTTAAGGTCATGTCCGAGTAACGGCCTCTGTGTGAAGATCCAGCCCCGTGGAGCCTCAGCCAGGGATGCATATGAGTCCATCCTTCCTGCAATCAGACTTTCAACCCGTGTGGTTTAGGAAAATGTACTTTTATTGAACAAGCAATTAACTATTTTCAAATGAAACACTTCTTGAAAACATAACTGCTGTGCCCAGGTTTTGGGACGCCTTTCCTGGTTTCTGTGGTCCAGCAGTGACACCCAGTGGCGAGAAGCAATTGAGCTATGAGGGAAGCCCCCAGAAGCACTTGCAGGCTGCAGCAATCTCTAATTACCCAGGATGAGAACCAAAGACTCCACAGGAGAAAAGGTGGCAAATGCAGGCGGGCAGCAGTTGGGAGGGGCATAGGGACACTCTGGCCTGAGGACACCAGCAAGGCTCAGTCCATCCCTCTGCCAACTTCCCCAGCAAGGTCTGGAGGATGCAGGCCCTGGTGAGGATGCTTGTGAACTTGGTGTGGATGGGACCATAGCAGATTGTCCATGCTGGACCAAGCCTCAGCGGTCGCCAAAGCAAAGAGGTCACATGACACACACAGTGTATCAGTCAGTGACCCCCAGAGCTGGCAGAGAAATGCAGGGCTCCTGGGCCAATCTTTTTCCTCCTTAACATCAAACATATAACAATAAATTTGGAGGAAGATGAAAGATTGCATGGAAAGAAGAGCACGTCTTATCTTTATAGGATTTTAAACTAACAGTGAAATACTTAACACTTAGCACTGTCCTGCTTGTAAATACAAAAACTTGGAGATAAAATCAAGTGCCCAGAATGGTTTGGTCCTACAGTTGAAGTGAGGGTGGAGGCACTTTGGGCAAACTCTAACAGTGCTCTGGAAATTCCAAATATCTGCAGCTGTTTGAGAATAAGCAGCTCTCTCAGGAAGATGGAGCCCCGACTCAGAGTCAGGAGGGTCGAGTCTCTGTTCTAACCCCAGGACGTGTTTGCCCCTCCGACTCCCCACTCATAACTCCCAAGAGATGGCCTGATTTTTAATCTGTAAAAGGCAAGGCATTGCAATGGAAAACCGGGAGACCTTCAAACATGATGACAATGTGATGGCTGTTAATTATGTACGCATGCGTGCCAAGCCCCTTCAGTCATGTCCAACTCTCTGGGACCCCATGGACTGTAGCCGGCCAGGCTCCTTTGTCCATGGGCTTCTCCAGGCAAGAACACTGGTGTAGTTCTCAGGCCCTTCCAGGGGATCTCCCCAACCCCGAAACTGAGACTGCGTCTCTTGTCTGCTGTGTTGGCAGGCTTGTTCCTTACCACTAGCACCACCTGGGAAGTCCTATTAATTGTGTGAGTTTAGTCAAAACTGAAACCCAGTTTCCTAATATACATTGGGTTGGCCAAAGTGTTCATTTGCTTTTTTCTGCAAGATGGCCTCAGTAACTCTCAGTTGTCTTTAATTTCTTTTGAAAATAATGCTATTCAATTGTACTGTGACAGCTGTCATATCAGCATGCATTTATTTATTTTTTGAAGGTTCTTTTTGAATGGATACAAACTTTTAAAGTCTTTGTTGAATTTGTTACAATATTGCTTCTTTTTTATATTTTGGCTTTTTGGCCAACATAAAGGAGGGATCTTTGCTTTCCAGTCAGGGATGGAACCCACACCCCCTGCCTTGGAAGGTGAAGTCTTATCCATTGGACAACCAGGGAAGTCCCTCAGCATTTTTTTTTTAATTATCAAAACTGGTGAATTTTTGTGCAGCTAAAATTTTTGTGAAGATGGAAGATAAAAGAAACATTTTTGGCATATTATGCTTTATTATTTCACGAAAGGTAAAAATGCAACTGAAATGCAAAAAAAGCTTTGTGTATGGAGAAGGTGCTGTGACTGATCAAACATGTCAAAAATGGTTTGCAGAAAACCACTGGAGATTTGTGCTGGAGATTTCTCACTGGACGATACTCCATGGTGGGGCAGATCAGTTGAAGTTGATAAAGATCAAATCAAGACAATAATTGAGAGCAACCAACGTTATACCACATGGGAGATAGCTGACATACTCAAAATATCAAAATCAAGTGCTGAAAATCATTTGCAAAGCTTGGTTATGTTCATTACTTCGATGTTTGATGTTTAGCTTCCACATACGTCAAGTGGGAGATACACTCCTGTGCCTATTTCCGATTGTCATTTCTGATTAAACGCTCCATTTTTAAAACAAATTGTGACAAGCAATAAAAAGTGGATACTGTACAATAATGTGGAACGCAAGAGACCACAGGGAAAGTGAGATGGACCATCACCAACCACACCAAAGACCAGTCTTCATCCAAAGAAGGTGATGGTGTGTATATGGTGGAATTGGCAGGGAGTCCTCCGTTATGAGCACCTTCTGGGAAACCCAACAATTAATTCCAACAAACATTGCTCCCAAGTAGACCAACTGAAAGGATCACTCCTTGAAAAGCATCTGGAATTAGCAGGAAACGCATACTCTTTCCTCAGGACAACACAAGACCACACGTTACTTTGATGGCCAAGAAAGACTGCTACAGTTTGGCTGGGAAGTTCTGATTCATCCACCACATTCACCAGACTTTGCATCTGTGGATTTCCATTTATTACAGTCTTTGCCAAATTCTGTTAAGGGAAAATATTTTGGTTCCCTGGAAGACTGTAAAAGGCACCTGAAACAGTTCTTTGCTCAAAATGATAAAAAGTTTTGGGAAGAGGGAATTATGAAGTTGCCTAAAAGGTGGCAGAAGGTAGTGAACAAAATGGTGAACTCGTTGTTCAATAAAGTGCGTGGTGAAAATGAAAACTGTGTCTCATTTTTACTTAAAAACGGAAGGAAATGTTTGGCCAACTCGTTATTTTAAATAATAGTAATAGGGTGATTCCACAACTGCAAGAACATTTAAAATGTCCAGAACTTGATACAGAATTATTTTTATTCTGACATTTCGTTACAAAAGTTTTCAAACATACAGAAAAGTTGAAAGCATTTCCCAGTGAAGACCCCATAGATCACCATCTTCTGCCACTGCTAAGTCGCTTCAGTCGTGTCCGACTCTGTGCGACCCCATAGACAGCAGCCCACCAGGCTNAATTATTTTTATTCTGACATTTCGTTACAAAAGTTTTCAAACATACAGAAAAGTTGAAAGCATTTCCCAGTGAAGACCCCATAGATCACCATCTTCTGCCACTGCTAAGTCGCTTCAGTCGTGTCCGACTCTGTGCGACCCCATAGACAGCAGCCCACCAGGCTCCCCCGTCCCTGGGATTCTCCAGGCAAGAACACTGGAGTGGGTTGCCATTGCCTTCTCCAATGCATGCAAGTGAAAAGTGAAAGTCAAGTCGCTCAGTCGTGTCCAACCCTCAGCAACCCCATGGACTAAGCCTTCCAGGCTCCTCCATCCATGGGATTTTCCAGGCAAGAGTACTGGAGTGGGGTGCCATTACCAGCTAATCCCTTGCTTTTACTTTTTATTTGTTTATGTATTTATTTTTGGCTGTTGCTGGATTTCCCCTGCTGCTGGGCACTTTCTCTAGCTGCGGTGAGCAGGGCAGTCTCTAGTACTGGTGTGATGGCTCCTCATCGCCGTGGCTTCTCTTGTTGCAGCGCCTGGGCTCTAGGCTTGTGGGCTCAGCAGTTGTGACACATGGGCCTTGCTGTCCGCCCGCCTGTGAAATCTTCCCAAACCAGGGATTAAACCCATGTCCCCTGCATGGCCAGGCAGATGCTTACCCACTGGACCACCAGGGATGTCCCGCCATCTAGATTCTACAATTAACATTTCGCTGTTTGCTTCATCACTTCCCTCTCCATCGATCACTCCCCTGAAAGGAAGTTAGTTGTTCTGTCATGTTCGATTCTTTGCGACCCCATGGACTGTAGGTGCCAGAGTCCTCTGTCCATGGAGTTCTCCAGGCAAGAATACTGGAGTGGATAGCCATTTCCTTCTTCGGGGACCTTTCCAACCCAAGGATCAAACCTGGGTTTCCTGCATTGCAGGCAGACTCTTTACTGTCTGAGCTGCCAGGAAACCTTCAGTCCATCCTATTGATTATTTTTGATGCATTTAAAAGACAGACTTCAGTCCATTTCAAAACGTCAATAATTTGACATTAATGAAAATGCAGTATTCATCTGTGGTCCCATTTTATTCTTTGGAAGAAAAGTTCACACACAGTGAAATGCACAAATCCTAAGTATGTCACTCAATGGCTTCTAGTAAATGCTCACCCCATGGCCCAAGCCCCAGCCATGATATAAAATGTTACCATCACCCCAGGAGAGTCCCTCATGATGCAGGAAATCCTGAACCCATCTCCAAGATGCAACTGCTAGTCTCATTTTCCTGGTCATGCTCCCATTCGAAACTGACCCAAAGGGACCCAGAGGCTGTGTCACAGGACCAGAGATCTCATTTCCAGGTGATGTTCGTATTCTAACCAACAGTTCTATCCCCCAGTCTGTGCGTTCGTCATTCCTGTTTGCCTCTTGATTTCTAAGAAGCATTGCATCATAAAGTGAGAAACATCTGGAACTATCCACCCAAGAATCATTTTGCACCGGCAGTGAGAATCCCAACCACCAGATGGCAGCAGCAGCCCGTGGTGTTGCTTTTCACCCTTGGCTGTGATCAGCTTTAGGATTATCATACAGAGCATATTTGTGTTAGGAACGGGAGGCCAACAATGATGACTAGAAGCTATATTGGGGGATGGCGTTTCTAAATGGGCAAATTAAGTGGAGGGCTTCCTTGGTGGTTCAATGGTAAGGAATTTGCCCGCCAGTGCAGGAGATGCAGGTTTGATTCCTGGGTCTGGAAGATCTCCTGGAGAAGGAAATGGCAACCCACTCCAGGGTTCTTGCCTGGGAAATCCCAGGGACAGAGGAGCCTGGCGGGCTACAGTCCATAGGATGGCAAAGAGGTGGACATCACTTAGCAACTAAAGAACCACAACAATAGATTAAGTGGAAACAAGATATCCACAAAGAGGCTGGTTAACACAGGAGATGCTGCTGAGGCCAGGTCTCTGGTTACCCTTAGAATCTCCTTGATCAGCTGCACATGGGATATGCTGAACAAAGTTGCCCAGGACACAAATCCAAGCACTGATTATCCATCTCCACTTAACAGAATCAGTTCCCGAAAGCTGGGGATATGTAACTGAGATGAAAGTAAAGATCTTCACCGAAGGTTCAAAACTAACTGCCAGCCCTGGGACAAGAGCTGGCCTGCAAAATATCCCTTCCTCCAGGATCCTGAATTCCAATTTGAAGTAACAAAGGGATGTGAAGGGCTGCAAAGCTGCTTCTGGATTGGAGAGTCAGGAATGGCAGGACCCGCCTCCAAAAAATACTGAAAAATAATTGAAAGCAGGGAGGTCCTAGCACCAATGCAATACTCACTAATTTTTTTTTCTAACTTTTTAAAAATTTTATTGACATATGGTTGACTTACAATATTAATTCCAGATGTACAACATAATGATTAATATTTTTATAAGTTATACTCCATTTAAGCAGTAGTATATTCTTGTTGTATGTTTTTTTTAATAAAGTTTTCAGTGTTTTGGAAATCAAGGAAAGGTCATAGCAATAGCCAACTGCGTGACCACGGAGGGAAGAATTAGAATAACTAGAGCAAAGAGAATCTACAGAGTGGCCAAAGGTGTGAGACCTGGCAATGCTTGGAGGCAAATGACGGTGCGAGGAGCATCTTTTCCCCTTTGATCTGTCCCATCTTGTTTCCCTGAGGTGTTCACAGCAGAGTAACCCACCCTCCGGAGGATGTTAAGGAGGAGAATTTGTGTGACAGACAATTGATGGGAAAAGAGCTGAGCTCAGCGCCCTCCTCACCAATAGGAAACAGGGCTCCAGAGGCTGGAGGTTGGTGATCATCCCCACACAGAGCACGCCTCTGGGCGGGTGTCTTGAGACCTCTTGTGGCTGAGGCCACATCTCCAGTCCCCCCTCTCTCACAGACAAGGCCAGGCTGANTTGATGGGAAAAGAGCTGAGCTCAGCGCCCTCCTCACCAATAGGAAACAGGGCTCCAGAGGCTGGAGGTTGGTGATCATCCCCACACAGAGCACGCCTCTGGGCGGGTGTCTTGAGACCTCTTGTGGCTGAGGCCACATCTCCAGTCCCCCCTCTCTCACAGACAAGGCCAGGCTGAGCGGGAACAGGTCTCTAAACCACACAGCCCGCGGATGGAGCCCTGGACACTTCTTTTTTATTATTGTTGAAGTAGATTTTTTAAATTAACTTTTATCAGAATATCATTGCTTTACAATGTGGGGTTAGTTTCGCTGCTGCTGCTGCTGCTGCTGCTAAGTCGCATCAGTCGTGTCTGACTCTGTGCAACCCCATAGACGGCAGCCCACCAGGCTCCCCCATCCCTGGGATCCTCCAGGCAAGAACCCTGGAGTGGGTTGCCATTTCCTTCTCCGATGCATGAAAGCGAAAAGTGAAAGTGAAGTCACTCAGTCGTGTCCGACTCTTCGCTACCCTATGGACTGCAGCCCACCAGGCTCCTCCTTCCATGGGATTTTCCAGGCAAGAATACTGGAGTGGGGTGCCATTGCCTTCTCCGAGTTTCTGCCGTATAGCAGACTAAATCAGTCATATATATATATATATATATGTATATGAAAGTATTAGTCACTCAGTTGTGTCTGACTCTTTGTGACCCCGTGGAATATGGCCCATCAGGTTCCTCTGTTCATGGGGATTCTCCTGGCAAGAATATTAGAATGAGTGGCCATTCCCTTCCTCAGGGGATCTCAACTCAGGAACTGAACCTGAATCTCCTGCTTTGCCATCAGATTCTTTACTGTCTGAGCTGCCAGGAAAGCCATATATGTACACCCCCTTGCTTTTGGACTCCCTTCCCATTCAGGCCATCCAGAGTGCACTAAATAGGGTTCCCCGTGCTACACAGCATGTTCCCATTAATTGTCTATTTCGTGCACAGTGCTAAAGAAAATGTGCGTATATACAAAAGAACGTNGATCTCAACTCAGGAACTGAACCTGAATCTCCTGCTTTGCCATCAGATTCTTTACTGTCTGAGCTGCCAGGAAAGCCATATATGTACACCCCCTTGCTTTTGGACTCCCTTCCCATTCAGGCCATCCAGAGTGCACTAAATAGGGTTCCCCGTGCTACACAGCATGTTCCCGTTAATCGTCTATTTCGTGCACAGTGCTAAAGAAAATGTGCGTATATACAAAAGAACGTTACTCAGCCATAAAGAAGAATGCAACTGAGTCCTGTGTAGAGACGTGGATGGCCCCAGGCACTTTTTGACTTCAGCTCCCAGCTGAAAGACCAGCCTTTTCTGGTCTTTTCCCACTAAATATCAGTGCCTTAAACAAACCTTGCTCCACTTCCTCCTTTGTTTGTCTCGTGGGTAAACTATTTGACAACTTTTATAATAAAATAACCTCCTTTGTTCTACAGCCATTTGTTATAAATGTCCTAACTCCCTTCTTTCTCCCTTAAAATTTCTCAATGATTCTATCTACTCTCTGCTTTCTTCAGCCCTAGAANTTTCGTGCACAATGCTAAAGAAAATGTGCGTATATACAAAAGCACGTTACTCAGCCATAAAGAAGAATGCAATTGAGTCCTGTGTAGAGATGTGGATGGCCCCAGGCACTTTTTGACTTCAGCTCCCAGCCTTGTCTGGTCTTTTCCCACTAGATATCAGCGCCTTAAACAAACCTTGCTCCACTTCCTCCTTTGTTTGTCATATGTCTCGTGGGTAAACTATTTGGCAACTTTTATAATAAAATAACCTCCTTTGTTCTAGAGCCATTTGTTATAAATGTCCAAACTCCCTTCTTTCTCCCTTAAAATTTCTCAATGATTCTATCTACTCTCTGCTTTCTTCAGCCCTAGAAGGAGCTCCTTGTGGGCCTGGGCCCTTCACCCCTGCCACAAGCCCGCTGCACCCACACCTTCCCGCCAGGCACACCTCAGCTCCCTGCACCACCACTGGCACCATCTCCCTGCCCTTTGGCCCACACACCCGGCCCCAGCCTCTGCCCATCACTGCCTCAGCAGGCTGGCCCTGCAGACCTGCTTCCTCCACCTGGGCCTTCAGCTAGACTACATTTGTCTCCCCCTTTGCGTCTGGCGAGACAGCCTATCTCATTTTTTCTTCCTTCCTCCAAGAATTAAAACTTTGAATTCAAACAGGTAAGATTCAAGTCCTAGGTCCTCCAATTGCTGAACCTCCACAAGTCACTTAAATTCTCTATTTCTTCACCCAAAACTTGGGGAAGATAAGGGAACAAGTATAAAGTCTTCAATGAAAAAACAGGCAAAATATGTCAGGAGAAGTTAATTCCTTGCCCATCCATTCTATCCCAACCTCTGTATCCTGAAGAAATCCTGGGATGGAGACACTTAACATACACACACACGCACACACACGTGTGTGTGTGTGCGTGTGTGTGTGTGTGTGTGTGTGTGTGTGAGAGAGAGAGAGAGAGAGAGAGAGAGTCCATATAGAATCTACANTATCTCATTTTTTCTTCCTTCCTCCAAGAATTAAAACTTTGAATTCAAACAGGTAAGATTCAAGTCCTAGATCCTCCAATTGCTGAACCTCCACAAGTTACTTAAATTCTCTATTTCTTCACCCAAAAATTGGGGAAGATAAGGGAACAAGTATAAAGTCTTCAATGAAAAAAACAGGCAAAATATGTCAGGAGAAGTTAATTCCTTGCCCATCCATTCTATCTCGACCTCTGTGTCCTGAAGAAATCCTGGGATGGAGACACTTAACATACACACACACACACACACACGTGTGTGTGTGTGTGTGTGTGTGTGTGTGTGTGTGAGAGAGAGAGAGAGAGAGAGACTCCATATAGAATCTACATGAAGCCCAATGACCAGCTTCTGGCTGATGAGCAGTTTGGCCTNCTCTGTGTCCTGAAGAAATCCTGGGATGGAGACACTTAACATACACACACACACACACACACGTGTGTGTGTGTGTGTGTGTGTGTGTGTGTGTGTGAGAGAGAGAGAGAGAGAGAGACTCCATATAGAATCTACATGAAGCCCAATGACCAGCTTCTGGCTGATGAGCAGTTTGGCCTAAAGTGAAGAGAAGAAACAGTAAGTTGGCCTAAAGTGAAGAGAGTGGAGGCAACTGAGGAACTGGGGGAGCAAGTTTCTGGCCAGCAAATTCCTTGCAGATTTCTCATCTCTAACCCTTCCTCTTTTGCATCACCCGCCACACCCCCAGACAGTCTGCAATCCCATGTGCTGGTAGGCAATGGAACCCATAAGCATGGGAAGTTAAACAAGCTTTTCAGAAATAGAAAAGACAGCTCAGATGTTCATGCCAGGGCTAAAGAGGAGACATATTTTGGTCTTGCTTGCAACAAATAAACAACGTTTAAAAAAAACACATTTTTAATGAACACCATATATTTGTATAAAGGGTATAAAGTTGACAATGTTATCATATTTAGAATTTCTAAGTTGTTTTCCTTCGACACACAGTTTGCACCCTGGTGTTCAAACTACTGAATTGCCTTGGTATCATGTTCTGGCTTATAGGACATTCTTAGAATTAAGACAGCATTTCCAGTTCTTAGAAACTGGGAGCACAAGATTACTCTTAAAAGCTAATTCTGGAGGAAGAAAGGACTCATTCCAAGATTCGTCTTTATGTTTATCAAAGATCAAGACTTGCTTAGTAGCACTTTTAATACAAGAAAAGCTGTGTTCATTTCCAGTAAACATCCGTACTCTCCATTGAAGAACTTGGCCATCTTTAAAATCCTTTGTGAGTTTTATTACACAACATAACTAAAAGCACCCTGGGGCACTAATAAAAATAATTGTTAACAGCTTTATTGATGTATAATTCACGTCTCATAAACTTGCCCATTTAAAGTGTGTAGCTCAATGATCCTTCCTATACCCACAGAGTTGTGCAACCACCCCACAGTCTGATTTTAGAATGTTTTATTCACCCCAAAATGAGACCCATTAGTATTCACTCCCTGTTGCAGGTCAAATTGTATTCCCCCCAGAATCATATGTGGAATCCCTAATTCCCAGAACTTCAGAACGTGACCTTATTGGAAATAGGTATTTGTGGCTGTAATTAATTGAAGATAATGTCGTATGCTGCTGCTGCTGCTAAGTCGCTTCAATCATGTCTGAGCCCTCATCCAATATGATCACACAAGGGGAAATTGGACACATGAACACACACAGAACCACATGAAGATGAAGGCATGGATGGAGGTAACACCTCACAAGGCAAGGGACACCAAAGATCGCCAGCAAGCCACCAGCACCTAGGTCACGGGGCTGGAACAGGTTCTCCCTCACAGCACCCAGAAGGAAGCAATTCTGCCAAAAACCTGGACTTAGACTGTAGCCTCCAGAACTGTAGGACAGTAATTTCTGTTTTTTAAGCTGCTCAGTTTCTGTTACTTTGTTGTAGCAGCCCTGACAAACTAATACAGACTTTATTCTGCCTGTACAGTCTTCTCTGATGGTTTGGTGGTAAAGAACCCACCTGCCAGTGCAAGAGACATGGGCTCCATCCCTGGGTTGGGAGCCTCCCCTGCAGAAGGAAACGGCAGCCCACTCCAGTATTCTTGTCTGGAGAACCCCTTGGACAG
>SJYA01005752.1:0-22911 GCA_006410615.1 Neotragus moschatus | reverse complement strand
TGATCAGCTAGGCTGGGGGAGGGGAGGCCAGGTTCTAGGAAACAGTTCTCCCTAAGTGCTCTGAAATAGTGGGCTAATCCCCTACACAGGCCCTGGGGGAGGTGGAAACTGCTGATCTCAGCTTGGAGCTGGGCCCTCTAGGCGCACCTGGCCCTACAGCGAACCTAGGGTATCAGAGCACAAGAGCAACTCAGTGCAAAGTGGTGGAACCCAGTCCCATTTGCATTGTGATGAATGACCTCTTCCAGACCTTGGTGGAGTTTACCAACAAATGATAAAATTGTTTCTGAAGGGCTTTACCTGGAGATGAATCATGGCTGATACACAATATTTTTGTCCATTTTCTATTTATCCTTTTCCCTCCATTACTGTCTCTGTCCTTCCAGCCTGCCCAGGCCATGGGTCTACCTTGAATCAGCCTAACTGGCTCGCTGCCAGGCAAACACACAGGTGCATGCTAAGCCCTGGTTGTATGTACACCGCATAGGAAGCCATAGGCATAGGAACAACCAGCAGGGATCCAATGTGGCAATCTCAGGCTGTTTTGCCATCCGAACACGAATTTGGCAAGCAGGAAGGGTCAGTTACTCATAGCACGTGGACAAAGGCCATGCCACTTCCAGTTGCAAAGGTGTCAACACACCAGCTATGACCAAAAATGGTCTCTCCCCTAAAGTTAGATTTCAAGCATCATCACATGCTCTAACCTTGCCCAGGAATTGCAAAAGGGTTTACCCAATAAGGGGTTTCCTCCTTCCCTGCTTGAGCCTCACCCTTCTATCGCATTCTTACAGAAAAGACAGATTAACATCTGGCCCAGGTTATGGGACTCTCTCATCCCCTCAGAGGACTGAGCTGCTGCCAGCTGCTGTGTCCGAGGACTCTGTATGCTCTGGTTGGAGGCTCTTGGGTCATTTAAAATTCAAAGCCAAGGGCAGTCACAGAAGCCTGGGGGAGTCCTGGGTAGCAGTTTCAACGACATCAACAAAACTCGGTCTGGTTATCTTGGCAAGGGAGCAGCATCAGGAAACAGAAGATTGGGGTTTGAGTCCCGGTTCTGCTCAGTGTCAGCTTTATCACTGAGCTCTGAACTTACGCTGCTTCTGGAAACAGAGCGTGGCTGTAAGAAGCCATCTGTTCTTTGCAGAACTCCTGCTGGAAGGCTGTGGCCATGACTTCAGTGGGACCTCCAGGCCACCAACTCCCCTCAGCCCTAAACCAATGGTGGATCATCCTCTCGCTCCCCACTTCACGGAGGGGAAACTGAGGCATGGAGTAAGTCATGTGGCCAGGATCACACACCAGTGCCCCCAAAGCGGGACGAGAGTGGTAACTAGAGGTGTAGCTCCTAAGCACAGAAAGCCTACGGCCAGCTTGCTCGATATTTCCAAAGAGGTGATGAAACAGCCCACCCTGCCCTGCCCTTGGGCCCTGACCACCTCGTCTGGCACATCTTGTGCCTCCCACAGCCATCCAGCTCCCACCCCCACCCCCTGAGCACTCACCACGTGGGGCTCTCTGGCCCCGCATACGGGGAGTAGCCAGGACTCAGGGAGCGGGGGCCCTATGGGCAGCTCCTAGTTCTGCTTCTTCTCCACCTTGTGGAAAATCCGGAATATGGACCACATACACCTCTTCTCTTTATGACCTCAGCTCTGACCATGTTAAGGAAAAGTATTATTTTAAAAAAAACATGATAAAATAAACATTTTAAAAAAGGTTTGGGATTTGGGTGGAACAAGGAAAAGAAGGAAGACTTTGAAAAGATCCAGTTCAGCCTGCGTGAATGAACTTTTTCCTTATCGTGGAGACATCAGACCATTCTTTTTGCTTTAAATGGAATATGCCTCATCTAAACTGGCCATGGAAGGGTAAGATTGTAAGCATGGACACAGAGAGACAAAAGAAAAATATTTCCTCCCTGTACATCCTCACTGCCCCAGTTCCAGCTCTTTTGTTCTGGGTGAGCTTCTCCACTTTCTGGAATAGTTCTCTAAGTGAGGTCTGCAGACAACACCCTCTCGGGGGGTCCTCAGGATCAAAATGATATTTATAATAACATTAAAACATTCATTTTTCTTTCTTTCTTTCTTTTTTTTACTGTATTGACACTTGCACTGATAGTACTTAAAACCCTTGAAGCCTTAGCACTAAACCGTACTAGAGCTTTTCATCATGCACTTACAGGGAAAAAGCATGTTTCCTTTAAAAATGTTCTTGAATAAGCAGTAAAAATTAATTTTCTTAATAAGTAGAGATACTTCTTTTCAGTTCCTGGTTAATAACATGGGGAATGTGCAGATCTGGTGCTACTGAGGCAGTTCCATTGTCCTGGGAAATGCGGGTGAGGCTTGCACTTGAGTTGCAAGCTAAACTAACCACTCCACACACAAGCACCATCAGTTGTTCGAAAGAACTGGCAAACGATGTTTATTCAGATTTGCGTGTTTGACAAGCATTCCCCCAAAGGAAAGTTAAGTGAGCCTGTCAGCCAGTGCCAAAAGAACAACAGATTATTTGTTGCTGGTGATAAAAATGTGAGCTCTCAGGTGAAAAAAAATGAAATTTTGAATATTTGTGTCTGCCACCGGGCGCTTGATAGCTTCTTAGGACTTTTCTGGTGAGACTGGTGGGGAGAGTAACTAACGTGATCGTTTTACAGTGTATGTTGAAATGAGTCAACATTTTGAGGCAGTATTTTCCAATGACTAATGCATGTTACAAAATCACACTTGGGTAAAAAGATTCGTTCAAAGTGCAAGATGGACCCACGGAATTTTACTATTGACAAGTTTATTGATATAGCTTCATCTTCCAACTGTAATTAATGTTTAAGAAACTACCATGTGTCAGCTTAGGTGCAGAATATAACAATATCCAGTTATCTGAAAGGAAGAGAGAGAAGTCGGTCAGTCATGTCCGACTCTTTGCAACCCCATGGACTGTAGCTGACCAGGCTCCTCCTTCCATGGGATTTTCCAGGCAAGAATACTGGAGTGGGTTGCCGTTTCCTGCTCCAGGGGATCTTCCCGACCCAGGGATCAAACCTAGGTCTCCCGCACTGTAGGCAGACGCTTTACCATCTGAAACAACTATAAAACATGCCTTCTGTTCCAATTACAGATTTGGGTGAGGCCTGAGTTTCTTTAAAGTATCATAACAGATTGATGCAGAAGCTGGTATGTGAATTCAACTCTTTTTTCATTAAATCAGACATCAAAGAGATTTGAAAACACATAAAACAATGCCATGGTTCTTTTGTTGAAAAAAGTTATTTTTTTTCAGTCTTCAAAGTTATTTTCATAAAAATGTTAAAATTGGTGTTATTTCAAAAATGTTGAGTCATATTTTAAAATTTGCTTTAATTTCTAATATAGTTAACATTGATGGTCAGTGATGTGCTGTTAAATTATATTTAAGCTCCCATAAAAGGGTTGGTGGGGAGCCCTGATTTGTAGCAGATGCTGATTTTGTTTTTCTTTAAATAAATGTATATTTATTTTTAGCTTCACTGGGTGGGTCTTGGTTGCTGCACAGAGGCTTTCTCTAGTTGCAGCAGTCAGGGGTTACTCTCAAGTTGGGAGTGCCTGGGCTTTGGTGATTGCAGCATGTAGGCTGTGCTACCCTGGCTTAGTTACCCTGAGGCATGTGGAATCTTCCTGGAACCAGGGATCAAACCCATGCTCACTGCCATGGCAGGTGGATTCTTATCCACTGCACCACCGAGGACATCCCAGAGGCTGATTTTGGAAGTGTGTAACTGCTTACATCCCAACCAAGTTCCAGCTACCAATACCTCACTGATGCAGCGTTGGGAAGAGGCCCACACCATCAGCTTGGGTTGGCCCACTTGGATATAATTCATGTAAGGTTCTGGAATCTTCACTAATTCTGGAGAGTGGAAAGGAGGTCTAAGAATGAGTTTGCGCTCAGGCGTCCTAGGACCACCACCCTCATCTTGGTTACGTCAGAACTCCAGGGGAGTTGAGGCCTCAATTACAAGTCTTTGGGCTTCCAACCCTAAAGTTCTTTAACTGGATCTTTAAAAAACCTATTTGGGTGTTTGGTCATTCCACACAGCATGTGGGTTGCTAGTTCCCTGACTAGGGATCAAAGCTGCACTCACTGCACTGGAAGCAGGGACTTAATCCCTGGGCCATCACGAATGTCGCTAACCCCACATTCTTAACAGAAACATCCTGAAGTCTCTTCTGTGATCTCTGCCAAAGCCCAGGTGAAGACAAGATACCCACATCTTTCTAATCTCTCCTTGAAAAACCTTCTCTTTAAGGAACACTTTTTGGGAATTGCTTCAGGAAGGTTTACAGTTGGTTCCAGCTTGGTCCTGATTTGCTGGGGGAAAGGTGTGTAAAGTCAGTTCAAAGGGGCTGTGACCTGGAGTGACAGCCACCGAGGGGCTGGCCCAGCATTCTGGATCCACTGCCTCCACGCTGGGGGAGGGAGGGAGGCAGGGGGTGAAGCATGAAGACTCTTACAAGGAGGAATTGATGTAAACAAAATACTTTATTATTTGAGAAAGAAAAGGCCAGATTACAAAACTTTGATATATAAGTCCTGTTTATTATCATGCCAAAGGTTTACCATGGATTTAATTTTCCATGACTCTTGGGTCAAGCCATGTAAAATTGCCAACTCTGTAGATAAAAACAGACAAATACTGGCAAATTCATGCGGTCAAAGCCCAAATAAAATGAGCGAGCGGATGGCCGATTTCTTTCAGCAGCAAGATGTTCCCAGCCACATGTCTGTTGATGTTATAAACAGCTGTCCAACAGATAAACAGGTCTTGCTTGAGAAGAACATCCTGTGCTTAGCCATAGTGCAAACGGTCTTGTGTGGGTACAAGACTCAGTGGTCCCCTTTCCGGCTCTCCTCTGCTCACTCTACCACCCAATTCCCCCGTCTCATCACACGGAGGATTTGTCTTCAGAGACGTCACCACTGGTCCCCTACGACGCTAGTGAAGACTGTCTGACTTGGAAACCAACTCGATCATTTACAAAAGCCAGGAACACAGGCTGAACCAGGGGTTCCTTCAAAAGGACTATGAAAGTCTCCATCACGATGAAAACGTTTCCTTCACATGAACGACCCCAAGGCCTTCTCTTTCCCATCTTGCTGACCCTCTCTTTGCTTCTGGGCATTCTGTGTGCAAGAAAATAAAAACTGTGGACACTCAACAGAAAGGAGCAGCTTGGTGTCCGGAAAGCCTGAGACTTCACAGGTAAACAAGATGGGACAAAATCAGGCTCCATTCATGCTCGAGAGGTTTATTAATTAAGCCTCCCCTCCCCCTGCACCTTCAGCTCCGTACGGTTGGTTCACTTTCCACGGTGCTGCAGTAAAAATAAAACTTTCTTACAAATTACTTTTTTTTCCAGTGAATTACTTTTGCAGTAAAAATAGCTGCTACATAAATCCCTCCTGATCTCTGAAAAGGAGTCGCATATTTCCAAAAATAGTATTCCTATTTTAATCATACAGCATAATTTGGGGTGTGGGGATGGGGCTGGGGAAGGAAATGCCTGGTCAGGGGAGGTGAGTCGCTGGGGAAAACACAGTTGAACTAAAAAATAAAGTAAGTTTTGTATATAAACTTATTTCAAGGCATGCATAGAAATGGAAAACATATGCCATCTGTCAAGAAAAATACTGCTTTATAGCTTTTACATTACAATTAAAGGAGAAGCAGAGAGGCTAGGAGAGGCCCCCAGAAAATAACATTAAGTTTCTTATAAAAATTCCCAAATGTACAAAGTCCTTGCCATAGATAATAACCCAGGCAAAACAAAACAAAACAGGAATGAACCTTCTTAGACCTTATTCCTGTAGGCATATTAAATGTAAATAATACACACTTTACAACTTCTCTTAATCCGCACCGGCAGATTAAATGTTTGCCAAAGGACGCCAGCGCTCTTGAAAACCAGCGAACATTGCAAAATGCCATCTGCATTCCTATTTTCACATAGTTATATAATTATTTTAAATTACAATATACAATTTCTGTTAAATAGGTCTGTTAGGGGACTCTGATAACAATTACAAGGTTACAGTCATATATACAAACGAACTTCAGAAACGGCATGTCTTTGCCCCCTCCTCCCCCTCAGAACCAAAGAGAGCTCTTGTGCGATTCCTGGCTGCAAAAAGGCAAAAGAAAAACCCAAGAAGTGTGCGTCCGTGACACGCTCGCGCCTTTGAGAAGACCCAACAGCCTGAACGACCCTGTCACCACACAGCCCGCCCAGGGCTAGGCTGGGGGGCCCCAAGCGTCTTCCTGGGCCGATCAAATGGAATAGCATCTTTAAGTGGCAGGTTCCTGGCAGCAGGCTTTCAGAAGCGAGAAACCGAGCTGCTTTCTGCAAAGAACCGGGGTCCAATGGAGTAAGGCCACTGCTTCCGAGAGGCGTGCCGGATGCGCCGGTCCGGCCTTTCAGGGTCCTGGGACGGGTCGCTTTGACGGCCCTGCTCCCGGCCCAGGCGGGCTCAGTCCTCCGTGTCCGGCTGGACGCCCAGGATGGCGTGCAGTTNCGGGGTCCAATGGAGTAAGGCCACTGCTTCCGAGAGGCGTGCCGGATGCGCCGGTCCGGCCTTTCAGGGTCCTGGGACGGGTCGCTTTGACGGCCCTGCTCCCGGCCCAGGCGGGCTCAGTCCTCCGTGTCCGGCTGGACGCCCAGGATGGCGTGCAGTTCCTCGGGCGTGAAGCCCAGCAAGTTCTGCAGGTCGCACACGAAGCGGTACACGTAGCGCTTCCCTGACGTCTTGTGGATGATGTTCTTGTCGTAGTAATACCGCAAACCCCGGCTGAGCTTCTCGTAGTTCATCTTGGGCTTGTTTTTCCTCTTTCCCCACCGGCGGGCCACCTGTGGCCAGGACGGGAAAGAGTGTCATTTAATTCCGCGATTGAAGAAAGCACACGTGTCTCCCTCGTCCTGGCAAAAACCCTCACAATACTGTAAAGAAAACTATCCTCCCATCAAAATAAATTAATTTTTTAAAAATGAAAGAAAGAAAAAGCACGCCTTTTCCATCACAATGCTGTAAAGAAAACTATCCTCCCATCAAAATAAATTTTTTTTTAAAGAAAGAAAAAGCACCCCTTTTGCCCTGATGACAATTTGGACGCATGCTTGTTGGACCACCACAAAGGGGCTGAAGAGATGCCCTCTGCTTTCCTACTCTGCTTCCCTGGCTATTTATCTGGGGATGGAGGGGCAGGCAGATGAGGGAAATGGGTCCCCTGACCCACAGCTTCGTCTGCTGAGGCTTCTCCCTCAGTAAAACCTTCTGGAGCCAAGGGTTCAGAATCACGGGGTCGGTCCTGAGACAAAGGAAGCGCTATGCGCCCCCACCTCCTGGGTTCGCACTCCAAGACCACTAGGTACACAGCTAGTCAGCCCGAGGTCACGTGGACATCTGCATTCCTCAGTGCCTCTGCCGCCCTGGGTTACTGGGGAGGTGACATGCTACGCCAAACAGGTGCCAGAGACCAGGGGCGCCCCTTGCGTTGTCCTTGAAGGGCTGGTATGGGACCCGCCCTCAGCTTTCTCATCCAGACGGGCTGGCAGAGCTCCGTCCACCTCAGCTGAGGAGTGGGGCTCAGTACCCGCCCCCCTCTCTGACAAGGGAAAAAGGCAAATTTCCTACGCATGTTCCGACGGTCAGGCAAGAGCCTCAGTTTACAGCCTGCGCCTTTCGGCTCGATGACAGAGCAAGATGGGGAAGCCCAACAGTGCCCCCTGCACAATCCACGCGAGCGTTCTTGCCTCAAGAACCCCACGGGCAGAGGAGCCTGGTGGGCCACACTGCATGAGGTTGCAGAGAGTCGGACACGACTGGGCTGCTGAGGACAGCGTACTAAACTGCTTATCATCACAATAAGACTCTTAAAGGGCCAGAAATGTCTCCTGCAGAAGTGCTCTCATTTGTATATACTTGGGACCCGTTTCCTGCACGTGGGGAATTGGGTTTGCAAAGCCCATGTGATGGAATTGGGTTTGAGAACCTGGAGGCTTGAGTCCCCAGGTCTGGACGTACCTCGTCAGGGTCAGCGAGCTTAAACTCCCACCCGTCCCCGGTCCAGCTGATGAATGACTGGCAGGACTTGTCGGAGAGCAATTCTAGAAGAAACTGCCACAGCTGGATAGGCCCGCTTCCTGCAGGGGAGAAGGGGGTGGGTTAGACGTTTTTAAACACAGCAAGGCTTTAGAGTCACCCTCCTGAAACAAGAGCTGTGAGATCAAGTGGGATCAAGAGGACATCAAGGTGAAGGTGTGGCGCTGGGTGCTGGCAACAGCCTTGGGTGCTTTAATGGCAGGAGGCCAGACCCCAAGCGAGGGCTTCTTCCCCGTGCCTCCTGCTCTTGGGAGAGATCACTGGGCCCTTGATCGCTGGGCTTGGTCTTTTGGAGAAAACGAAAAAAGCAAAAAACAAATTCTGGGCCACCATCTCCTTGGCATCAAAATCCTGGCCTCTGTTTAACTATTCCTTATGTAATAACTTTCAAGGTTTATTTCTAGAAACATGTCGTGGGACAGGGGTGAGGGCGTTAGAAGGGGCCTTTCAGCAGAGTGAGGTATGTCATTCTCGGAACCCCACGTGTAGCTTTCCGACCAGATGACAGTGGCTAAATTGCGTGATCCAAAGCTTGGTTTACTGAGTGGCCACTGGNTTATTTCTAGAAACATGTCGTGGGACAGGGGTGAGGGCGTTAGAAGGGGCCTTTCAGCAGAGTGAGGTATGTCATTCTCGGAACCCCACGTGTAGCTTTCCGACCAGATGACAGTGGCTAAATTGCGTGATCCAAAGCTTGGTTTACTGAGTGGCCACTGGGGCACCTAGGGGAGTAGCCAGGGCCTCAGCATGTGTTCGGTGAGGTATAAGCTTTGCAAAGTGCTCTCTGTATATTTTTTCTTGATTAATATTTGGAACCACCACCACCACCTTGAAAGTATCGATATTTCAAAGATGAAGGATAAGATGGGCCCAGCGGCCAGGTGGCTCGCCCTGGATCACAAGCTCATCCAAGAGCCATTCCCCAAGGCACAGTGACCGCATCGTGGATATAGCTGTGACCTGAGTGACCACTGCTAGTGCCCTCTAAGCCCACATCCCCGTCTGTGAAATCGGTTAATACCAGCCAGCTAGGCTGCCCTAGGGTCCCAGTACTGTCCTAGTCAACCACAGAGCTGGCAAGGCAACGGATGGTCACTAATGTTAAAATGAAAAACCACCCACACCGTGGCTGTTTCCCTTCTGATCAAGCCCTGACACCCATGTATGAAAACAACAGCTATTTTCACTCTCCAAGTAATTTTCATGGCTGTTTGTTTTACAGGACAGAAAAGAAATGGGATGCCTGCGTATTCTTATTTTAAGCTATTGGATTTTTTAAAGCAGGTATTTTTTAAATTCCCACTGGCTCTATATGGTCAAACTATGGGGGGCGGGGAGGAGCATCTAAAAAAAAAAACACATTTAAGGACACAGAAAGCAATCCAAAAAAACAAAAACTGGAAATAACTGGTTCTTAAAAACAGCTTTAATATTTGTCCCCGCCTGGAATAGCTGTTACTCAAACCTTCAAAATAAGATGGGTTTGAGAAGCAGAAGAAAGTAAACAGTCCCTGCTATTGGAGGCCGCTCTGTGCCCCTTTCCCCACCAGGCTACAGTCTCTGAAATTCCCCGAGTGACTGAGTCAGAGCTTTAGCCTCCAGGGTCCGTCTCCCCCACTATTCTCCTCTCCTTTTGGGGACCGGCCAGAACTGACCAGGTGAGGGACCAGCCTGGGGATTCTCACCCGCTATGCTGAGCTCAGCGACCACGAACATCCCTGTCCATGTGGCCTCTTTCGGATGCAGGGAGACGGCTCGCTTGGCTTAAGGATGACACCGCACGCATAAAACCTGGAGCGCCAACGCGAGGCAGTCCAGCGAGAAACGCCCTTGATAAACAAGGCGGGTGCACGCACCTGTGAAGCCAGCCAGCACCGCCGCGGGTATAACTGGTTTGCCCTGTTCCACCGGGTCGCTCCGGTCCTGAATGTAGTCCTTGAAGGACATGGTCGGCTTGCTGAGGCCCAGGGACGGGCTGCAGTCGTCCTCGAAGCTCTCGAAGGAGGGCACCCGCTGCACGTCCAGCAGAGACGACTGGCTGTTCCAGGACTGCAGCAGCGACTCCGAGCTCTCGAAGCTGTCGCCGCCCGTCTCCGCCGAGTCGTGGTCCCTGGGTTTCCCTGGCAGAGACAAGCACAGGCTCTGACCCCTCCAGGACGACGCAAGGTCAGGCACGACCACCAGCCCCTCCAGGCGTTCGCCCCGCCGGTGCACAGCAACTCAGGTTTGTCACTGAGGCGTCTGTTTCTTACGAATAATCAATCACGCTACTCAAGCGCCTCTTCCATCAAAGGCAGGACAGAGACATCGCGTAGCTCCGAGCGGAGGGCTACACCGCACGGGAAAGGGCGGCCACGCGGATGGATCTCAGACACAAGAACGGGGAAGATGGTGATAAAAGACAAGTCAGGACAAGAACATCTTCTGGGGGCAGGAGGAGTGCTCCAGAGCGGGAGGGGGATGAGGGAGCCGTGTGGGATGCTGGCTCCCTCTCCATCTCAGTCTGGGTGGTGGTCACCCAGGGGTATATATATATAAAAAAAAATCCAACCTGAGTTTTGTCTACTGCACACTTGCGAGTGTATTCAGTCGCTCAGTCGTGTCTCTTTGCAACCCCGTGGACCATAGCCCGCCAGGCTCCTCTGTCCATGGGAGCCTCCGGGTGAGAATACTGGAGTGGGTTGCCATGCCCTCCTCCAGGAGATCTTCCCGCCCCAGGGATCGAACCTATGTCTCTGCACTGCAGGCGGGCTCTTTATGACACCGGGCAATATGCATTTTCATCTCCACAAAGACATCCATCACCTGCCCACACTGCCTTCTCCAACAGCCCACTGGGTGGGTGAAGGACTCCGGCTATGGGAGCAGGAATTCTCCTGGTTCCTCGAAACCCTCCTGGGCCCGGACCAGAGCCGGAGGCACGTGAGGAACAAGCCTGCTGAACATCGCTGCTGTGGCCATGTCCCGGCAGTCCAGCCCTTGAGCTCCTCCAGGAGCAGAGCACAGGCCCGAATGATTAAGAAACTCAGGTCACGGTCTGACCGTGGCCCCAGGAAATTACCCCCCCAATCCCACCGAGAGGCGCGCTCAGGAGCCTGGGCCTCACCAGAAGTGCTGGAGAGCAGGTTCAAGCTGCCGGCCGGGAAGTCCTGGCCTGAGGAGCAGTAGTTGACGCTGACGGTGCTGAGTCGGGCCTTGGGGAACATCTGGAAGTCCTGCTCTGGCCCAAGCGTGCCGGGCACTGAGGACGCCGGACACAGGCCGTCCAGGAGGCCGCCTTTAGGGTAACTCTGTGTCTGCATGCCGAACGGTGCCTGCTCCACGCCAAAACCTACAACACAGGACCGCGACCACACAGCTGTCAGGCAACATGCGCATGAGGACCAGAGGCCCTACACGCCTCCAACCAGAGGGAACGCGAGCAGACCCGCCTGCTCCAGCCCTCCCTCTGCACGATCTCAGTGGACACGCTGAGGCTGTGACAGGCAGCTTTTCCACCAGGTCCTCCTCTGAGCTAACTGTCCATCTTCTTAGTCCAGGGCCCTTTCCCAAAAGGCTCATGGCCTCTGGACCCTAGGGGCAATGTTGCAGGTGGATATTCCTAATGCTTCCATGGGAGCCTCAGGATGACAAGGTCACTGTCTCTTTCGCCTCCCTAGGAAACTGAGGTCCAGACCAACTAAGCGATCTGCCATCCAGCCTGTGACCCCTAAGTGAGCCTGTCCAGTCACCCTGCCCACGCCCGTGGGGACCACTGTCAGCTGCGCTCACCAGCGTCAACCACCAGAAACACCGACCCGAATTCCGTAACATCCCAAGTTCAGAGCAAATGGAGTACTGCTGTTCACACACCTCCTGCGCCTGCCACCTTTATCTATTACACTGATCTGACCCCAGCAATCGGCTCACTCCATTCTGCCCCCTTGCGTTATAAATTGCCTCGACCAGCGCTGGCCAATGTAAAGGTTAACACAAGCCACCAAAATGCAATGTTAGATTTTCTAACAGCCCCACTGGAAAACTAAGAAGATGCTGGCGAAACGAGTTTGAACATTTTACTTGACCCAGGAGATGGTTAAGAACCCCCCCGCCAATGCAGGAGATGCAAGAGACATGGGGTCAATCCCTGGGTCGGGAAGATCCCCTGGAGGAGGAAATGGCACCCCACTCTAGTATTCTTGCCTGGAGAATCCCATGGACAGAGGAGTCTGGTGAGCTACAGTCTATAGGGTCACAGAGAGCCAGATACACCTGATTAGAATGTATGCAAGAAATCTATTACCATTTCAACATGTAATCATAATTTTAAAAATTATCAAGGAGACATTAAGACTTTCAAATTGGTGGGCATGAGTTTTATCTCACTGCACATCTCAGTGTGGACCAGCAACACGTCAAGTGACCAGTGGCCTGGATTTGTGAGTGTGCCCATTGTGTGGGACAGTGCAGGTCTAGACCCTGGCTTCGAACCCTTCGCCAATCTAACAGGAAGTCTTAGAACCAAGCTCTTAAGCGCAGAATTCATTGCACTGACCTAACGAATTGCTATTAATCCAATGAGGAACTGAGTTGAGGTGCGAATTTTCTTCATACTGATCTTCGTTCTTTTCTTGGTTTTCTGAAAAATTGACAGAGGAGACAGAAAATCACAGACTGAGAGGTTTTAAACAACACAAGGAAAAAAGTCCCTTTCCAAAGTACTGTTCTATAGTTATTCCAGCATAAAGCAATGCATTTTAGCTGCATACTTAATCCTATGGTGTTCCGTGCCATTATGACTTTTAAAAGTACTAGAGACAGCAACATATTTTCCTAATAACTAGGAAAAGACTCCTAAAATTAGTGCTGCCATTGGCAAAGTTAACTCTTCTGTTGTATAATTTGATTGATCTAGATGACATACTGAATTCATCCATGTAGTCCACAAAGGGTTAAATGCTTATGAAGTACCGCCTTCACCAGGGGCTGGGAACACAGCAAATCAGGGACCTGGACAGGTTCTCTGCCCTGGTGATGCTTCAGACCTATCACCTCGAACCCTAAGGGGTGTCCACGGGTGGGAAGAGCTACAGAGATGTCAACACAGTGCCATGGGTGTCCAAATGGGACACATGTGTCCAGGAACTTTAAAAAGGAAAAGGTTGGCATTCTCCGTGTGAACTTACTTCTACATACACACAACTACACACATACACATATCCAGACACACACACTGAGAAATCACAAAATGGGTCCAACATGCCAACAAACAGATTCAAACAGACACTTGTCAGATCAGACTTGTCCAGGTTTAGGGAAAATGTGAGGGTCTTTAGGTTTCCCTGGCCCTCAGCAGTCGTAACTACAAAGAGCTGGTGGGGGGCCCTGAGATCTTTTTAAGATGCTGAGTCTGTAATAGATGTTGAAACTCAGAGTTTAAACCAATTGAATGAGAAATATTTCTCTGACCTCTACCAACAGGCTTATTTTCTTGTATTTTTAACTTGAAGGATTCCTATGTTTTGCTTTTTTAACTCAGTGTTTTTTTTTTCTTTTATCCAAAATGTGTATTGGGAAGGTTTCCCATTCATCTTGATGCAGGGTACGCCGAGTGCTGCTAAGGTCTGAGGGAGCAGCCTTCTGTAAGCCTTGCTCCTTCTCCTGAGGCTGGCCAAGGACACCCCAGCAGTGAACACGCACAACTACTGCCTGTGCACGGCTAAAGACGGGGTGATTCTGCAGCATCCTGGGCACTGCACACCCGCGAAACAGAACGGGGGCTCTGCACGAGGCGCTTGTTCCTGCTTCCTCCTCTCTTCTGGAGAGGGATGGAGATACTTTGCGAGAGGCAGGCGCTCATGGGGAGGGCGTCACCGCCGGTAAGGCTCAATGTATTTTTAACACTAGCCTCAATGCCCTTTTTAGGTCTAAATCAGCATTTGCTACATGAGTTCTTTTGCTTGAAGGCTAGTTTCTGTATGATATTTCAGTGTGTAAAATATACATCAGTTACTTTTACATGTGTTTATAAACATACGATAAGAAGTCTTTGTGGGATCCCATCTGGTCTTAGGGAAAATAACTGTAAACTTCCCAGTTTATCAAAGGCACGCTTTGGTTGGCACCAAATGATTTCTTAAGGCCCTGTAAAGTGAGCCCCCAAACACGGCGTCCCACTTGCCTTGATGTCAGAGCCACGTGTATGCCTCCGACTCATGAGGTCTGGCAGCACTGAACACCTTGGTGACTAAGGCGTCCGCCTTGTGGCCAATGCTCCCCACACACGTACTTAAGGGGAGCTGAAATCTATAATCACCACCACGGAGCTGACTCTGCCAAGGCCACTTTCAGTCCATCTGCTTTCCACCACTGAATCGCCGACCCTACAGCTAGCATGCACAGCCCCTCCCTTCACTCTTTCCCACCACAGTCGCCCTGCTGCTCACCGGTACCTTTGATCATCTGCTCCAGGTGCTCCCAGAGAATATCGCCCACAAAGTCGGGCGCCAGCTCCAGAAAGCGCTCTTTGCCGAGGTTGCACAGCGCCTGCCCTGTCATGCCAAACCGCTCCGGGTTCACATCCACCAGACTGAACTCGTTGGTAGCCCAGAGAAGCCACTGGCACACCTGCTGCTCAGTCCACAGCCACGGATCTAGCAGGGAGGGGAGAAAAGCAAGGCAGTGAGGCCAGGGGCACTCCGGATTTTCCTGCAGAGCCCCGACGGGCACCAGGGCTCAGGGTGACGAGCCAGCAGATGCCCAGGAAGATGCTGAGATGCTAAGAGCAGTGCTGGAGGAAGTGTTCGGGGGGGGGTTGAAATAAAAACTGGCCCAGCTTCACGAGATCTCTGCCCCTCTTTGCAAGACACGCGAGGCGCCTGCTTGAAATGACGCCGTCTCAAGCTGCGGCGGCCCGACGCCCTCCCTGGTCTAGCACAGCGCAGGGCAGGACGCAGCGCCAAGAAGCTGCACTTACTCTTCGGGATCCCCAGCCGGCGTTGCTCCTTTTTGAAGCCACTGAAGGTGGCTTTTAAGGCTTGACTCATCACAGCCTTGCTGCATGGGGTCAGCAGAGGCAACTCGCAGCTGGCTGAGTCTGGAAAACAAACCCCACGGGGACGTTAAGAGTTCCAGCTGGCCACAACACAGGGAGAATGGACTGGGAAAGAGAGAGGGAGTCCTAGCTCCTAGGAAAGAACAATGAGGATCCTCAGTCTTCAGCATCATTCCCCAGAGGAGCGTAAATATTAATATGAACCAAAACGGTTTCTGAACGAAACTGAGAAAATATATTATAATTTAATAAAACACGTATTATTTTAATCATTATGTAACTATACTTCTTACAATTTAATAACTACCCTTATTTGAAAAAAAAAAAAATTAAAGCAACACTCGAGTTGAATTGTTGCCAAACTTTAGAAAGCAGCAATCGACGCCTAGGTAAGGTTTCTCTTGCAGGCCAGCCAGTCTTACATTTTTGACAACGGATGAAGTTGAGTGGTTTCTCACCAAAAGCCGTAAGGGGTTGTAAATGGCTAATCTGGAAGCGACTTCCATCCATTAAACTAAGTGCAGGCAAAGGGACAGCAGATGTCACAGGAACACACAGTACTTAGCACCTGTGACGTCAGTTTTTCGGAAAAACAACGTTCTCTGCATTCCCTCAGCAATTTCAAGAACAATGAATGGCTGTCACGTGACAGCGCACTCAGGCAAGCATATGCGTTTTAATTAATTTTCTGGGCTGTGCTTTTTAGCACTGACTTCAGGCGACAAAGTCATCTCTGGAATGTCTCCCCCTAATAACTCTATCATAGTAATCACAGAGGCATCACCTGAGGGGCTACTCCTTTCAAAAGAACGAACACTGATGGGAAGAGCTACAGGCACAAAGGCAGATGGTCAAAGAGGAACAGGAATACTTTGCTGCCCCAAAACTGGCGGTGGGGGGCCGAATCTAAGCTAAGGATGGGAACCTAGGATGAAAAGGTGGGGTGCACTGGGGGGCCTGGGTTGGCTGCAGAGTTGGAGCAGCCTAAGGAGCCGCTCAGGGCCCCCTGCGGCTTGCCCCCAACAGGGCACCTCCTCTCCCTGGGGTGCGTCTGGCGGATAAGGACTTCAGAGTCACCAGCCGCATAAAAAAGAAGGGTTTTCTCCCAGATCCCAGCCTCTGTCTGACTTTTCTTACAAAGATTCAAGACATCAACTCGCATCCCTTACAAAGGGTCATCTATGAACTGAGATCCTTAGGGACATCACGCTCAATTCATCAAGTCTGAGTAACCACTTACCATGAGAAATCGAATCCAAGCCGGTTGGCACTTCCTGGAGTGTTTGCTCTTCATTTAGAGAAGGGAAAACCGCAAGCAGGGACCCATCAAAGGTGTCAAAGGCGGCCTGGCGCTGCAAAGGCAAGAGGGAAAGAAGACGCAATTTTCACTTAGTTAATGACCTATTTTAAAAGTGGTCCACGGGGCAGCCTCACCAAGACACCCTGATTCAATTTGCCAGTTATAAAGCCACGCATGGAATCGACCAGTTGGTACTCTGAGCAGACTTCTGAGAAGATCCAAGTGACCCAAAGGATCTCTTTACTCTGGATCACTTACAGGCACACCTTGGAGACGCTGCAGGCTTGGTTCCAGACCACCGAAATAAATAACTACCATAGTAAAGCGAGTCACAGAAATTTCCTGGCTTCCCAACACATATAAAAGTTACCCTTACATTATTAAGTGTGCAATAGCATGATGTCTCAAAACTGTGCACATACCTTAATTAAGAAATACTTCATTGCTAGAAAATGCTAACCGTCATGTGAGCCTTTGTAATCTTTTTGCTAGCAGAGGGTTTAAAATATGTCGAGGACTACCAAAATGTGACAGAGACATGAAGTGATCAAATGCTGTTGGAAAAACGGTGCCAATCAATGCTAGACTGCAGGGTTGGCACAACCCTTCAATTTGTTAAAAAAAAAAAAAAAAACTCAGTACAGCAAAGTGCAGCCTATCAAGGTCTGCCTGTCATCAACCACAAAAGCAGAATGACTGGAAATTTACTTTTAATGGCCTAATCAAGTTAAATGTATAGGTTAAGCAAAGAAACCTAAAACCAAGAGAGTTTTAGAACAGTGCCTGGAGGGACTCAGACCACCTCCATCCAAACACCTGGCTAAATGGGTGAGACAGGCAGGCCGTGTGCATAAGGAAAATGACTCTTGGGCTGTTGTACAGCAGAAACTAACGCACCAATGTAAAATTGTCCCCCAATTAAAAAGAAAAACTCCTATGAGAAATCAAAATGGAAAGTAGTATTTTTTAAATGTACATCTATGTTCATATGTATAAATATATATATATGTATAACCAAATTACTCTGCTGTATGACAGGAATTAACAACATAAATCAACTATGTATGTGTACAGGTAATTATGTCTGACCTTTTGCAACCCTATGGACTGTAGCCCTCCAGGCACTTCTGTCCATGGAATTTTCCAAGCAATACTGGAGTGGGTTGCCATTTCCGCCTGCAAAGGATCTTCCAGACCCAGGGATCAAACCTGTGTCTCCTGCCTCTCATGCCTTGGCAGGCAGATTTTTACCACTGCAACCTCTAGGAAGCCCTACTATATTTATACTTCAATATATAAGGAAAATAAATAAGGGGGGGGGGAAGAAACAAAAAAAATGATCCTTGGTAAAACAGCTTCAGCTCACTGCAATTAAGATGAAAGGCAGGGAAAGAAAAAAATCAAATGACAAAAATCAAACAAAATACATGGGAGAGCATTCCTTAAGATTTAATTTTGTAAAAATGTAGTGTATTGAAAAGGTCACTCCGTCACTGCCTCCCATGAAGGGGAAAGATTTCCAAAGAAAACAGATTTAAAGTTAAACTACCTACAATTTAGGGGAAGAGACACACACAGAAAGATAAGCTTGGAGCTGTGAGAATTTCAAATACACATGGAAGAGCCTGTACCGTCAGACTCATTTGTAAGTAACAGACAAAGGCCTGATTCATCATTGCCTAACTTGTGGAAGAAAAACGTGAAGAACGGCTATATTTTTCCAACATAAGCTGGAAATCCCATGTCATGTGTAATACAGTGACCCATTGGTTGAGTCATCAATTAAAAAGTGTGTAACACATTTACAGATCCAGTGGTTGGTGTGCTTTCTGTTTAGAAATGCAGAACAGTGACTGACGCATGACCTAAGAGAGTAGGCAGAAGTTGGAGCTTGGCCCAACGATGTTGGTGCCCAGCCCCCAAAAAACCCAAAGCAGGGTTACCCAACTGCATGGGGTTGGGGGGGAGGCGGGAACGGGGAGAGGCCAACCGTGCATGTGTGAAGTGCTCATCTCAACTTATAAAATAGCTTATAGCAAAGCTAATTTTGGTGACAATACCGGATAGATTTTTAAAATTCCTGGCGTGGAAGCCTGGCATGCTGCAGTCCAAGGGGTTGCAAAGAGTCGTATAGGACTAAGCAGCCAAACAAGAAAGCATGGCCCAGGTGATTCAGAAATGCCTTTCCTTCCCTGACTGCGCTTCTCTTCTGTTTTTAGAACCAAGAAGCCAAAAGACAAGATAAATTCCTACTGCATATTTCAACACTTTCAGCAAGAACAATTTCTTCTCCAAGCCCAGAAATCACACAGGCCTAAGCTCTTCGAGTTTATAGGAGAAATTTTCTCTCCAGAGGTGTCGTTTCAAACTTAATATTACTGTAATTTCTTGTATGGTTTCTGCCAGGCCACAGTGAAAACGTCTGACCAGACTGAACAACAACAGAAACCTCACTGGCTTGAAATCTGATCAGTTTCATGATACTCTGGAAGGACCTGAGTCAGGTTTTGCCTCCTGGGGTTTGATCAGACAAACAACTTCATAACGATAGAGAAAAGCGGAACATGCCAGAGACACAATATTATACGAAACACTACCAATCTAAAACCACTGCCTCTGAGACATCTTTACCACAGAACGCTAAAAAAAAAAAAAAATCAAATCTCGCCGTCACATTTGGAGAAGGCCAATGGGAAATTATCAACTTGTGCTGCTAAAGAATGTTCCCAAAAGGGAGTGAGACAGAAGCTACATGAAATGTTTATTACAAGGGAGGAGGCTGTTTAATGTTTTTCTCTTTGCTTTTAAACAGCTGCAGTTGTCCCAGAAAGGACAGACTGCCTGAACCCCATGGGCACTGACCCTTCTGATGAGAGCAGGACCAGCAGGTAATAATTGGGCCTGCCTGCCTCCTCTAGGCTCTTTCAGCTCTTTGCCATCACTTGAGGAACCTTCCTGGGTGGATAGAACAGATAGCTCCTGCAGTTCTGTTTTCTTGAGAATTTATAGAACGTTCCGCCTGGTAGGAGCCTCAGAAATCAACTACCAAGGCCTCAGCACCTACAAATTGAATGGTTTCCTTCATATCTTGGAGGATAAGTCAAGCAAACACCAGGAAACCCATTTAACAGATGAAAACACTGAGACCCAGAGATTAAGCAAACAGCCCAGAGTCACACAAGCAGTCTCACAGCTAGAACCGGTCCCCTGGGACCCAATTGTTTTTTCACTCCAAGATACTGAGCTTTCCAATTTTTGTTAAGTTTTTATTAAGACTCGTTCACTCACCTTGAGTGTTCCTCTATAACCGCTGGCCACAGGGGCCACCTGGTCCATGTTCTTGATTCCAAAATCATTCATCTTTAACAAAGAAGAAAGAAAAATTAAGAGCCGAAAGAGGCAACAAACCAAGTGGATTGTTAAACCGGCATCCACACCTCAGTTCAAGTGCTCCAGCCCTAACAGGTCATTCAGAACCGAATGCCAGGAATTCTTCTCACAAAGGTGATGCTACTCAAGGAATTAACTAATAATGCCGCCCGCAGAATTCCCTTAGGATCTGAGGCGCTCAGATAAAGCTGCCTTCCGGCTGGCTGGGAGAGCAAGGCTGGGGGCCTGGGTCCTTCCAGGACAGGAGTGGAGAAGACCTGTTTTTCATCGCCAACTTCAAGGTCAGCTCAGGGTGTAGGAGCTGTTGGGGGCTGTGGGCGGGTGGGCTGCCCGGCCGCGGACCACCTCCTGCATGCAAGGGGCAGTCAGCTCAATCTGGGAGCTCCGGAGCCAGCCGCCTACGCCGCTCCTGGGCAGATCCAAATCCTGGAAAGCCCACTGGAGGACCTGCCTCGGAGGCGCCCTCCCCTCTTCAAGCTCAGGAAGCAGAGTAAGGAAGAATGGCGGCTTGAGATCAAACCCTCCTGAATTATCTCAGATTCTCCAGCGTTGAGCACACAAGCTCACAATCCTGCATTTGCGGGCTGCTCAGCTGTGCATTTCTTTAAGAGGAAGTAACTCCGACCGCAGACCTGCCTTACTTGCTCGGATGGCCTGGGCTTTTACCCTGGACCTGCGCTGACCCCTGTGGTAACCACGTGTGACTCCTGAGCGCTTGGCCCTGGAATAGGGCGGACTCAGATGTGCTCGCCCTCGATTTCAAAGATTTCGCAGCGAAAAGTCAACTATCTCAGTACTGACTCTTTGTTTCCTGCGTGTTTATGTGAGATTCTGAATGTGTTAGGTTAACTGAAATTAATTTCCCCTACTTCACTGCATTTAACGGCGGCCCTTAGAAAACTTAAGAGCTACATGTATGACCTGCAATTGGACAGTTCCCTAAGTGACCTGTGATTTGCTGTACTCAACTGAAAACTTTTATCTGGGGCCCTAAAACGTTACTGTTTGCCAGGGTAAGTTAAATATTAGTACGTGAGAAAAGTACTTAGATAATCCTGCCAGAGCTTTAGATGAAAAAAAACAGAGCAGCTGAAGCTGATTTTCAAGTACCCTGGGAAAGCCCCCATGACAGTAACCCACCCTCCTGGCTTCAGGACCAGGAACTGGAGGTCTAGAATAGGAAACTTCATGGGTACCTCTCACTTCCCATTCTGAGGTCTCCACTGGATGTTGCTACCTGTTTCAACCAAAACTTTGAGTAATTAAAATATTGTGCAATGGATAAGGCTGACTAGCAGAGGCAAACAGCATACTTCCCTCTAACTACTTAATTCGAGTTTGTCCCTTCTTGTTTTCCCTTTTTGGTCAACATTATGGCTAAACCAAACCTCCTAAGGACTCAGCATACAGACACACACACACCCCCTCTTGGCTAGAAAAGCAGTGTGGGAGGAGAGTCCCTGCCACAGAGGAGGCCAGAGGCACTGGGGGTGTGTGTGTGAGTGGGGGTGGTGTGCACGCTCAGTCGTGTCAGACTCCATGACCCCATGCACTGGAGCCCGCCAGGCTCCTCTGTCCATGGAATTTTCCAGGCAAGAATCCTGGAGTGGGTTGCCATTTCCTACTCCAGGGGATCTTCCTGACCCAGGGATGGAACCCAGGTCTCCTGCACTGGCAGGCAGATGCTTTACCAGCAAGCCACCTAGGGAGTGGGGGGAGTTGTTAAAAACCTCTGAGGGCAGGTCATCATCAGGGCGGCCAATCGTATCTCAATATACACTATGGATGATCACGATCACTGCCCTAGTAGGTTCCTCCTTTCAAAGACCTCAGCCTGAGCTGGGGGACCACGCCTTGCCACCTTACTCAACAGTCTGACATCCCTGAGAGGTAGATGTTATGCCATCTGACTGAGACCCCCACCACCCCAGGAATTTGCCCAGGATCACAGGGCTAATGCGGGGGGCGGGGACACCCTCAGGGGCACAGAGCCGACCAAATCCCACTGGGGGTATGGCCCGACCTGAGCTCTGCCTCGAGCCAGGATCCCCTGAACGGTGAGGCCTGGACCCTCCTCCCAGCAGTGAAGAGCAGAGATCACACGCAGATACCAGACTAGGTTCCTGTTCGCAGACTTTCCACAGACGCAAAATGCTCCTCAATGGAGAGCTTTCTGCCACTGATCTGCGTGAACGCAGCCCTCACCCGCTGATGACATCAGCAAGCCTCAAAACAGGAGGCCAAAATGAAGGGACATCTGGGGTGCCATCAGTTACCCATATCCTTCTCCCGCCTTGCAGCCTTCATTCCACACTCTTGAGCTCCACGGAGATGGACGGAGAACAGATGTGGAAGACCATGCAGCAGCCTCGCCTGGTTTTTGTATACAAATTCTGAGAGGAAAGGCAGTCTACCACTCCCACATAAAGAGCTTTAATTACCAGCTGCGGAATAGAATTCTTTTGTTGTCCGGCTTTTAATTTGTTTTGTAAAAACCACGTAGACTCAAAGTGCTCTCCCAAACGTTTCTGGCAAACACGGAGCTAATCAAATTTAAGTTCCCCTGGTTTACTCAACAGGTTCACAGGTGGCTCACTGGTAAAGAATCTGTTTGCCAACGCAGGGAGACACAGATTCAATCCCTGGGTTGGGAAGATCCCCTGGAGAAGCAAACGGCAACCTACTCCAGTATTCTTGCCTGGAGAATCCCATGGACAGAGGAGCCTGGCGGGGTTCATGGGGTTGCAGAGAGTGAGACGTGACCTAGCGTATAAACCACAGTCCTACTCAACACGGCTTGTGAAGATAGCAGACAGGCCAAATCAGTCCACATAAATCAATTTCACATTCCGGTCTTTTTGCCATCGCCCTATTGATCGCTTCTCTTGAGCAACAACAGAAAAAAAATGGGTAAACGGCAGACATGTTCAATTTTAAAACAAGTAGAACTTGCCCAACAACTGGACCCTTATGGGAACAAGTGATTGCTTCTGCCAGATTAGAGCACAGGTTTGCATTTAGGCAAATTGAAAAAGGGGGAAAAAAAAAA
>SJYA01005751.1:8384-24667 GCA_006410615.1 Neotragus moschatus | reverse complement strand
TCAAATAACATAGTTTTCTTCCTTTATATGGCTGAATAATGTTCAGTTGCTAAGTTGTGTTTCTGCAACACCATGGACTGCAGCACATCAGGCTTCCCTGTCCTTCACTATCTCCTGGAGTTTGCTCAAAATCATGTCCGTTGAGGCAGTGATGCCATCCAACCATCCCATGCTTCTCCCCCTTCTCTTGCTGCCCTCAATCTTTCCCAGTGTCAGGGACTTTCCAATGACTCAACACTTCAGATCAGGTGGCCAAAGTATTGCAGCTTCAGTTTCAGCATCAGTCCTTCCAATGAATATTTAGAGTTGGAGAAAGGAATGGCAAACCACTTTAGGATTCTTGCCTTAAGAACCCCAGGAACAGTATGAAAAGGTATAAAGATATGGCCCTGAAAGATGAACTCCCCAGGTCTGTAGGTGCCCAATATACTACTGGAGAAGAGTGGAGAAATAACTAGAAAAATGAAGAGACAGAGCCAAAGCAAAAACAATGCCCAGTTGTGGATGTGACTGGTGATGGAAGTAAGTCCAATACTGTAAAGAACAATATTCCATAGGAACTTGGAATGTTAGGTTCATGAACCAAGGCAAATTAGAAGTGGTCAAACAGGAGATGGCAAGAGTCAACATCGATAGTTTAGAAAATCAGTGAACTAAAATGGATGGGAATGGGTGGATTTAACTCACAGGACCATTGTATCTACTACTGTGAGCAATAATCCATTAGAAGAAATGATGCAGCCCTTATAGTCAACAAAAGAGTCCAAAATGCACCACTTGGGTACAATTTCAAAAATGACATAATGATCTCTATTCATTTCCAAAGCAAACCATTCAATATCACAGTAATACAAGTCTATGCCCTGACCAGTAATGTGAAAGAAGCTGAAGTTGAAAGATTCTATGAAGACCCACAAGAACTTCTAGAACTAAAACCAGAAAAAGATGTCCTTCTCATCATAGGGGACTGGAATGAAAAAGTAGGAAGTCAAGAGATACCTGAAGAAACAGGCAACTTTGATATTGGAGTACAAAATGAAGCAGGGCAAAGGCTAAAAGAGTTTTTTCATGAGAGTTTTGCCAAGAGAATGCACTGATCATAGCAAAGACACTTCCAAAAACACAAGTAATAATTCTATGCATGGACATCAAAAGATGGTCAATAACAAAAGCAGATTGATTATATTATTTGCAGCCAAAGATGGAGAAGCTCTATATAGTTAGGAAAAACAAGACTTGGACCTGAGTGTGGCTCAGATCATGAACACCTTATTGCCAAATTCATACTTAAATTGAAGAAAGTAGGGAAAACCACTATATCATCCAAGTATGTTCTAAATCAAATCGCTTATGATTATACAGTGAGAGTGATGAATAGATTCAAGGGATTAGATCTGATAGAGTGCCTGATGAATTATGGATGGAGGTTTGTGACATTGTACAGGAGGCAGTGATCAAGACCATCCCCAAGAAAAAGAAATGCAAAAGAAAAAAATGGTTGTACTGAAGAGACCTTGCAATTAGCTGTGTAAAGAAGAGAAGCGAAAGACAAAAGAGAAAAGGAAAGGTATACCCATTTGAATACAGAGTTCCAAAGAATACCAAGGAGACATAAGAAAGCCTTCCTCAGTGATCAGTGCAAAGAAGTAGAGGAAAACAAAAGAATGGGAAAGACTAGAGATCTCTTCAAGTAAGATAGACCCAATAAATGACAGAAATGGAATGGACCTAGCAAAAGCAGAAGATATTAAGGACATGTGGCAAAAATACACAGAAGAACTATACAAAAAAGATCTTCATGACCCAGATAATCATGATGGTGTGATCACTCACCTAGAGCCAGACATCCTGGAGTGTGAAGTCAAGTAGGCCTTAGGAAGCATCGCTATGAAAAAAGGTAGTGAAAGTGATGGAATTCCAGTTGAGCTATTTCAAATCCTAAAAGATGATGCTGTGAAAGTGGTGCACTAAATATGCCAGCAAATTTGAAAAACTCAACAGTGGCCACAGGACTGGAAAAGGTCAGTTTTCATTGCAATCCCAAAGAAAGGAAATTCTAAAGAATGCTCAAACTATGACACAATTGAACTCATCTCACATAGTAGTAAAGTAATGCTCAAAATTCTCCAATCCAGGCTTCAACAGTACATGAGCTGTGAACTTTGAGATGTTCAAGCTGATTTTAGAAAAGGCAGAGGAACCAGAGATCAAATTGCCAACATCTGTTGGCTCATATAAAAAGCAAAACAGTTCCAGGAAAACATCTGCTTTATTGACTAGGCCTAAACCTTTGACTGTGTGAATCACAAAAAAACTGTGGAAAATTCTGAAAGAGATGGGAATACCAGACCACCTGACTTGCCTCCTGAGAAATCTGAATGCAGGTCAAGAAGCAACTGTTAGAACTGGACATGTAACAATAGCCTGGTTCCCAATCAAGATAGGAGTACATCAAGGCTGTATATTGTCACCCTGCTTCTTTAACTTATATGCAGAGTACATCATGAAAAATACTGGACTGGATAAAGCACAAGCTGGAATCAAAATTACCAGGAGAAATATCAATAATCTCAGATACACAGATGACACCATACTTGTCACAGAAAGCAAATAAGAATTAATGAGCCTCTTGATGAAAGTGAAAGTGGAGAATGAAAAAGCTGGCTTAAAACTCAACATTCAGAAAACTAAGATCATGCCATCTAGTCCCATCAGTTCAGTTCAGTTCAGTTGCTCAGTCGTGTCCAACTCTTTGTGACCTCATGAATTGCAGCACGCCAGGCCTCCCTGTCCATAACCAATTCCCAGAGTCCAGTCAGACTCACGTCCATCGAGTCAGTGATGCCATCCAGCCATCTCATCCTCTGTCGTCCCCTTCTCCTCCTGCTCCCAATCCCTCCCAGCATCAGCTCGTCCCATCACTTCATGGCAAATAGATGGGAAATCAATGAAAACAGTGACAGATTTTATTTCCTTGGTCTCCAGAATCACTGCAGTTGGTGACTGCACCCATGAAATTAAAAGACATTTGCTCCTTGGAAGAAAAGCTATGACCAACCTAGACAGAATATTACAAACCTTAGACATTACTTTGCCAATAAATGTTCGTCTTGTCAAAGCTATGGTTATTCCAATAGTCATGTATGATTGTGGGTGTTGGACCATGCTGCTGCTGCTGCAGCTAAGTTGTTTCAGTCGTGTCCGACTCTGTGCAACTCCATCGATGGCAGCCTGCCAGGCTCTACCATCCCTGAGATTCTCCAGGCAAGAACACTGGAGTGGGTTGTCATTTCCTTCTCCAATGCATGAAAGTGAAAAGTGAAAGTGAAGTCGTTCAGTTGTGTATGACTCTTTGTGTCCCCATGGACTGCAGCCTACAAGGCTTCTCTGTCCATGAGATTTTCCAGGCAAGAGTACTGGAGTGGGTTGCCATTGCCTTCTCCAGTGCTGAACCACAAATGTAGCCAAAAACTGGTGCTTTTGAACTGTAGTGTTGGAGAAGACTCTTGAGAGTCCCTTGGACTGCAAGGAGATCCAATCAGTCCATCCTAAAGGAATTCAGTCCTGAATGTGCTTTGGAAGGATTATGTCGAAGCTGAAGCTCCAATACTTTGGCCACCTGATGCAAAGAACTGATTCATTGGAAAAGACCCTGATGGGGGGAAAGATTGAAGGCAGGAGAAGAAGGGGAGGATGAGATGGTTGGATGACATCACTGATTAGATGGACGTGAGTTTGAGCAAGCTTCAAGAATTGGTGATGGACAGTGAAACTTTGGCGTCTTGCAGTCCATGGATTTGCAAAGAGTAGGATATGACTGATCAACTGAACTGGCTGACTGGCTGACTGACTGACAGTACCAGATGCCATGATCTTAGTTTTTTGAATACTGAGTTTTAAACTAGCTTTTTGACTCTCTTTCACTTTCAACAAAAGTCTATTCCTCTTTGCTTTCTGCCATGGGTAGTATTATCTGCATATCTGAAGTCACTGATACTTCTCCCAGCAATCTTGATTCCAGCTTGCATGTCACCCAGCCTGGCATTTAGCATGATGTACTTTGCATATAAATTAAATAAGCAGGTTGACAATATATAGTCTTGACATACTCCTTTCTCACTTTGAACCAGTCACTTGTTCCATGTCCATTTCTAACTGTTGCTTCTTGACCTGAATACAAGTTTCTCAGGAAGTAGAAAAGGTGGTCTAGTATTCCCAACTCTTTAAGAAATTTCCACTTTTTCGTGATCCACAGTCAAAGGGTTTAGAATAGACAATGAAGCAGTAGTAGATGTTTTTCTGGATCATAGTAAAAGAGCGAGAATTCCAGAAAATTTTAATAGTAATAATCCATTTTATATATGTACCACATCTTCTTTATCCATTTCTCTGTTGATGGACAAATAGGTTACTTCCATCTCCTGCCTATTGTAAGAAATGCCTTTCTCCTCTTGAAGTACATCTGAAAACTGTCTATCAAGAGTGAGCAGAAATGGGAATATACATGGGAACTGTGAAATGATTCATGCCTTAAAATTAATATGGTCATAATTTAGTCTCGAATTCAATTCAGTTCAGTCACTCAGTCGTGTCCTACTCTTTGTGACTACATGGAATGCAGACGGCCAAGCTTCCCAGTCCATTACCAAGCCCTGAGTTTATACAAACTCATGTCCATAGTCAGTGATGCCATCCAGCTATCTCATCCTCTGTCATCCCCTTCTCCTCCTGCCTTCAATCTTTCAAAGCATCAGGGTCTCTTTCAATGAATTAATTGTTCACATCAGGTAGCCAAAGTATTGGAGCTTCAGCTTCAGGATCAGTACTTCCAATGTATATCCAGGACTGATTTCCTTTGGGATGGACTGGCTTGATCTCCTTTAAGTCCAAGGGAATCTCAAGAGTCTTCTCCAACACCACAGTACAAAAGCATCAGTTCTTTGGCACTCAGGTATCTTTATGGTCCAACTCTCACAATCATACATGACTTCTGGAAACCATAGTTTTGACTAGATGAACCTTTGCTGGCAATGTAATGTCTCTGGTTTTTAATATGATGTCTAATTCGGTCATAGCTTTTTTTCCAAGAAGCAAGTGTCTTTTAATTTCACAGCTGCAGTCACCATTTGCAGTGATTTTAGAGCCCAGGAAAATAAAGTCTGACACTGTTTCCATTGTTTCCTCACCTATTTGCCATGAAATGATGGTACTGGATGCCATGAAATTAGTTTTCTGAATGTTGAGTTTTAAGCCAACATTTTCACTCTTCTCTTTCACTTTCATCAAGAGGCTCTTTAATTTCTCTTCACTTTCTTCCATAAGGGTTGTGTCATCTAAATATCTGAGGCTACTGATATTTCTCACGGCAATCTTGACTCCAGCTTGTGCTTCAACCAGCTCAGCATTTCACATGATCTACTATGCATATAAATTAAATAAGTGAGGTGACAACATATAGCCTTGACGTATCTTTTCCCAATTTGTAACCAATCCATTTTTACATGTCTAGTCCTAACTGTTGCTTCTTGACCTGCATACACATTTCTCAGGAGACAGCTAAGGGGGTCTGATATTCCCATCTCTTGAAGAATTTTTCACAGTTTTTTATGATCACACAGTCAAAGGCTTTGATGTGGTCAATAAAACAGACATAGATGTTTTTCTGGAACTCTCTTCTTTTTCTATGATCCACCAGATGTTGTCAATTTGATCTCTGCTTCCTCTGCCTTTTGTAAATCCAGCTTGAACACCTGAAAGTTCTTGGTCCACATGCTATTGAAGATTGGCTTGGAGAATTTTGAGTATTACTTTGCTGACGTGTGAAATAAGTGCAAATCTGTGGTAGTTTGAACGTTTTTTGGCATTGCCTTTCTTTGGGATTGGAATGAAAACTGACCCTTCCCAGTCCTGTTGCCACTGCTAAGTTTTCCAAATTTCCTGGCATACTGAATGCAGTACTTTCACAGCATGATCTTTTAGGACTTGAAATAAGTCAGCTGGTATTCCATTACCTCCACTAACTTTGTTTGTAGTGATGCTTCCTAAGGCACACTTGACTTCAGACTCCAGAATGTCTGGCTCTACGTAAGTGATCACACCATTGTGGTTATCTGGGTAATGAAGATCTTTTTTGTATAGTTCTGTATATTATTGCCACCTCTTCTTAGTATCTTCTGCTTCTACTAGGTCCATTCCATTTCTGTCTTTTATTGTGCCCATCTTTGCACGAAATATTCCTTTGGTATCTTAATTTTCTTCAAGAGATATTTAGTCTTTCCCATTCTGTTGTTTTCCTCTATTTCTTTGCATTGAATACTGAGGAAGGCTTTATTATATTTCCTATATCTTTCTTGATCTCCTTTGCCTTTCACTTCTCTTTTCTCAACTGTTGTAAAGCCTTCTCAGACAACCATTTTGCCTTTTTGCGTTTCTTTTTCTTGGGGATGGTCTTGATCCCTGCTTCCTGTACAATGTCACAAAATCTGTCCATAATTTTTCAGGCACTCTATCAGATGTAGTCCTTTGAATCTATTTGTCATTTCTGCTATATAATCATAAGGGTTTTGATTTAGGTCATACCTGAATGGTCTAGTGATTTTTCCCTACTTTCTTCCATTTAAGTCTGAATTTGGCAATAAGATTTCATGATCTGAGCCACAGTCATCTCTTGGTCTTGTTTTTGCTGACTATATACAGCTTTTCCATCTTTGTCTGGAAATATAATCAATCTGATTTCAGTATTGACCATCTGGTGATGTCCATGTGTAGAGCTATCACTTGTGTCATGGAGGAGGATGTTCTCTATGACCAGTGCATTCTCTTGGAAAAACTCTATTAGCCTATGCCCTCCTTCATTTTGTACTCCAAGGCCAAACTTGCCTGTTTCTCCAAGTATCTCTTGACTTCCTACTTTTGCATTCTAGTCCCCTATGATGTTGAGGACGTCTTTTTTTGGTGTTAGTTCTAGAAGGTCTTGTTGGTCATCACATAAAGATTCATCTTCAGCTTCTTCAGCATTAGTGGTTGGGGCACAGATTTAGATTACTGTGATATTGAATGGTTTGCCTTGGAAATGAACAGAGGTCATTCTGTTTTTTGAGGTTGCACCCAAGTACTGCATTTCAAACACTTTTGTTGGCTATAGGGCTACACCATTTCTTCTAAGGGATTCTTGCCCACAGTAGTAGATATAATGGTCATCTGGATTAAATTCACCCATTCCAGTCCATTTTAGTACAGTGATTTCTAAAATGGATAATATAATTAAGTATGTTAATTTTAATTTATTCCACTTCTGGTCATTTTATTAGTAGTTCTGTGAGAAAGGAGATAAGATTCAGTGCTATCAGCTATATTTTAACTTCATTTTTTCTCCTATGAATGCAATATAGGAGCTTGTATATTGGAGGGGCCAGAGGCTTCAAATCATGTCTAACTTCACCTGCCTCCCTTGGGCTAGCAGAGGCAACTGAGATTAAGTTACACATGGAAATATATCACAGTATTTATTAAATAGCAGATTATTTGGGCTTCCCTGGTGACTCAGCTGGTAAATAATCTGCCTGCTGTGTGTGAGACCTGGATTTGATTCCTGGTTTCAGCGGATCCCCTGGGGAAGGGAATGGCTACCCACTCCAGTATTCTGGCCTGGAGAATTACATGGAATATATAGTCCATGGGGTCACAAAGAGTCGAACATGACTGAGCAACTTTCACTTTTAGCTTATTTGGTTGAGTCATGATAATGGCTTAGAGCAATACTGGAGCACTGAACTGTGGTTGTTGTTGTTTTTGTTGTTTTCTGAATCATAAAGATAATATGGGGACACAAATATAAGGCATTTCTAAATTCTAGATTATATATATATATATACACACATATATTCTTTAGAACAATACTCTACATCCTTTTTGAAGTATGGCTCAATAGATGAAATTTCTGTTTTCAATAAGTTGTTTGCCTCAAAGGATTCAATAAAATGCGTTATATTAGAATTTTGTTTTTCTAAAATAGTAACCTTGTTTGGCTTCAAATTTTGAGTTACAAACATTGTTGTTCCTCTTTCCTTCAAATATTATAGCATTTCGGGGGGCAGTCCTAAGATGGCAGAGGAATAGGGCAGGGAGACTACTTTCTCCCCCACAAGTTCATTGAAAGATCATTTGAACCTTGAGCAAATACCACAAAACAGTGTCTGAACTCTGGTGGAGGACACCTGGCACCCAGAAAGGCAGCTCATTGTCTTCGAAAGGAGGTGGGACAAAATATAAAAGATAAAGAGAGACAAAAGAGTTAGGGACAGAGACCTGTCCTGGGGAGAGAATCTTAAAAGAGGAGAAGTTTGCAAACAACAGGAAACCCTCTTACCAGCAGGTCTGTGGGGAGTTTTGGAATCTCAGAGGGCAACATAACCAGGAGGAAAAAAAATAAAACCCACAGAATACATGCCTAAACTGCAACTCCCAGTGGAGAAGTAGCCCAGATGCTCGCATCAGCCATCAGCAAGCAGGGGCTGAACAGAAAGGTGCAGGCTGCACTGCTTAGGGTAAGGACCTGGCCTGAATGCCCTGAGGGCAATCTGAGGGAGCTAACTTGAGATAGCAACACAAATCGTGAGATGGGGTGGGGGAGAGAGAGAGAAAGAGATAATTTTCCTGAGAAAAGCTCTAACTTAAGGCACTTCCGAGATCACTTACAAAACAAAGGACTGAAGGAATATCAGAGGAGAGTTGGCAGGCTGTGGACTGGCCCATCTCCTGCCTGAGGCAGTGAGGCAGGCAGGGACAGCCAGTGCTGGGAAGACAAGGGGTAAACTCAGCCCCATAGACTGCATCACCTACCAAACTGAGTGCAGGCTCCCAGTTGATAACCAAGTCTTCCTGGGATCCTGGACGGTTGACATCTGTCAGGAAGGTTGCAGCCAGAGATCAGTGCTCCAGAAGAGACACATGGCACATCTGAGATAGTGCTCCTGCTGCGTACCCAGGAAACCTAGCTGCTGGGACCAGAGAGGTGATGTGCTGCCCAGCTGGGAAGAGTGTGCTCACCAAGCACCTGGTCACCTGAGCTGCTTAGACCTGGGAAGGGCACAAAACTCAGGTCCAGCTGAGTCTGTGCCTTTGTGGAGTACCCAAGGAGTACTCCTGAACCTTAGTGGCATCGATCTGGGAAGTGCACACAACCCAGGGCCCACCTCAGACAATTACCAGCAGAGCAACCTGAAGCCTTAGCAGTGTAGACTGGGAATGCACACATGCCATGAGCGGGGGCAAACCCAGTGTGACCTAGACACTGTGAGCGCTCCCCACACATGCCAGAGATATTTGTATGCAATGTTCCTCCCTACCCAAAGCACAATTGAACAAGGGAGCCTAAACAAGGGAGCCTGTGTCAGGGCAGAAGTTAGATACTGAAGAGACTTGCACAGAGGAAGCCAAAATAAACAAAGAAGAGGGAAAAGCTTTGGAAGTGACAGGTGCAACAGATTAAAACCCTGTAGTTATCCATTCATCTGCTGATGGACATCTAGGTTGCTTCTATGTCCTGACTATTATAAACAGTGCTGTGATGAACATTGGGGTACACGTGTCTCTTTCAATTCTGGTTTCCTTGGTGTGTATGCTTAACAGTGGGATTGCTGGGTCATGAGGCAGTTTTATTTCCAGTTTTTTTAAGGAATCTCCACACTGTTCTCCAAAGTGGCTGTACTAGTTTGCATTCCCACCAACAATGTAAGAGGTTCCCTGACCCAGAGGGATGGTATGGGGAGGGAGGAGGGAGGGGGTTCAGGATGGAGAACATGTGTATACCTGTGGCAGATTCATGTTGATGTATGGCAAAACCAATACAATATTGTAAAGTAATTAACCTTGAATTAAAATAAATAAATTTATATATTAAAAAAACTCTGTAGTTAACACTGACTATATTGGAAGGGGCCTATAGAACTTCAGAAGTATAAGGTGGAACAAGGAACTATCTGAAACTGAACTTACCCACACACTGCCTTCAACAGCTCCAGAGAAGTTCCTAGATATATTTTATTATTATTATTATTTATTTATTTCTAAATTCTTTTTTACTCTATTAGTTTTCCTTTTTAAAACCTATTATCTTAAAAAATACACTATTTTAAAGCAAATTTCCTATTTTTTAAATATAACTTTCATGATTTTGTTTTGTTTTGTTAATATTGTATTTGTGAGAGTCTAACCTCTATATTTTTAATCTTTGGTTTTTGGTATTTGTTATCAGTTCTGTACTTTTAAGAATTACATCTTCAGTATCCATTTTTACTTATGAGTGTGATTACTGGCTTGATTGCTTTCTCCCCTTTTGACTCTCCTTTTTCTCCCCCAAGTCACCTCTATCTCCTCCCTCCCCCTTCTCTTCTCTACTCGACTCTGCAAATCTCTTTGGGTGTCCCAAGCTATGAAGAAAATGTAGGGAACTGACCACAGGCTAGATTAATCTCTCTCCTTTTGACTCCCCCTCCCCTCCTCCTGGTCACCTCTATCTCCTTCTTCCCTCTTCTCTTCTCTATGGAAATCAGTGAACCTCTCTGAGTGTTCCAGACTGTGGAGAGCAAATAGGGAATTGATTACTGGCTAGACTTCTCCCTCCCCTTTTGATTCCCCTTCTTCTCCTCCTGGTCACCTCTATCTGCCTCCTCCTTCATTCATGTAACTCTGTGAACCTCTGTGGGTGTCCCTCACTGTGGAGGATCTTTTCACCATTANGGGGCAAACCCAGTGTGACCTAGACACTGTGAGCGCTCCCCACACATGCCAGAGATATTTGTATGCAATGTTCCTCCCTACCCAAAGCACAATTGAACAAGGGAGCCTAAACAAGGGAGCCTGTGTCAGGGCAGAAGTTAGATACTGAAGAGACTTGCACAGAGGAAGCCAAAATAAACAAAGAAGAGGGAAAAGCTTTGGAAGTGACAGGTGCAACAGATTAAAACCCTGTAGTTATCCATTCATCTGCTGATGGACATCTAGGTTGCTTCTATGTCCTGACTATTATAAACAGTGCTGTGATGAACATTGGGGTACACGTGTCTCTTTCAATTCTGGTTTCCTTGGTGTGTATGCTTAACAGTGGGATTGCTGGGTCATGAGGCAGTTTTATTTCCAGTTTTTTTAAGGAATCTCCACACTGTTCTCCAAAGTGGCTGTACTAGTTTGCATTCCCACCAACAATGTAAGAGGTTCCCTGACCCAGAGGGATGGTATGGGGAGGGAGGAGGGAGGGGGTTCAGGATGGAGAACATGTGTATACCTGTGGCAGATTCATGTTGATGTATGGCAAAACCAATACAATATTGTAAAGTAATTAACCTTGAATTAAAATAAATAAATTTATATATTAAAAAAACTCTGTAGTTAACACTGACTATATTGGAAGGGGCCTATAGAACTTCAGAAGTATAAGGTGGAACAAGGAACTATCTGAAACTGAACTTACCCACACACTGCCTTCAACAGCTCCAGAGAAGTTCCTAGATATATTTTATTATTATTATTATTTATTTATTTCTAAATTCTTTTTTACTCTATTAGTTTTCCTTTTTAAAACCTATTATCTTAAAAAATACACTATTTTAAAGCAAATTTCCTATTTTTTAAATATAACTTTCATGATTTTGTTTTGTTTTGTTAATATTGTATTTGTGAGAGTCTAACCTCTATATTTTTAATCTTTGGTTTTTGGTATTTGTTATCAGTTCTGTACTTTTAAGAATTACATCTTCAGTATCCATTTTTACTTATGAGTGTGATTACTGGCTTGATTGCTTTCTCCCCTTTTGACTCTCCTTTTTCTCCCCCAAGTCACCTCTATCTCCTCCCTCCCCCTTCTCTTCTCTACTCGACTCTGCAAATCTCTTTGGGTGTCCCAAGCTATGAAGAAAATGTAGGGAACTGACCACAGGCTAGATTAATCTCTCTCCTTTTGACTCCCCCTCCCCTCCTCCTGGTCACCTCTATCTCCTTCTTCCCTCTTCTCTTCTCTATGGAAATCAGTGAACCTCTCTGAGTGTTCCAGACTGTGGAGAGCAAATAGGGAATTGATTACTGGCTAGACTTCTCCCTCCCCTTTTGATTCCCCTTCTTCTCCTCCTGGTCACCTCTATCTGCCTCCTCCTTCATTCATGTAACTCTGTGAACCTCTGTGGGTGTCCCTCACTGTGGAGGATCTTTTCACCATTAACCTAGGTGTTTTACCATTGGTGATATATGGATGGAGAAGTGTTGAGGCTACTATAAGAATAAGACTGAAAGCCAGAACCAGGAGGCCTAAATGCAAAACTTGAGAACACCAGAAAACTCTTGACTCCAGGGACCATTAATCGAAAACCCTAAGCATAACTCTGAGCACAAAAATTCAGATGGCCACAAATCACACCAAATGCATAGACACCAGAAAACTCACTACTGGACACTTCATTGCACTCCAGAGAGACAAGATCCAGCTCCACCCACCAGAACACCCACACAAGTTTCCTTAACCAGGAAAAATTGAAAAGCCACTTGTCCAACCCCACCCACAGGGAGGAACCTCCACAATAAAGAGGAACCACAAATTTCCAGCATACAAAAAGGCCACCCCAAACAAAGGAACCTAAACAGGATGAAAAGGCTGAGATATATTCAGCAGGTAAAGGAACATGATAAAAGGCCACCAAACTAAACAAAAGAGGAGGAGATAGGGAGTCTAACTGAAAGAGAATTCATAATAATGATAGTAAAAATGATCCAAAAATTTGAAAACAAAATGGAGGTACAGATAAATAGTCTGGAGACAAGGACTGAAAATATGCAAGAGAAGTTAAACAAGAACCTAGATGAAAAAAAATCAATAATGAATAATGCAGTAAATGAGATCAAAAGCACTCTAGAGGGGACCAACAATAGAATAACTGAGACAGAAGATAGGATATGTAAGGTGGAAGATAGAATGGTGGAAATAAATGAAGCATAGAGGAAAACGAATGAAAAGAAATGAGGACAACCTCAGAGACCTCTGGGACAATGTTAAATGCCCCAACATTCAAATCATAGGAGTCCCAGAAGAAGACAAAAAGAAAGGCCATGAAGAATACTTGAGGAGATAATAGTTAAAAACTTCCTTAAAATGGGGAGGGAAATAGTCACCTAAGTCTAAGAAACTCAGACAGTCCCAAACAGGATAAACTCAAGGCAAAACATCCCCAAAACATATTAATTAAATTAAGGAGGATCAAATAAAAAGAATAAATATTAAAACAGCAAGGGAAAAACAACAAAGAGCTCACAATGGCATTCCCAAAAGAATAACAGCTGATCTTTCAATAGTAACACTTCAAGCCAGATGGGAATGGCAGGACATACTTAAAGTGATGGAAGAGAAAATCCTGCAACCCAGATTACTGTACCCAGCAAGGATTTCATTCAAATATGAAGGAGAAATCAAAAGGTTTACAGACAAGAAAAGCTGAGAGAATTCAGCACCACCAAACCAGTTCTTCAGCAAATGCTAAAGGATCTTCTCTAGACAGGAAACACAGAAAATGTTTATAAACTCGAACCTAAAATAGCAAAGTAAATGCCAACGGAATCATACTTATCAATAATTACCTTAAATGTAAATGGGTTGAATGCTTCAACCAAAAGACAAAGACTCGCTGAATGGATACAAAACAACACTCCTATATATGTTGTCTACAAGAGACACACCTCAAAGCTAGGGACACAAACCTAATGAAGGGATGGAAAAAGATATTTCACATAAATGGAGACCAAAAGAAATCAAGAATAGCAATACTCATATAAGATAAAATAGACTTTGAAATAAAGGCCGTGAAAAGAAACAAAGAAGGACACTACATAATTTTCAAAGGATCAATCCAAGAGGAAGATATAACAATTATAAATATATATGCACCCAACATAGGAGCACCACAATATGTAAGGCAAATGCTAACAAATATGAAAGGGGAATTAACAGTAACACAATAATAGTGGGAGTCGTTAATACCCCACTCACACCTATGGATAGATCAACTAACCAAAAAATTAACAAGGAAACACCTTGGACCTTTAAATGATACCTTGGACCAATTAGACCCAATTGATATCTATAGGATGTTTCAACCCCCAAAAGTGAATTTCACCTTTTTCTCAAGTGCACACGGAACCTTTGCCAAGATACATCAATCCTGGACCATAAATCTTGCCTTGGTAAATTCAAAAAAATGAAATCACTCAAGCATCTTTTCTGATCACAATGCAGTAAGATTAAATGTCAACTACAGGAAAAAAAAAAAAAACTATTTAAAACTCCAACATATGGAGGGTAAACAACACATTTTTGAATAGCTAACAAATCACAGAAAAAATAAAAATAGAAATCAAAATATGCATAGAAACGAATGAAAATGAAAACACAACAACCGCAAACCTATGGAATTCAGTAAAAGCAGTGCTAATGAGAAGGTTCATAGCAATACAAGCCTACCTCGAGAAACAACCCTGTATGTGAGACAGCAAAAGAGACACAGAGGTATAGAACAGTCTTTTGGACTCTGTGGGAGAGGGAGAGGGTGGGATGATTTGGGAGAATGGCATCGAAACATGTATAATATCATATAAGAAAAGAATCGCCAGTCTAGGTTTGATGCAAGATACAGGATGCTTGGGGCTGGTGCACTGGGATGACCCAGAGGGATGGTATGGGAGGGAGGTGGGGGGTGTCACGATTGGGAACAGATGTACACCCATGGCAGATTCATGTTGATGTATGGCAAAACCAATAAAATATTCTAAAGTAATAATAATAATAATAAAATAAAATAAATAAAAGAAAAAGAAAGATTTGAAATTAAAACTAAAAAAGGTTCAAATACAGTCTGTTTATACATGCTAAAAACCTATTTTCTATCATGATATTATTAATAATACCTGATTTGAAAATCACTATTGCTAAATATGATAATGAATTTTAAAAAAAAGAAACAGGAGAGAAATCAAATAAATAACCTGCTCTACACTTAAAGCAACTAGAAAAGGAAGAAATGAAGAACGCTGGGTTAGTAGAAAGCAAGAAATTAGAAAAATAAACGAATAAATAAATACAAAAGAAACAAAAGAGACCATTGCAAAAATCAACAAAGCTAAAACTCGTTCTTCAGGAAGATAAAACAGACAAGCCATTAGCCAGAATCATCAAGAAACAAAGGGAGAAGAATCAGATCAACAAAATTAGAAATGAAAATGGAGACATCACAACAGACAACACAGAAATGCAAAGGATCATAAGAGGCTACTATCAGCAACTATATGCCACTAAAATGGACAACTTGGAGGAAATGGACAAATTCTTTGAAAAATATAACTTTCCAAAACTGAACCAAGAAGAAATAGAAAATCTTAACAGACCCATCACAAGCACAGTAATTGAAATCATAATCAGAAATCTTCCAGCAAACAAAAGCCCAGGACCAGATGGCTTCACAGATGAATTAATGTAAAAAACATACAAGCAGCTCCTGCAGCTCAATTCCAGAAAAATAAATGATCCAATCAAGAACTAAATAGACATTTATCCAAAGAAGACATACAAATGGCTAACAAACACATGAAAACATGCTCAACATCACTCATTATCAGAGAAATGCAAATCAAGACCACAGTGAGGTAGCTTGTCACATCAGTCAGAATGGCTATTATCAAAAAGTCTACAAGCGACAAATGCTGGAGAGATCGGAAGAGCGTNATAGACATTTATCCAAAGAAGACATACAAATGGCTAACAAACACATGAAAACATGCTCAACATCACTCATTATCAGAGAAATGCAAATCAAGACCACAGTGAGGTAGCTTGTCACATCAGTCAGAATGGCTATTATCAAAAAGTCTACAAGCGACAAATGCTGGAGAGGGTGTGGAGAAAAGGGAACTCTCTTACACTGCTGGTGGGAATGCAAACTAGTACAGCCACTATGGAGAACAGCGTGGAGATTCCTTAAAAACCTGGAAATAGAACTGCCATATGACCCAGCAATCCCACTGCTGAGTATACATACCAAGAAAACCAAAATTGAAAGAGACATGTGTACCCCAATGTTCATTGCAGCAGTGTTTACAATAGCCAGCACATGGAAACAACCTAGATGTTCGTCAGCAGATGAACGGATAAGAAAGTAATTATATACAATGGAATATTACTAAGCTATTAAAAATAATGCATTTGAATCAGTTCTAATGAGGTGGATGAAACTGGAGCCTATTATACAGAG
>SJYA01005750.1:0-23469 GCA_006410615.1 Neotragus moschatus | reverse complement strand
ACCTATGATTGCACAGCCAGGAAGTGCCCTCATCGTACTTTGGGCTGCCCCCATTTAGGTGCCCAGGTGCCTGCAGTCTGCCCCTTTTTCCATAAACTGTCAGCATTTGAGTCGAGAGGGCTTATAAGGAGCAGGATGGAGTAAACCATTCACTTGGCCATCCCAGGACTCCAGCCCCAAAGGGACCTGGAAAAGGGGGTGAAACTGAGGCTCTCATAGGATACAGTTTGGCCAGGAACTCGGGGACCTTACCCCAGACCCTGGTTGCCCCAGCCCGTAGGCCCCTGACGGAGGTTGGTTCCAGGGATGATGATGGTGAACGGGAGGCAAAATGGGACCTGAGTGTGCATCCAATTCCAGGAAGTTCTGTGGGAGTTCTGTCCAGTCCTGAGCGACTCCAGTCTCAACTGCTGAGACCAGAGTGGGCCAAGAGGTAGTTCTGACCCCAAGTCTCTGCCCAGAAAGGAAAAGTCAGTTCTCCCCCTTCAGGCCCTGGGACCATCTCTCAGCTCACACAACAGATGTGAGGCCTCAGACCAAAGTAGGAAGAAGGCAGGTGGCCTGAGGCCAGGATGGGCTCTGCTGACCGCCCGGCTGGGGACGCTGGGCCCAGACACTGGAGAGGGATCTCCAGCTTCTAGAATCTTCCGACTGCTGAATCTGAGGACCAGAGGCTCTTAGAATCATGAAATCACAGGCCTCCCAGGANGGTGGCCTGAGGCCAGGATGGGCTCTGCTGACCGCCCGGCTGGGGACGCTGGGCCCAGACACTGGAGAGGGATCTCCAGCTTCTAGAATCTTCCGACTGCTGAATCTGAGGACCAGAGGCTCTTAGAATCATGAAATCACAGGCCTCCCAGGATGTTTGGGATAATATTTTTTTAAAAAAAAGAAAAGTGAGAGATAGCAAATGGCAAAGGAATTTGGTAATTCTTCCCAAATGTGAGCACGGCAGATTCCTTTGTGCCTCTTGGCGGGTGGGTGCCGGGTGTCTGGGAGGGGGTGGGAACACGGAGGGGGGTGCTGGAGAGGCTGCCAGGACACCTGCTGCTTCCCGAGCCGGAACCAGAGACTGACACCCACTCCAGATGTCGCCCAGCCCCCACTACCCCCACCTTCTCCTGCTAACTCCCATCCCTGCGGCTGGGTCCCTGCTAGCCTGGAATGCCATTGTAGCCAGGACAAGCCCCCAGCCCAGCGCCCCCTCCCCCCAAGCCCTGCTCCCCCTCCCCCATCTTCAGATGAGATCTCTGGATTTGATTTTAGCGAGATACTCTGTTTAAAAGAGATCTTTTATGGAATCCCGCGGTTGGAGAGCAAAGTTGTTCTGGGGGTGGTGGGGAGGGGGTGCTGGAGGCCCCTGGCTCCCTGCTGGCCTGCCAGCCACCCCCTTCAGCCCCTCCTGCCTTCAGCCCCACAGAGCTGCTCCGCAGAACCTGAGCTGGCAAGACAGACATCTTTAACCCCTGGCCTGGAGGGATGCTCTGCAGAGGTAACATCAAACCTGCACACACTGGAAAACCCTCAGAGTCTAAGNCCTGCTGGCCTGCCAGCCACCCCCTTCAGCCCCTCCTGCCTTCAGCCCCACAGAGCTGCTCCGCAGAACCTGAGCTGGCAAGACAGACATCTTTAACCCCTGGCCTGGAGGGATGCTCTGCAGAGGTAACATCAAACCTGCACACACTGGAAAACCCTCAGAGTCTAAGACAATGGGTCAGCTCCTCAGATGCCAAGGGAGCCTGGGCTCCTTGCCAGGCTGGCCAGCGGCTCTGCTCGTGTCTGTGACCAGCTGAGCAGGGGCCCAGATGTCGGCCAGCAGAGGTCACTGGAGGAGGTGGGGGTTGGTGTGTCTGCTCTGAGAAGGGGCCTTTTCCCCCCAGCCTTGCCCTTGAAACCTTCCATGGAGCAAGTCTGGGGGGAACCCTTGAAACCTTCCATGCGGCACGTCCTAGAGGCAGTTAGAGGTCCATGAGCGGTTCTGTGGGTGCCGGTCATGTGTCATCTCTGCACAAGGGATAATCAGGGGCTGGAGATACTGGGGCAAGTCTCAGGGACTCCCAAATTGGACCTTGGGAGTTGAAGCTTGCCATACTTGGGGCTTCATGGTGCTGCTCTGGGCCCCAGGGGACCGGGCCTGGCCCAGGGCAAGTGCTTATGGCCTGCAGATTTACTGGCACAGAGGGGTCGCCTCTCATCTCGGCCTGCAGCTGGGCTCCTGGGTGGCGCCCAGGGTCTTAGAGCAGGGCCGGCACCCCTTGGATAGTGGGAAGGGCCCACTGGTGTAGGGGTCACCCAAGAGCAATCGAGGGTCCTCTGTGACGTGTAACTCTGGGAAGCAGGAACTTCCTTAGGGGTCTGACCTGGTCAGAAGGGTCAGTGGAGGAACTGAGGAAGTGACAAGGAGTAGAAGACATGGGAAGGCTGGTAGGTATTATAGGTGAGGGGGGGAGGGGGCTAGGGCCCTGTGATGGAGGGGACGGGGACAGCTGGGAGGGCGGCGAGGGAAAGGGTGTGTGATAGGGGCTGCTGTGTGATAGGGGCTGCTGTGTGATAGGGGCTGGTCTGTGATAGGGGCTGGTCTGTGATAGGGGCTGGTGTGTGATAGGGGCTGGTGGGAAGAGTGCTCAGACTCCACATCCCCTGCACATCCTGCTGGGGCCGGAACGGGGAACTCACTGATGGTTTCAAACAGGCACTTGATGTAATCAGATGGCGCTTCCGGAAGTCCACTCTGATGACAGTGGGAGATGGACTGGGGGCCCATGAGGTGCTGCACAGGGGCCAGGAGAGGTGCTGCCCACTTGGACCAGCCTGGGGAAAAGAGGGGGAGTGGGGAGGACAGAGTGGGCGGGGCCTTAGGAAGGAGTGTCAGAAACAGGTGAAGGAGAGGTGGCAGTCAAGGGGTGACCAAGCTGGCATCTGGTGCAGGCATTTCAAAAATGGGGTGCTCTTCAACAAGGAGCCCCGGTGAGGACCAGGCTTGCAGGGGAGTGAATGTAGATCTGAAGCTTTCTACTGATACGCTGAGCTGGGGGGAACCCTGGAAACCTTCCATGTGGCGCGTCCTGAAGGCAGAGGTCCATGTGCTGGACTGTGGGTGCCAGTCATGTATCATCTCTGCACACGGGATGATCAAGGGTGAGAGATGCCGCGGCAGAATCTCAGGGACTCCCAGCTTGAGAATTCCAGGTCACTGTTCTGGGCGAGGCACCTGCCATGTGGCCAAGGAGAGCTTCCTCCATCAAGTGGCCAGGGCAGGGCATCGGTAAGGACTGGTGGCCTCCTTGTGGGAAACCCCTGGGGTTCTGGAAGGCTCTGGGTGTCTCTAAGAGTAGACAGAGGCCACACAACCACGTGGACGGTGCTGGTTCAGGCGCTCAGTCGTGTCTGACTCTTCGCGACCCTGTGGACTGCAGCATAGCAGGATTCTCTGTCCTTCACTGGCTCCTGGGGTTGGCTCAAACTCATGTCCATTGAGTGGGTGACGCCAGCTGACCATCTCATCCTCTGTCGTCCCCGTCTCCTCCTGCCTTCAATCTTTCCCAGCATCAGGGTCTTTTTCAGTGAGTCAGCTCTTCCTTCACATCAGGTGGCCAAAGTATTGGAGCTTCAGCTTCAGCATCAGTGCTTCCAATAAATATTCAGGGTTGATTTCTTTTAGGATGGACTGGTTTGATCTCCTTGCAGTCCAAGGGATTCTCAAGAGTCTTCTCCAGCACTACAGTTCAAAAGCATCAATTCAGCCTTCTTTATGGTCCAACTCTCACATCTGTACATGACTACTGGAAAAACCATAGCTTCAGCTAGACAGACCTTTGTCAGCAAAGTGATGTCTCTGCTTTTCAGATGGTGAGGAGCAGCAAAGTGAGTCCTGTGGCTCACGTGGGTTCATCAGAACTCATAGCTGCCGGGCCGCTGGGATGTAGGAGGGTCAGTAACAGCTCTTCTAAGATGCCGTGAATCTACGAATCTGTGACCTCTGATTCCCAGACACTGATCTCTGAGTCCGGGATTGGGGCCCATCACAGGCAAAACTTCCAGGAGGGCTGTCTCCATACCCTACTCCCAGGAGCGCCTCCTGCTGACCTCTCGCCCTCGGCAGTGACCCCTAACACGAGTGGAGGGTCAGAGGATGGAGATGAGGTGGGGGGCAGCCTTCCCACAAAGGTCCCACAGGCTGGGGGCTGCTTGGAATGGGGCCAGGCCAGCCTGAGTTGCGACCCTACTCACACAGCTCCTCAGCCATCCATCCGCATGACATTAATAATGGAAGGGCCTGCACTTGGCTCCCGAAGGAGCTTGGAATGCCAAGCTGTCCCACCACAGACAGATGAGGGGACTCGGGTGGGAGGGGGCTGCCGTGGGCAGGGTGGCTCTCCTGCAGCCTGCCCCCGCCCCTGGGGGACTGTCTGAGCCTCTGTAAGAATGCTTTGTTAAGCCCCATTAAATATGCATCACCCCCTTGAAACTTTAATGGACTACTTTGAGGTGTCGCATTTTTCACCCCCTGGGATGAGGGAGGGTGAGCTGCTGAGAGTTGATGTCTGACACTGGGTGGGGACACCCCTCGACCAGGGCCTGATCCTTGGACAAAGCACAGCTGGGAGACACAAGCCACGGGTGCCGATCTAACCCTGGCGAGGGAGGGTCCTTCCAGGGTCCTTTCTTCTCTGGGCAAAGCTGGGGCCAGCACACTCTTCCAGTAAAGGGCTGGCAGTAAGTGCTTTAGACATTGTCTGCATCTCCATCTTACGTTTCTCTCTGCAGCCCTTTAAAGACGTGAACACCTTTAGCTTACCGGCTGGAGTTGAATTTGACTGTGGGTCATAGTTTGCCAACGCCAGGGCTACCATAGTGTACCCAGAGAGGGAGAAGCAAAGGGCTTTGGAATCAGGCAGTCCTGGGCCAGGAGTGGTCACCTTTGAAATAGTCACCAAGCNTGCTTTGTTAAGCCCCATTAAATATGCATCACCCCCTTGAAACTTTAATGGACTACTTTGAGGTGTCGCACTTTTCACCCCCTGGGATGAGGGAGGGTGAGCTGCTGAGAGTTGATGTCTGGCACTGGGTGGGGACACCCCTCAACCAGGGCCTGGTCCTTGGACAAAGCACAGCTGGGAGACACTAGCCACGGGTGCCGATCTAACCCTGGCGAGGGCGGGTCCTTCCAGTAGCGTTTCTTCTTTGGGCAAAGCTGGGGCCAGCACACTCTTCCAGTAAAGGGCTGGCAGTAAGTGCTTTAGATTTTTTCTGCATCTCCATCTTACGTTTCTCTCTGCAACCCTGTAAAGACGTGAACACCTTTAGCTTACCAGCTGGAGTTGAATTTGACCGTGGGTCATAGTTTGCCAACGCCAGGGCTACCATAGTGTACCCAGAGAGGCAGAAGCAAAGGGCTTTGGAATCAGGCAGTCCTGGGCCAGGAGTGGTCACCTTTGAAATAGTCACCAAGCTGTGCAATCTCATTCTACTGATCAGAACAGGTGCCAGTTGTGAGCAGGGCACATGGGGACCTCCCTGCCTGGGTCCTCCCGGCTCTGCTGCCCACCCCCAATCCTGTGGAGAAGCCCCACCTCGTGACATTCGTTTTCTCTCCTATTATAAAGTGGATACACAAATGGGGCCTCAAAAGACTGCTGTGAGAAGTAAATGAGAAAAGATGGGGAAACACTGACCAAAGCAAGCCAGGCGCTTGCACCACAGGCTGCCCATCAGAATCATCCCAGATCCTGAAAAAATACTCTGGGCACAACAACCGTGAAGGAATAAAGCGAAGTTGTCTGTTTTGCCACATCTGTTCAACATAGTATTAGAAGTTCCAGCCAAAGCAGTTAAGCAAGAAAAAGATGCAAGGCATCCATCAGGGAATCCAAATCAAAACCAGAGATACCACTTCACACTAATTAGGATGGCTATATATTTTTTTTTTTAAAAAGGCAGAAAATAGCAAATGTTGATGAGGATTATGGAGACATTGGCTCTCTGTGCACTGCTGGTAAAATGTAAAATGGTGGTTCCTCAAAAAATTAAAAATAGAATGATCAGTAATTGCACTTCTGGGTACATTCTGAGAAAATATATTCCCTAACGAATTGAAAGCAAAGTCTCAAAGAGATATCTGTATACCCACATTTATAGTAGCTTTATTCACAGTAGCCAAAAGATGGAAGCAGGGGCTCCTGTGGCGGTCCAGTGCTAAGAGTCTGCAGTTTCGATTCGGGGGGCCCAGGTTTGATCCCTGATCAGGAAACTAGCTCCCACATGCTACAACTAGAGATCCTGTATGCTGCCACTAAGAACTGGCACAGTCAAATAAAGAAATATAAATTTATTTTTTTAAAATGGACGCCCAGTGTCCGTCAGTGGATAGATGAATGGGCAAACAAAATGTGGTTCGTCCGAACACTGGAAAATAGCTGAGTCATAAAAAGGAATGACGTTCTGATGCGTGTTACTGCATGGCAAACAAAAGAAGCCAGACCCAAAAGCCCACACACTGTGTGACCCCATTTATATGAAACACCCAGAATGGGCAAGTGCGGAGACGGGACGTAGAATAAGTAGGATAAATGGCTGCTGGGGTCAGGGAGGGGGTTGGGGGAGGTGAGAATGGAGACTGACTCTTTAGTGGGTATAGGGTGTGAACTGGGACGATGGAAAAGTTTTGGAGACAGATGATGGAGATCGTTGCAGGACATGGTAGATATATTGGATTCTATAGCATTGTACACTTTAAAATGGTTAAAATAGCAAATTTTATGTTTTGTCTTTTTTACCACTATAAACAATTATCGGGAGATATCCAGGCTGGTGGAACTGGACTGTGCTGTGTGAGACGCAGGAATCTGGGCCTCTGATGTGCAGCCAGGNCAGGACATGGTAGATATATTGGATTCTATAGCATTGTACACTTTAAAATGGTTAAAATAGCAAATTTTATGTTTTGTCTTTTTTACCACTATAAACAATTATCGGGAGATATCCAGGCTGGTGGAACTGGACTGTGCTGTGTGAGACGCAGGAATCTGGGCCTCTGATGTGCAGCCAGGGTTGGGTGGCAGACACCTAAGGGGGGCTCTTCAGGAAGTGTGCATTTGGAGAGGAAGCTCTCAGGAGAGGGGGAGTGGGACAGAGAGGGCAGCACTTTCTCTCAAACCCCTTTCTACGGAGCCCCAAGGCCCATGCAGGGTGTGCACTGCAGGAGGGCTGGACCATTGAGCGGCGCTCTGCAGAAAAAGAGCCCAGGGGCTTCCCTGGTGGCTCAGTGGTAAAGAATCTGCCTGCCAATGCCAGGAGACATGAGTTCAACCCCTGGTCCAGGAAGAGCCCACGTGCTGCAGAGCAGCTGAGCCCCTGTGCCGCAGCTGTTGAGACTGTGCTCTAGAGTCTGGGAACCGCGACCACTGAGCCCACTTGCCGCTAGTACTGAAGCCCCAACGCCCGCCCTAGAGTCGGTGCTCCACAATCAGAGAAGCCACCGCCAGGAGAAGCCCAAGCACCGCAACTAAAGGGTAGATCCCGCTCACCATGGCCAGATAGACGCCTACACAGCAGTGGAGACCCAGCACGGCCAAAAGTAAATCAATTATTCAAAAAAAAAAAAAACAGAAAAAGGAAAAGAGTCCAGTTGCTGCTTCGCTGGGTTATGGTGACAGTTCCTAGACCAGGGTGGGGAAGGTCTTTTGCTCCCTGCAGAGGCAAGACTCCAGGACCAAGCTCCAGAGATGCGTCCCAAGTCGAGGCCCCAGGCCCCAGGAGGTGTTGCTGGGCGACGGGCCTGGCGTGGCCAAGAGCATGGGCTGGGGTCCCAGCCCTGCCATCGCAAGTCGTGTGACCTGGATCTGACCCCTCCCTCTCCCAGCTGTTGAACAAAGCTGTGAAGATCTCCCCTTCCTGCAGTGGCGAAGCTGAGAAGGGGCAGCGTGTGGGCCTGGCACGGGGCGGGCGTCCAGCAGACGCTCCAGTGGTGGCCGCACGGATGCGGCCCAGGCTGGTCTGATGGGGCGAGACAGGCAGGCCCCTGAGACGGATGTGCAGCCCCAGCGCCCTGCCCCCTGCCCTGCTCTGGGGGGCACACCAGCCAAAATGTGAACCTTGCACAGAAGGGGATGCACGTTATTGCTGAGCTGGGAGGAGGAGGCTTGAGGTCCCGCAATCCGCGGGTGGCCAAGGACACTCAGAACAGCCTCCAAGGAACAGTGGAAGTTACGGGAGGTAGCTGGTTTCTAAAATGTTTAGTTATCAGTAATCTGTGATAGCCAGACGATTCACACATGCTCAAGAAGGGAAGGAATGAATGAGTGAGCGGAGGGGGGGATGAATGAGTGAATGGTTCTCTGCCCTCCAGGGTGGATGTTCACCTGGCTTTTTTAAAATTGTTTTAAATTTTATATTGGAGTATAGCTGATTTACAATGGTGTGTCATAGCAAAGTGATTTAGCTATACATATTTGTATACCCATTCTGTTTCAGATTCTCTTCTCAGAAAGGTCATTACAGAGTCTTGAGTAGAGTTCCCTATGCTATACAGTAGGTCCTTTCTGATTATCTGTTTTCTATATAGGAGGAGAGCATGGCAGCTCACTCCAGTATTCTTGCCTGGAGAATCCCTTGGACCGGGGAACCTGGGCGGCTACAGTCCATGGGGTCGCAAAGAGTCAGACTCAACTGAAGTGACTTAGCACACACACAGTGTATATATATTAATCCCAGCCTCCAAGTTTTTCCCTCCCTTGACCATTGTCCCTTGATAGTCATACGTTTTCTATGTCTGTGAGTCTGTTTCTGTTTGGTAAATAAGTTCATTTGTATCATTTTTTTAGATTCCGCGTATTAGCGGCGTCCTATGGTGTTTGTCTTTGTCTGCCTTGCTTCCCTTGGTGTGATTGTCTCTGGGGCCGTCCATGCTGCTGCAGACGGCGGCGTTCCCTTCTTTTCAGAGTAACACTCTGCTAGGAGGGTGCAGCCGGCCTTCTCTATCCGTTCCTCTGCTGATGGGCATGTAGGTTGCTTCCGTGTCTTGGCTATTCATTCACCGTCCTTAACACAGGGCTCGGGCTGTCTGCTCCTCAGAGTGGTAGGGACATACTCGAAGGCTGAAAGAACAGGAGGGACCAGCGTCCCATCTCGCCTCTGTGAAGGCAGTTCTGTGGCCTCCGGTGGGTCGCTTCTCTTGTTGGCCCTCGTGCTCTCATCTGGAAAGGGGGTCTCTGTGCTTCACTCACCGCTGGACTCCCCAGGTCCCCAGATGGACCTGGCCCATCAGAAGTCTCTGGAAAGGGTAACTGCTGCTGGACTAGTGGTCTCTGTGGTCGTCACCTCATTTAACCCTCGAGACCACCCTGGGAGGCAAGAGTTGGGCCTCCTGTAGAAGCTGAGGCAGGTGAGAGGTGGGCTGGCCCCGGGAGGGAGGTCGCAGCCTTGCCTGTCCCTCTGACCGCCATTCTGAGCATTGGGGTAGGGTGAGCACATGGCTGCCCCCACCGCCTTAGAGCCGGAGGACCAAGGACAAGACCTCGAGGCTGGAATGACAGCGGGCCCAGGATGCCAGCAGCTTCACCGAGCTCCCCAGGAGGCTCAGACCCCACAGCTCTCCTCCCCTGCCTCTACGTCCCTCTCCCACAGCCCCCCGATCGCTCGTGGCCTCCGTTCTCCGGGCGCCCGCCTGCAACCCTGTGTGTCTGTGCACGTATCCGGTGCACGGTGGAGCGGGGGCACCACACTGTCTGTCTCTCGGTGCCCCCGTCACTCAGGTATTTGCCTGTGTCTGTCTCTCCCCATCCCCCTCTCTGTGGGTTTCTGCCCGCATCTCTCTCTGTCAGACCTCTCCGCATAGAGGTGTCTCTGTCTAGTCTCGCTCCTGTTAATCCGTGTCTCTCTGGGTCTCTCTGTGTCTCTCTATGTCTCTCCATGTCTCTATAGGTCTCTCTGGGTCTCTCTATGTCTCTCTGTGTCTCTCTAAGTCTCTCCGTATCTCTCTAGGCCTCTCCAGGTCTCTCCATGTCTCTCCAGGTCTCTCTGGGTCTCTCCAGGTCTCCCCATGTCTCTCTAGTCTTCTCCAGGTCTCTTTGTGTCTCTCTATGTCTCTCCATGTCTCTCTGCGTCTCTCTAGGCCTCTCCAGGTCTCTCCATGTCTCTCCATGTCTCTCCGTGTCTCTCTAGGTCTCTCCATGTCTCTCTAGGTCTCTCCATGTCTCTCTGGGTCTCTCCATGTCTCTCCGTGTCTCTCTGTGTCTTTCTAGGCCTCTCCAGTTCTCTCCATGTCTCTCTGTGTCTCTCCAGGCCTCTCCAGGTGTCTCGTGTCTCTCTATGTCTCTCCGTGTCTCTCTAGGTCTCTCCAAGTCTCTCCATGTCTCTCCGTGTCTCTCTAGGCCTCTCCAGGTCTCTCCATGTCTGTCTATGTCTCTCCGTGTCTCTCTAGGTCTCTCCATGTCTCTCCGGGTCTCTCTAGGCCTCTCCGGGTCTCTCCATGTCTCTCTGTGTCTCTCCAGGTCTCTCCGGGTCTCTCCAGGTCTCCCCATGTCTCTCTAGTCTTCTCCAGGTCTCTTTGTGTGTGTCTATGTCTCTCCATGTCTCTCTGCGTCTCTCTAGGCCTCTCCAGGTCTCTCCATGTCTCTCCATGTCTCTCCGTGTCTCTCTAGGTCTCTCCATGTCTCTCTAGGTCTCTCCATGTCTCTCTGGGTCTCTCCATGTCTCTCCGTGTCTCTCTGTGTCTTTCTAGGCCTCTCCAGTTCTCTCCATGTCTCTCTGTGTCTCTCCAGGCCTCTCCAGGTGTCTCGTGTCTCTCTATGTCTCTCCGTGTCTCTCTAGGTCTCTCCAAGTCTCTCCATGTCTCTCCGTGTCTCTCTAGGCCTCTCCAGGTCTCTCCGTGTCTGTCTATGTCTCTCCGTGTCTCTCTAGGTCTCTCCATGTCTCTCCGGGTCTCTCTAGGCCTCTCCGGGTCTCTCCATGTCTCTCTGTGTCTCTCCAGGTCTCTCCGGGTCTCTCCAGGTCTCCCCATGTCTCTCTAGTCTTCTCCAGGTCTCTTTGTGTCTCTCTATGTCTCTCCATGTCTCTCTGCGTCTCTCTAGGCCTCTCCAGGTCTCTCCAAGTCTCTCCATGTCTCTCTAGGCCTCTCCAGGTCTCTCCGTGTCTGTCTATGTCTCTCCGTGTCTCTCTAGGTCTCTCCATGTCTCTCCGGGTCTCTCTGTGTCTCTCTAGGCCTCTCCAGGTCTCTCCATGTCTCTTTATGTCTCTCCGGGTCATTCTCTCCCCCTCCCTCTGTCCCTCTCCTTCAGTGGGATATTGATCAACCTGGTTTATTATGCCTCGCTTCTTCTCAGAACATTTGCCTTTGAAATTCCAGCAGGTGGGCTGCGGCCTCAGGTGGCCCCTGGAGCTGCACAGGTCCCCCGGCCTGCTGGGGACCCAACCGGAGGGTGCGGGGTCTACCACCCCCACCCCCTATTTGTGCAGACCCCAGACTGACCCTCCTGACATCTCTGTCAGCACCTGCGGCTCTGAGGCTGTGGGGACCAGGTGAACAGATGCTCTCCTATTTGGAGGGAGAGCCGGGCTGGGGTTCCTGCACCCCCATCTACCTGCTCTGGCCCAGTAGTGGCCCCATCTTTCCACGTCAGCTTTCCTTTGCCAGAGCTAGTCACATGTCTGTGTCTAACTTCCAGAGGGCACGAGCTGATGCCCGGGGTAGGGCAGGAATGACTTCCGAGACCTCATCCCCAGGCCTGCCTCCCTGTCCCTCCCCCTTTGTTCCCTTAACCCCCGAGTGGGCAGCGTGACCCGAACCTCGGCCCCCCTGCCATATCCCTGGGCCAGCCATCACGGATTTACAGACCCTTTTCTTCAAACCCACTCACTTGTTTGTTCGCTTTGCCAGGCAAGGAGAGGGGCCCTAATTCAGGACTGTCTCACTGTCCCCCTGCACACAGAAGATGCTCCAGTCATGCAGAGCCACGCTGGCATATATCCAGGTCTCCCCCACATACCTGCGCCGGAAGTCCTGATGCATGAAAGATGCATGAGGCCCTGAGCTGTGCTTTCCGTGGCGAGACTTGTATTAGACGTGATGCAGTCTGTGGAGTGATAGAAGTGTGTGGTGTGTGCGCCTGTCACCTGGGCATCTGCAATGTGCCCCGTGGCTTCCTAGCAGAGAGCGGGAAACAGAGGGGACACCAAGCTCTGAATGAGGACATGCCAGCCCCAGGAGAGGCCATGGGTGGGGGGAGGCATGGGTGAGAGCCCAGGGCTGGGTACCTGGCTGTGCTGGTTTGAATCCTGGCTCCGCCACCGGCCAGGGGTGTGACTTACAGCAAGTAAGGTAGGGACTCTGGTGTCTGGCCGGGTGCGTGCATGCTAAGTCACTCAGTCGTGTCCGACTCCTTTCAATCCCATGGACTGTAGCCTGCCAGGCTCCTCTGTCCACAGGCTCCTCCAGGCAAGAACACTGGAGTGGGTGGCCATGCCCTCCTCCAGGGGATCTTCCCAACCCAGGGATCAAACCCATGTCTCTGAGGTCTTCTGCATTAACAGGAAGGTTCTTTACTCCTAGCCCAACCTGGGAAGCCGGTTAGATCCCCAGAGCCCCCTAATGGCACTGGTGCCCATCTGCCAGCTCCTCCAGCTTTGCTGAGAACAGTTTACAACCATTGGCTTCGGTTTACACAGAAGCCCAGCCACTCCTCGAATGAGACAAACGCCAAGGGTACCATCTATGTTCCCGTGCTGAGCCCAGGGCCCGACCTGAAATCACACCCTCGCTGGCCTTCTCTCTTTCCTGGTCCTGCTTCCCCTATTCCTTCTGGCTTCTCCTGGGAGCACTTCCTTCATAAAATCGCTTGCCCTAAAATCCTCGACTCAGGTCTGCTCCTGGAAGAATCCACCTAACGTAAGCAGGTGACTTTGCCTCTCTGAGCCTCACTCGCCTCATCTGTGAAATGGACGTAACATTCCTCACTGCTAGCACGAGGGGCCTTAGCGTAGGGCCTGGCACACAGGAAGGGCTCACTAAATGAAATCTCTTCTGATTACTGTGGAACACACAGCAGTCCTGTCAGTAAGGGTGCTCAGGAATGAGGCATTGCCCTTCAGGCAGTCGGGGTTGTCCCGGCTCACCTGCCCAGTGACTGGGGAAAAGCAGCTTTAGAAATGTCTGTTGCGCTTCCTGGCGGTCCATTGGTTAACTCTGTACTTCCACTGCAGGCAGCAAGGGCTCGATCCCTGCTTGGGGAACTAAGATCCTGCGTATCACACGGAGTGGCCAAAAAACAGAGAAAGAAAATGTCTGTAGCCGCCTCTGAGCCCTGTCCCACCCACCTTTTCCCATCAGAGTTTTCGTCCTTGGCTCTCTGGTTAGAACTGCTCTGCCCAACCCTCAGGCCACGGGTGGGTGCCTTGGGGGTGGTCAGTTAGGAGAGCGGGTTTGTCCTCTAATGTGGCCACTTCCTGGAGGCATGGCCAAGGCCATGTGGGGTTCCGGGTTAGAGAGTGATGAGGTTTAACCTCATGAGTGAAGCCATCCTCATTCCAGGTGGCCTCGAGGGTCTCAGCAGAGGGCAGAGCCGATGGGCTGTAAAAAAAAAGAGCCGTGGGTGGGGGCTGCCTGGACCCCCCCTCCCCCTGTCACTCCTATCCCAGGACACTCACCTGGGTCCGAGAAAATCCAACTGGCCCGGAACCCCTTGGCAAGTCACGCTGCGTCCCCCTAAGCTTGAGGCCATGTCTATAAAGAGTAAGAGTAAGGGGTCAAGGCAGAGACATGCCCTTGCCCCAGGCAAGCCAGGGTGAGCCTCTCTTCCCAGTGGTTTGCTGTTCTGCAGCCTGGTTCAAATAAAAGGAAAAGGAAGAGGGAAGAGGGAGGCTGGTCTTGGTCCTGTGTCTTCCAGTTCTTGGGTAGACATCCGGCCAGGACATCCAGCCCACCACATCCATGCTTAGGGTGGCGCTGGCCTATTGGAAGGGGCACCCACTAAGGGCAGCATCTCACTCAACCCCCTACCCCAAGGGGAGGGACACTATTACACACACCCCACCCACCCCGTTCTGATGAGGAAAAGGCTACCCGCCTGTGAAGAGGGGAGTCAAGGTCAACCAGGGTGAGCTCCAACCACTGGACTGCTGTGCCCAAGTCGGTGGAATCACTGACCCACACGGGTCCCTCCAAGGCTCTGCCCCTGCCCCCCGGGGTGGGGGGACATATGGGACCTGAGGACTTTCCCCCAAGCCGGGCCCGGCTTCCCCATCCCCCCAGGACATATCTCAAACCTGCAGTTGGGGTTTTCCAGCTTCCCCAGAGCTGCCTTTATTCTTATTAAGTCGGCAGCCCCCGTGGAAGGAGGGCATCTGATTCCTTCTGGCTCTTCCCCCCTACCCTGCCCCTCCCGCTCCCACCTTTCATCACAGAGAAAAAAAAAATCCCAGGAAGATGACTAACATCAACTCAGCCTGAGTTGCCAAGACAACCTATCCTGCCCACCGCTGGCTGGTGGGAAGGGAAAGAGGCTGGAGGGGAGACCCCACCCACGCCAGCTCTCCAGCACGGCCCCCACACTCCAGCGGGGCACCCCTGCCATGGGGCTTTTGGCCCCACTTGAAGGCGATGGCTTTCATCTGCGAGAGACGGTCGTCGCGGTACATTTCATTCTCTCAGGTTCCTGGTGCCGAGATAATTGAGGAGGGAGAGACGAGCTGATGGAACGAAATCCTCTCCACTGTGGAAGGAGCTGGGTCACGCTGCTTCCCCCTGCTGCCTGCTGCCCGGCCTGTCCCAGGCAGGGATATGCAGGCAGAATGGCACAAGGGCCAAGACGAGGGGGCCCTGAGGGTCGGACCTGCCTGAGTGCAACCCGAGCTGCACTGTCTCTAAGCTGCGTGACACTGGGCAACTTACTTAACTTCTCTGAGCCTCAGGACTGACCCAGACACTAGTTATAGCCTTCAGGGGTTCACTGGGACATCAGACAAGAGATGGTGTGGACAGCTCCTCCCGGGCATGTGGCACCCAGGAAGTGGGTAGTCAGTGACAGGGGCTGGTGTGGATGCCGCCCCTCCCTACCCCAGCCTCCAGAAGAGAAGGGACCGGATGGTTTCGTGGAGCCGCCTGGGTACCAGGCCCTGCTCAGGGCCCAGGAGGAAGCATCAGATCCTGTGTGTGGTTAGTTTGTGTAACAGGTGGGATTCAGAGAGAGTGAGAGCTACAGCCCTACAGCATTCTCTCAGCAGGGAGGGCAAGGTGGTGGAGGCCCGCCAGGCTGGTGTGACTCGCAGCCCAAGGTCTTCCCCGGAGCCCGCCTTCTGGAGGCAGCAGCCCCGCTTTGTGGCTTCAGCAGCGGCGGACACGGGGCCTGCAGCTGACAATGGTGGGGAGACTGGAGCCTCCTCCGGCCCTCAGAGAGGTCCGATCTCATGACCACCCACGCCTCCTCCGACTCTGCTCGGGCCTCTTCCAGGGCAGTGGCCAGGCTTTCTTCCCACCCTCCTCTGTCCTTGCAGTGACCTCAGAACTGCAATAAAAGCCCAGAGAGACACACAGAATCCAATCACTTGTCATTAGGAGTCCTCCACGTCGCCTCTAACACAGAGGAAGGAGAAGAAGAGTCCCGGACAGGAGGAATCAGTAAACTGATTAGCTGGGGACAGGGCAGTCCTCTGGGGACAGGGCAGACGTGGTGAGGGGCTTCCGACGGGCTGAACCGAGGAGAAAGAGGGGCCCAGCAGCATGAGTCCGCCAGCCAGGGGGGCCCAGGGAGCCCCGTGCTTTCCATGCTGGGTTAACATCTATCAGCCCCAAGAAGCTTTCGGAGGGCGAATAGGCACCCTGAGACTTCCCTGGTGGTCCGGTGGTTAACAAACTGCCTTGCAATGCAGGGGACGTGGGTTTGATCCCTGGTTGGAGAACAAAGATTTCACATGCCGCAGAGCAACTAAGCCCGCGGGTCTCAACTACTGAGCCCTCTCTCCATGACTAGAGAGTCCTTGCATTGTCACAGAGGATCCGTGTTCCACAACCAAGACTTGATGCAGCCAAATAAACGATATTAAAAAAATAAAGAATAGGCATCTTGAAGAGAATCAAAACGGCAGTATCAATACCTTTGTCTGAAGCGTGTGCAGGCTGAGTGGCTTACGCATTTCTAAGTTTCAGGAGTGCTTTGCTGTTTAAAGCACTGGTTCAGCCTTGTGATTCGAATTTAAAATATGAGATTGAGCACTTGATTTAGACTTGGGATTTCAGGTTGTACTCTTGGGAAGTTTGTAAACAGTGCTGGAGTTTATAGATTCCGTATATTAGCCACACAAAGGATGCACTTAGTTCCGCAGTGAGGCTGGCCTCTCAGTCAGATCACTGCAGTACCTAAAGGAAAGGGGGACGTAGTCAATCTGTTTATGCTGTTTCAAAGGCTTTAAGGAGTTTGATTAATCAGTTTTGTAAATGGGAACAAACGGTAATCAGTGGCCCTTGAAAGAGATTGTGTAGATGTGCTGAATTTATAAATATAGAAATAAAATAGCTAGATGTAAACTGAACTTAAGAAAGCACAGCATTTTTGTTTTCATTTTTATTTTTTGGCCACACCATGTGGACTGTGGGATTTTAGTTTTCTGACCAGGGCTTGCACCTGGGGGACTTCCCTGGTGGTCCAGTGGCTAAGACTCCACTCTCCCAGTGCAGGGGGCCTGAGTTCAATCCCTGGTCAGGGAACTGGATCCCACGTGTTGCAACTGAGAGTTTGGGTGCCACAGTTGAAGATCCCCTGTGCCGCAAGTAAGGCCTGGTGCAGCCGAATAAATAAATACATAAATATATATTTTTTAAATGGCTTGAACCTGTGCCTTCAGCAGTGAAATCTCAGAGTCCTAACCACTAAACTGCCAGGGAATTCCCAGAACAGCATTTTTTTTAATATGGAACATTCATGAATCAGATCTGAACGTTTAAAGTCAAAGGCATTGTCTGAGTCACCTTTTCTGAGCACAAAAGTCACCCAGGGAACAAACCAATCCCAAGGCTACATTCGTGCCTCCTTTCTCAACCTCCTCCCGTGTACCCCACCTGCCATGTCCCTTCCCAAAGGTGAACTCTGGAGGTGACAGGCCTGCTTGGACTCGTGGGTTTATGGTTAACAGGATAACGTCTAGCTTCAGTGGGAAACACCAGGACCTTTGAATCTGGCCTTGGTCTCTAATGGTGGGGCTGCCCAAAGCCTTTAGCTGACCCTCCCAGAAGGAAGAAGCTCCAATATGAACCAGGAAATGTTCAAGGTACTTCACCAGACAGCAAGAGCTAACACAGCTATGGTGTTATTATGACCAAGGGTAGTAGCTCATGCGATCACCATAATGACCCATTTCACAGAGGAGGAGCCTGAGACGCAGAGCTGTGGGTGGCAGAGCTGGGACTTGCCTCCAAAGAGTCTGGTGGCAGAACCTTCGCTCTTCATCAGGCTCTTCTCCTTCAGCCTCTCCCCCAACCTCCCACCTCCATGAAGCAGACACTGTGGTCCCACTGTGCAGACTAGTCAGCCAAGGCTCAAAGAGGCTAGAGACTGGCTCAAGGCTGCGTGGCCTGCACGGGAAGAGACTTTGCAGCTTGTGGCTCTTCCAACATCTGTGCAGCCCAAATCCAGCGGGGCAGATGGATTTCCACCCACCGTCCCCGGATGGTTCTGATATAATTACAGTCGTGGCCAGTGTTTTGCAGGCAGAGCACAGGGGCTCAGAGTGCATGGAGTGGGGAGAGCAGGGCTGGTCTGGGCACTAGAGTGGGTGCAGGGGAGGGAGACTGTGGGGAAGGGACAGGCCGGTTCCGGGTGGGCAGCCCCTTGGAGGTGTTTCCTGGCTTTGGACTTATCTCTGAGACCAGCCTGAGGTGACTGGGGAGTTCTGAGCACAATTAGACTCATGTCTGAGGGCCATCTGTCACCGGAGGGGCGCAGGACCAGACAGGGGGACCAGAGAGGGCACTGGAGCCTGGGCCAGTCTGATGGCTGGAAACTGAGCCAGGCGGGTGCATGGAGATGGCTTCAGAAGGCAGCCTGGACAGGGCTTGGCAAGGATGGCTTGGAGGAGAGACTGGACGTCAAGGAGCACCTCCAGGGCCTGACTGGGCCCGGGCACCTGTGTGGACCTCCCCTCTCCACACAGAGACCCTGGCCCACCGCACCAGGCCCAAGTTGAGGGCCTTCCACTGGCCTGGAGGCAATCAGAGTGACGCAGAAGCACGGCCGCAGGGCCGGCTGCAGCAAACCAGCTGCCCTGAGGTGCCCTCACAGCGACCTGAACCGCTTAACACCCCCCAGAGGAGTCGGAGTAATTCAGTCTCTGTGTTTACTCCCACGGTGAGTGCCTCTGAATCTTTCAACTTGACTGCTGACTGTATCAAAATTCCCGTGGTAATTGGATCAGGTGCAGTATTTTCCATGAGGATATTAAATCAGGCCTTCTGCCCGCGTCCAGAGCGATCCGTTTCAGAATATAAAGACGCAGGAGATGGCATTACCCGAGGAATTTTTCCTCCTTTAAACTTTCTCCCCCACTCTTAATCATGGCAGCTCTTTATTTGTTGCCAAATATATTGGGTCGTCCTCCTCTCTCCCAGTTATCAGCCGAAGGAAAGGAAAGACGCCTGGGGGTCGAAGAGGGAGGCTGGCAAGGGAGTGGGGTGGCAGAACCCAGGTTTGCCCAGGACTGTCCCACCTCTAGGGGACCTGTGGGCCCAGGCGGAGTGGTCAATGGTGTGTGTGTGTGTCGCAGGGGGAAGCGGGGAGGTGTGGATAACCAACCACTTCACTGCCCCCGGTCTCTCCATCAGGCCCCTGGGAGGGTCATGAGGTGGGAGGGGGTGCTATGCACTTGGATGGGAGTCCTTGGTCAGCCAGCCTTCAACGGGGAACTTTTTCTCCCCAATACTTATTAATGTTTATTTATTTGGCTGCATCAGACCTTAGTTGTGGCACACAGGATCTTTATTACGGCACGTAAGGTCTCATTACCTGACTGGTGATTGAACCTGGGCCCCCTGCATTGGGAGCACGGAGTCGTAGCCACTGAACCACCAGGGTAGTCCCAAGGTGGGACCTTCTGGTCATCTGTAACCTCTGTGGGAGAAAGCTCCAGGTCACAGCAAAACTCAGAGCTGGGAGTTGGAAGCTCAGAGGCATTTGTTGTTTTAGAAATAGAAAAGATGGGGGTGGGGAACTGTTAAGGTCATATCAGGGGTTGAAGAGGCCACATCAAAATGGCTGTTGTTCCCTGGAGAAGGAAACGGCAACCCAGGCCAGTCTTGCCTGGAAAATCCCATGGACAGAAGAGCCTGGCGGGCTACATACAGTCCATGGGGTCGCAAAGAGTCGGACAGAACTGAGCACACACGCACGGTCAAAAATGAAATATTTTTTTTTAATGGCTGTTGTTTGGAACAAGACAAAGACGGTGGTCGCGTGACCGTGTATCGGCAGTATTTGTCGCCAGATTGTGTGCTTTAAAATGGTTCCTTTGGGGACTTCCCTGGTGGTCCAGTGGTTAAGACTCCACTCTCCCAATGCAGGGGGCCCAGGTTCCATCCCTGCTCAGGGAAAAGATCCCACATGCCAAGAGTTCAGGTGCTGCAACGTTAAGATGCTGCTTGCTACAACTGAGATCCGATTCAGCCAAATAATAAATTTTTCAAAAAGTGGTTACCTCTATGTTACATGAGCTTCATGTTCATTCAGAACAGTGGCTCCACCAAACGCCATGTTACCTGCCACTGACTCGTTTCAGTTGTTCAGCCAGTATTGACTGAGGTTCTGTTCTGTGCCAGACACTGGGGTAGGCTCTGGGAATGTAACATGGAGCAGAACATGGGTGCTTCCCTTGGAGAGCTGGCATCTGGTGGGGTGCAGGAGGAACAGATGACAACAGGGGGGAGGCCCAGGCACAGTGGGGCCCATCGGGACCTCAGCTTTTACTGTCAGCAAGCTGGGAGCTTTGGGAGAGTTTTGAGCAAAGGAGGGTTTTAACCTGACAACTGACCCCTCTGGCTACTGAATACAGGATGGACTAGAGGGGCCAGGGACCAGCCTAGGGATCCCAGATGGGAGGCCAATGCAGTCATCTAGGTAAGAGTCAGTGGTGAAAATACAAATGAAAGCCACAATGAGATCCAGTACATAGCCACCAGAATGGCTAAAATTAAAGACAGATATCACCAAGTGTTGACACACACCTGGAGCAACTGGAACTCTTACACATTGCTGTGGGCATGTAAAATGTCACTGCCAATTTGAAGGTGTGCTTGATATTTTCTGGTAAAATTAAACATACCTCTACCTACCCTACAACCCAACAATTCCACTCACAGCGATATACCCAAGAGAAATGAGGGCTTATATTCAAAAAAAGACACATACCTGTAGCTTTCTTTGCAACTGCCTTAAATTAGAAATAGCTTAAATGTCCATCCACAGGAGAACGAATGAAACAATTGTGTGTCCACAACAATGAAATATTACATAGCAGTGAAAAGGGGGAGTCCCTGATATACTCAGTGACATGGATGTATCTCTCCCCTAATGTCAAGCAAATCAGAAAAGAGACACTAAAGAGTACATATTAACATGACACAGCAGCGCTTTTCTGAAGTTTTAGAACCTGTGGAGTGACTTAGAGCGGCAGAAGGGAGCTCCCTTGGGAAAGGTGACGGTGACAAGGAGGGAGCAGGAGGGGACCTTCCCTAGCGATCCATGTCCTTGGTCTTGATCCTGGTGGTGTTTTTACAGATACAGCGAGTATGCTTAGTCACTCAGTTGTAGCTGACTCTTCTCAACCCTTTGGGAGGCGGCCTGCCAGAGTCCTCTGTCCACGGGAGTTTTCAGGCAGCATACTGGAGTGGGTTGCCATTTCCTTCTCCAGGGGATCTTTCTGGCCCAGGGATCAAACCTGAATCTCCTGTGTCTCCTGCATTCCAGGTGAATTTCTCACCCATTGGGGCATTGAGGAAACCCCTTTAGAGGTACATATCCACGGAGAAGGAAATGGCAACCCACTCCAGGATTCTTGCCTGGAGAATCCCATGGACAGAGGGGCCTGATGGGCTACAGTCCATGCGGTTGCAAAGAGTTGGACACGACTCAGCGACCAACACGCATCCATGGAAAAATTCATCAAGCTAGCGAACAGCTGACTCATTGGAAAAGTCCCTGATGCTGGAAAAGATTAGGGCAGAAGGAGAAGAGGGCGTCAGAGCATAAGATGGCTGGCTGGCATCACTGACGCAATGGACGTGAACGTGGGCAAACTTCAGGAGATGGTGGGGGACAGGGAGGCCCGGCATGCTGCAGTCCATGGGATCGCAAAGAGTCGGACACAACTGAGCGACTGAACAACAACGTGTACTTGTTGGTACATTTCACTGAATGTGAAATATACCTTGGGGGGAAAAAACTGTCTTAGGATGAAAGAGAAAGAATCCAGGCTCCAACCAGGTATCAGGGTGATAGGTGTGCAGGCAGAGGCAAAAAGGGCCTGTAGAAACTCACTCCCCATCTGCGAGCTCACCGCTTCTGGGCCTTCACATCTCGTGATGCCAGCCGCCGCCTGCCCTTCCCCATGGAGCCTGCCCCTTACTCTGGGTGGAGGCACCCCAGGTGGGCAGATGGGCATCGAAGGCGGCAGGTGNGCAGGCAGAGGCAAAAAGGGCCTGTAGAAACTCACTCCCCATCTGCGAGCTCACCGCTTCTGGGCCTTCACATCTCGTGATGCCAGCCGCCGCCTGCCCTTCCCCATGGAGCCTGCCCCTTACTCTGGGTGGAGGCACCCCAGGTGGGCAGATGGGCATCGAAGGCGGCAGGTGGCCTGAGGAAACGCATATTTATCTGGGAGACTCAGCCCGTTTGTCTGATGGGGGAGGGGCTGGTGGTGAGCACCGAGGGACCAGATTCCTGATTATAACTTCATCACGGGTGCTGGCTATTCGGGAGGCGCTGATATTTATGGAATAAATACGACGCGATTTATGGCTGTATCTCCCTCTGATGTCCCATCTGATATGCAATTCAATTTCTTTTATTGTCTTTGGGCTCTTGCCATGGAGGAGAATGCATAAATAAATAAATATATGGGCAAATGGCAGCCGGCAGGCCGGGCCGGGGCTGCCAGCCCGCCGTCTCCAGTCCCATATTAGGCCCATCGATCATGGGTTATGAAGCCCAAGCTTGTCCCCCGGCTGGGATGGGGAGCAGACGTGCCGGTCACTCCTAGTTATTTAGGGGCCCCCGCTGGCAGGCTGCCCTGCCTGCCCTCTGCCTGCCAGAGGGCCCAGGCAGCCCTGCTCAGGACCCAAGGCAGTGCTAGTCACTTGCAGGGATCACCATCCCTCCCCCCAGGCCCAGGTGTCCCAGCTCTGCTGTGGCGGAGAACACCAAAGACTGNAGTTATTTAGGGGCCCCCGCTGGCAGGCTGCCCTGCCTGCCCTCTGCCTGCCAGAGGGCCCAGGCAGCCCTGCTCAGGACCCAAGGCAGTGCTAGTCACTTGCAGGGATCACCATCCCTCCCCCCAGGCCCAGGTGTCCCAGCTCTGCTGTGGCGGAGAACACCAAAGACTGTATATATGTGCCCCTTGCCTGCTTGCCCATGGGGACCCCACACCAAGTGGCCAGGCCACGCTTCTGCTGTGGAGTCAAACTACATCTTGAAAACCAAGCAGGGGGCAGCTCTGAGCCTTGGGGGCCAGCATAAGTCCCCTGCTTGAGCTTCGCCTCCCCATCTGAGGAAGGGGCAGCAGCCTTCATCCCCCAGGGCAGCTTCCAAGACACAGGAAGGCTGGCACACGCTCTGCGCACCGGGCTGGGTGTTCATATAGGCGCTGTCTGGGCACTGGCGGTTCGAGGGGCCTCGGGAGCAGNGCTTGAGCTTCGCCTCCCCATCTGAGGAAGGGGCAGCAGCCTTCATCCCCCAGGGCAGCTTCCAAGACACAGGAAGGCTGGCACACGCTCTGCGCACCGGGCTGGGTGTTCATATAGGCGCTGTCTGGGCACTGGCGGTTCGAGGGGCCTCGGGAGCAGGCAGACCTCAGCCCTGCCCTCAGCCAGCCCTGCTCTGGGGCTGCTCTGTGGCCGGGCCCCTGCCCTTTGCTGAGGACACAGTTTGGAGAGGCCTGAGGCAGGCTTCAAGGCTGCCCTCCGCGGCTGTCTGTGGCCCTGTCTCATGTGGATTCCCACACCCTGCGATCTCAGGAGCCTGCAGCGAACACCCCTCCCTGGGGCCCTCAGGGATTGTCTTCCAGAGGCCTGAGGCTGGGTGCCCCCTCTGTCTGCGTCTCGCCAGCCTGGCCAGGCCACAGGGTCTATGACCACCCTGCCCGAACCCTCAGGCTCTGAGGCCACACCCCTCCCCCTCCCCCCCCCCATTGGTTCTAGTCTCTCTTCTTTCTCCAGCTCCCATGGGGCCTGCCGGCTGGACCCCTCGTCTCACGGCTCCACAGCCTTCAGCTGGGGTG
>SJYA01005749.1:0-23759 GCA_006410615.1 Neotragus moschatus | reverse complement strand
ACCTGTCTCCATCTCTGCCCCAAGCCTTGGCTGGTCCTGTGAATACAGACAGGGAACTGGGCCTAGAGTACAAAGCTTTAATGAAGAAAAACAGGAAAATACTTGACTGAGCACAATCTAGCTTCCTTACACACTCGTGTGACCTCGAGAAAGCCACTGATTCTTTCAGCCTCAGTTTCCTCATCTGACATATGGCCCTCAACGCCCCCTCACAGTGTGGGTGTGATCACTCTAGCAAAGGCGTGCTGACGAATAGCCAAACGCTCTGTAAATGGCGGCAGCCATGTTTGCTAGCCTGGAGAGCCGCCCAGTGTCGCCCTGACCACTGTCTGGGCGAGGAGCTGGGAGCCTGGACGACACTCAGAGGGCAGGGTGTGCCTGGTGAGGACAGCCTGGGGTGGGGCTCTGCCGGTGAGAGAGGGACACACCTTGCTCCAGGCACAACCCCGGCCCCAGCCACCCAGCGCCCCCGAGGGTGTTGGAAGAGGTTGGTGCCTGAGGCAGCGGCTGGAGGTCCCCGGCACCTCCCACAGGTGAGTGAGGGGTGCTCTTCTCGTTGGCTGACTGGCCAGAGGGGCGGCGGGAGGCCCCGCCCAGCAGGCCCCCCTGCTCACCCCGCCCCACGCTCTGTTGTTTCTCCGCTTGCTGAATGGGCCCTAACCCTCTCCTTGTCTCTCTGTCCACTTTTCTTGCAGCCGCTGTGAGCGCTTGCCTTGCCATGAGAATCAGGAGTGCCCCAAGCTGCCTCTGAGAATAACCCACTACCACCTCTCTTTCCCCACCAACATCCAAGTGCCCGCCGTGGTCTTCCGCATGGGCCCCTCCAGTGTCGTCCCCGGGGACAGCATGCAGCTGGCCATCACCGGCGGCAACGAGGAGGGCTTTTTCACCACCCGGAAGGTGAACCACCACAGTGGGGTGGTGGCCCTCACCAAGCCCGTCCCTGAGCCCAGGGACATGCTCCTGACCGTCAGGATGGACCTCTCCCGCCACGGCACCGTCAGCTCCTTTGTGGCCAAGCTTTACATCTTTGTATCCGCAGAGCTCTGAGCACGCGCTTTGGGCCGCTGAGGGGCCCCCCTTGTTGCTTTCCCCACCCTCCGCTCCGGGATGCCAATAAAGGCTCGGCGGGCAATCCCACACAGCATGGCTGGCGTGCCTTGGTTTTATTTGGTGCGGTCGGGAGCGTCTGTCCTGCTTGTTCTGGGTGGGGGAGGGGGAGCCCAGCACTGCCTGGCGCCCCCAAGGGAGGCCGAGGAGTGTTCTCCATGAGGGGTCTGCGTCCAGGAGCCCCTGTGAGTGGGAGTCACAGTCCATACCGCCAGCGCGCCCAGGCCAGGGCAGAGCGAGGTCGGATGTTTCATCTGAGATGATTCTCTGTCCCCCACTTGTGCTGTGCCCGGAGGACGAGGTGACGGAGGCCCCTAGGGATGGCTGAGCTCCATCCCCTCTTACTTCACAAGTGTGGAAACTGAGGCCCAGAGAAGGGGAAGGGCTTGACCAAGGTGACGCGGGCTGTGTGTGGTAGAAGGCAGTCTAGGAACCAAGTCTTCTGGTCCCAGCCTGGTTTCCTTGCTGTATTGCCAGGAGCTGAGCTTTTAACTGAGACCATAAAAGCTCCATCTTGAGACTCAAACCTCCCATTCTGTCTTGACGAGAAGCCCAAACTTGTGGAAGAACACTGAACGCGATCGCAGCATCTTAGATGCAGCCCTTACCTAAGGGAGGCCAGTTCCCTCCACAGAGGACCCCAGCTTTGTACCAGGAGGAGGCAAAGGGGGCCTGATGAACGTGTCGCTCACGGGCCCCCTCAGTAAGCCCCGGGCCTTCATGTGCACTACTTCACATCCTTTGGGGCAGGCGTGTCATCCCGAGAGACTCAGCGGGGGTGGGGAGGCGATGTGCACAAGGTCACACAGTTGATCTTCGAACCTTGGTTTGCTGAGGGCGCAGCTCCGACTGTTCCATTCCGTCACAGCACCACCAACATGAACTTTGATCGGCCCGCCTCTCTTCAAAGATCTCTTCCACCATGAACCCAGCCAAGCCCCCCGTGTGCCTCTCAAGGCACGGCATCATTTATCCCTGGCGTCCACCTCCAGCCTGGCCTCAGATTGTTCTCCCTTGCCTTGCTTCCCTTGAACCGCACTGTTGAGTCCTCTGCTGCCACAGGCCCTTTGCACGTGCTTGTGCACCCTTGGCCTGAATGTTGGTTGAACCTCAGTCACAGTGCTCCTATCGCCACTGGGCCTCCCTGGACACCCTGGCTTATGTTTCCTCTGTCAGTCTTTCTCCTAACTCCGCCTTTGTGATGCTCCTCGTAGCTTGCAGGTCTCACTTGTCTATGTTCCACTTTTGTTTCCCCCACCACCCAGAAGGCCCCGAGGAGTCAGGGACCAAGTCTGTCTCGCTCAGGGCCGTGCTCCTAAGCTCCTGGCGAGGTCTAGCGTGCAGTGGTGCACTACTTTTGTCTGCTTAGGGAACGGATGACTTCCTGCCAACATCGCTTTGCATGTCTAGCATTTCTGTGGCTGCCGATGCTGTTTTCAAGTAGGAGCGTGGAAGGGAGGCAGAATGTCAAGAGGAATCCAGTAAAGGATACTGGAGGGGCCTAAGGGCCTTCCTACAAGGGCCTGGAAGAAGATGGGGAAGGGGTCCACTTTGCTATCTAGTGGAGAGGACAGGTATGCAGTTGACACCGTGCCCTGTGCCCTGTGCCAGAGGCAGCAGGTAACTTGCCACAGGAGAATACACATGCTCCCAGCTACTTGCCTCCAAACCCCTTCTGTCTCCCAGACCCCTCTCTGAGCACCTCTGGTCTGGACCAGCTTGCAGTCTCCCAAGCTGAAGCCAGAGGACCTCTCAGAAGGACCAGTCTGATTGTGTCTCTCCCCTCTTTAGAACCTTCTATGACTAGCAGATGAAGCCCAACTCCCTTGGAATGGCACCTGAGACCATGCCTGCTCTAGCCTCTGCCCACCTGTTCAGCCACGTCTCCCCGCCGTTCCCCACTCTGGCTGACCCCCTTCTAGTGACCAGGGTTCTAGTTACGCAGAACTCTTGCCCTTCTCTACACTCGCTTTCTCCAGGCAGTAGCACGTGCCATGCCTTCCTCCTGCAAATGGCCATTCTCCCTGAAGACATAGCTTAAAAATCACCTCGTTGGTGAAGGCTTTCCTTAATCTGAGCTTTTCCAGAGCTAGGTGTCCTCCATCAGAGCAGTTACCCTAGCTCTTGTTCTTTTTTTTAATACTTTTAAATGGTGCTATCAATCTCTCTATTTTTGGCCACGCCACACAGCATGTAGGATCTTAGTGCCCCAACCAGGGATTGAGCCCATGCCCCCGCAGTGGAAGCACAGAAAGTGCGAGTCTTCACCACTGGGCCACCAGGGAAGTCCTTGTTTTTGTTACTTTTCATCATCACCTTTTTAAAGACAGAGATTGTGTCAGTATTCTCTACACTTTTCAGAATGTCTGGCCTGTAGAAGGAGCTCAATAAATAAACATCTGAATAAACATGGATGGATGATGGATAGATGAATGGATGGATAGTATTTTCAAGGCTTAGTTCAGATCCACCTCTTCTGTGAAATCGACAAGACACAGCAGGGATTCGTTATTGTATTCAGTTATTCTTTCATCTGGGGGCTTCCCTGGTAGCTCAGTTGGTGAAGAATCCACCTGCAATGCAGGAGACCCCCGTTGGATTCCTGGGCCAGGAAGATCCGCTGGAGGAGAGATAGGCTACCCACTCCAGGATTTGTGGGCTTCCCTGGTGGTTCAACTGGTAAAGAATCCCCTGCAATGCAGGAGACCCCAGTTTGATTCCTAGGTTGGGAAGATTGGCTGGAAAAGGAAAAGACTCCCTACTCCAGTATTCTGGCCTGGAGAATTCCGTGGACTGTGTAGCCCATGGGGTTGCAAAGAGTCTGACACGACTGAGCGACTTGCACTACTCTTTCATCATGGTCCTGCTTATTGAGGCTGGGGGAGCTCTTTGCCCCTAGGAGTGTTAAGATGTTGGGGGATTCTTGGGGGCTTTAGAAGCCTTTCAGTGCTCTTACAAGGCTTGCCAGAATCCCTCTACATTCCCACTGGCTGTTCAGCTTTTCTTGCACTTTGCCTTGTTTGTGGGACTTTCCGCCTTTTCAGGTGGCCTGTTCCATCCGAGAACACCTCTGATGTGTCTGTGCGTGTACCTGCGTGCACACATGGGGATGGCGGTGTCTGGATTACCTGGCCTCTCACCTCTCTGTGGTCCCTGGAGGCTACATAGCAGTATTCCTGTATCAGCCTGCTGAGATCACACAGCGCAGAAAAAACAAACCCACCCACCCAACCAACCGAACAAGTCCTCGTTGCCATTTACTGGTCCTGTGACTTCGGATAAGTCACTTGCCTTTCAGAGCTTCGAGTCCCACTTCCTGAACTATTTTGGAAATAACACGAAGTTACTTATACACAAGGCAGCATTTGGCTGTGGTAGGCAGTTAATGAGTATTGGAGTCTCCATTCATTGGAAGGCTCTCAAGTGTTCATTTCGATTTTGATTTAAATGGAGAATGAAAGTTCAGAGGGTTTGTAGAGCTGCCATCACTTCCAACTCTTGGACCTGCGTGTGGAGTTTTGGGGTTTTTTTGACAGCATCACCTGGCTTGTGGGATCTTAGTTCCACAGGGACTTAGTTCCACCAAAGACTAAACCTGAGCCCTTGGCAGTAAAAGCACAGCATTCTAACCACTGGGCATCCAGGGAAGTCCCATGTGTGTGCACTTTTTAAACCAAGCTCCCAAAGGTGGTGGTGGCGCTCTTCAGTCCCTAAGTCATGTCTGACTCTTGCGACACCATGGACTGTAGCCTGCCGGGCTTCTCTGTCAATGGGATTTCCCTGGCAAGAATATTGGAGTGTGCAGCCATTTCCTTCTCCAGGGCATCTTTCTGACTCAGGGATCAAACCCAGGTTTCCTGCATTGCAGGCAGATTCTTTACCAACTGAGCCACCAGGAAGCCCAAAGACAAAGGATAATAATTATGATTATCGTATAATGATAAAAGGGTTAACAACTATCACAGCTAACACCTAGGCAGTACCTTCTGTGAGCCAAGCAATTAACTAAACCCTCATGGAGCCTTTGAAGAAAGTGCTGTTATGATCCTCATTTCACAGTGAAGACATGGAGGGAGAGAGAGGTTAAGTAACCCGCCCGAGGTTCCAGCGCTGATATAAGGTGGGGCGGGATTCCGACCCAGGCAGCCTGGCTCTGGAGTCTGTTCTCAGACACCCAGCCCCATGCTGAAGGGGCAGGATTGCTGGGGTCACGCAGTGCTCATCAGCTTGTTACTCTGGTTCCTCTCAGAAAGCTCTCCTAGCAGCCCAGTTCTGAAATTCTCGAGTGGAAAACTGGCTGTTTCACTAGCTGAGGAAGGAGACAGCGTGGCGAAGAGGGAAGAGCTGTGACGAGTCAAGGAAGTGACGTGTGCACACTGTCCCGCACAGACATCTGGGGTGACGCTGCAGCATAGTTTTGGAAGTCCTCGATCCTAAGCAAAACCACGACGGCCAGATAAGAAAGTTTTTCATCCATGGGAGACGCTTTCAGCTAAACAAAGGCAACCCCCACATATGGTTCAAATGAAATCCACCCACGTGGTGTTGGCATCCGTGCAGGAGGAGGCAGTGAAAGAACCCCAGGCAGTCAGCAGTGTCCGAAGCGCAGAAGCGCAGTCTGAGAGCAGTGGCTGAGGCTGGGAGCCCCTTTGCTCGCTGCAGTGGTGAGTGTGTGCAAGGACTGAAGAAGGGGTGGGAGGGGCTGTGCTGTGCTTAGTCGCTCAGTCGTGTCCGACTCTTTGTGACCGCATGGACTGTAGCCAGCCAGTCTCCTCTGTCCATGGGATTCTCCAGGCATGAATACTGGAGTGGGTTGCCATGCCCTCCTCCAGGGGATCTTCCCAACCCAGGAAGAGAACCCAGGTCTCCCACATAGCAGGCAGATTCTTTACCAGCTGAGCCATCGGGGAAGCCCAAGAATATTGGACTGAGTAGTCTCTCCCTTCTCCAGGGAATCTTCCCAACCCAGGAATCAAACCGTGATCTCCTGAATTGCAGGCGGAGTCTTTACCAGCTGAGCTACCAGGAAAGTTGTTTTTTTTTTTTTAATATCTCTTTAGGCTCCATCAGGTCTTAGTTGTGGCGTGCAGGCTATTCGTCGTGACATGCAGGATCTTTTGCTGCAGTGTGCAGTATTAGTTGCCCCTCGGCGTGTGGGATCTTAGTTTCCCAGACCAGGGAGAGGACCTGAGTCCCTTGCACTGTAAAATGGATTCTTTTTTATTTTTAAGTCGGAGGATAATTGCTCTAAATATTGTGTTGGCTTCTGCCATACATCAGCATGAGTCCGCCATAGGTATACATATGTCCCCTCCGTGAGCCTCCCTCCCACCCCGTCCCCACCCCTCTGTTGTCACAGAGTACCGAGTTTGAGCTCCTTGCATCACACAGCGAATTCCCACTGGCTGTTTTACATATGATAATGTATATATTTCCGTGCTCCTCTCTCAGTTCATCACACCCTCTCCTCCCCCCGCCCGTGTCCGCAAGTCTTGTCTGCGTCTCCATTGCTGCCCTGCAGATAGGTTCATCAGTACCATTTTCTAGATGCCAAATGTCTCTGTTAATATGCAATATTTGTTTTTCTCTTTCTGACTTACTTCACTCTGTATAATAGGCTCTAAATTCATTCGCCTCACTAGAACTGACTCAAATGCATTCCTTTTTATGGCTGAGTAGTACTCCATTGTATATACATACCACAGCTTCTTTGTCCTTTCCTCTGTTGACGGGCATCTAAGTTGCTTCCATGTTCTAGCTGTTGTAAATAGTGCTGCGATGAACATTGGGATACATGTGTCCTTTTCAATTACAGTTTCCTCAGGATATATGTCCAGTAGTGGGATTGTTGGGTCATATGGTAGTTTTATTCCTAGTTTTTGCAAGGCAGATTCTTAACCACTGGACCACCAGGGAAGCCTCATTAAACTTTAAAAACCGGGCCATCAAGGCTTCCTTGAAAAGTCAGGATCTCATACTGTGAAGAAACTGCTGGAAATGAAATAGAAAACTGAGTAGGAAAGAGACTATTGTGGAAAATGAAACTCCAGGTCAATGTAGAGGCCTGTCAAAGAGCAGACTGCCAAAAATAACGGATGAAGGGGCCCTATGAGATCAGTAAAAGTGTGGGCCACTCCTTACGTGACACTGATGCCACGTAAAGTTGGTTAGCCAAAAAGTATCAGGTTATATCTCATATAAAGTTATTATAGGAAGAAAGAGAATAGAGAACAGAATGACATTCCTCTGGAGAATGCAAGTTCTCCAGGAAGACCTGCTTACAGACGAGATCAAAGCTGTAACCTGTATCAAACAAACTAAAAGGATTGAAAATATAACCAAGAGTGAAGGAAAAATGTAAGCCAGGATTAGGAAAAACTGAGAAATGAAGTGATGAGACTAAAGAAATTATCTTAAATTAGAGCAAAAGGCAGTTTCAGAAATAAACGGAAAAGCTGAAAAAAAAAATCTCGTAAGTTGAAAAATAACTAACAAAAGGGATGAAAAGACTTGAAGAAAAAGTGACAGATGTTGAAGACAAAGAAGATCCAACATACAGGCAATAGAAATCTCTGAAGAATTAATGCAAAACAAAGGAGGGTGGCGATAATTACTAAAACTGATAATTCAAAAGACTTTACAGATATTTTAGGGAAAAGATTTTAAATTCCATATTGAAAGAACACCTAATATATTTGAACATACTGACTCAGAGCAACCAACGCCAAGATATAAAGAGAAAAGAAAAATATCTGTGCCTTTGGGTGAAAACAGAAAGAGACTTATAAGGGAAAAAACTGTGTTATCATCAATTTATCCAAACAACACTTAGGCCAGAAGAAAATTAATACTTAGGATACTCAAGAAAATGTAAGTCAAGGATCTTACACCCAGCAAAACAGATTTTTATGTACAAAAGTGAAAGTCGTTCAGTCGTGTACAACTCTTTGTGAGCCCCTGGACTGTAACCAGGCTCCTCCATCCATGGGATTTTCCAGACAAGAATACTGCAGTGGGTTGCCATTTCCTTCTCCAGGGGATCTTCCCAACCCAGGAATCGAACCCAGGCCTCTCAAATTGCAGGCAGACTCTTTACCATCTGAGCTACCAGGGAAGTCTTTGTGCCTTTATGTACAAAGCGCACAAACTGTTAGCACCATGCAAAATTGTCAGCCTGAAAGCATCAAACATAGTTACTCGTAGAACTACATTTAAACGAGTCTTATAAAAAAAAGGTGGGATGATTTGGGAGAATGGCCCTGAAACATGTATACTATCATGTAAGAAACAAATCGCCAGTCTATGATCGATGCAGGATACAGGGTGCTTGGGGCCGGTGCACGGGGATGATCTGGAGAGATGATATATGGGGTGGGAGGTGGGAGGGGGGTTCAGGAGTGGGAACTCATGTACACCCGTGGCGGATTCATGTCAATGGATGGCAAAACCAATGCAGTATTGTAAAGCAAGATAAAGTAAAAATAGAAATTTTTAAAAAATAAAAAAAATTAAAAATTAAATTAAAAAAAAGAAAAGAAAAAAGTGTCGTGTGACTCCCTGAAGGCTCAGGCTGTGTAGCTCTGGCACATCCATTAAAGCAGTAGGTCGAATAAGGAGAACTTACCCCCCAAATGATTACTTTAAGTAATTATGTGATTATGTTAGTGGTAGTAATTTTGGTTTTGTTATTCTGAGACTACTGGCTCAAAATGTGGAATAAACAAAAAGAAATAATTATGGGGTATTAATATCCTGTGTTCTTAAGAGCCAGAATTTTGATATGGAGAAAAGGAGATTCCTTTGGTGTGTAGGAGAGGTTAAGTGAAAAACTATGTGCCTCTTGTTTTGATAGTAATTTCCGTTTGAATTCATACTGTATGTGATCTTTAAAAATTTCCACTGAAGAGGCCTAGAATCAATGACCATCTCAGTAGCACTGAGCATTCTTGGTATCCAGATTATGGTCTTGAAATATCATTTTCCACTAAAAAATAAAAAACCGAACCCAACACTGCTTGGAAATAGCTGGGACAGTAAAAGTGTAAGATGAGGCTGGAACACCTTGTTAAGCCAGATAGCGAGATTCCTGGGGCTGAGTCCAAAGGACTCAGGACAGGACTTCCCTGGTAATCCAGTGGGTAGGAATCTGCCTGCCAGTGCAAGCAACACAGGTTCGATCCCTGGTCCGGGAAGATTCCACATGCCTCGGGGCAACTAAGTCCACGCACCACAGCTACTGAGCCCACGCGCTCTAGAGCCCGTGCTCCTGCTGCTGCTAAGTCGCTTCAGTCGTGTCCGACTCTGTGTGACCCCATAGACAGCAGCCCACCAGTCTCCCCGTACTCCACAACAAAAGAAATGACCGCAGCTGGAGAGTAACCCCCTGCTCGCCAAAACTAGAGAAAGCCTGTGCGCAGCAATGAAGGTCCAGCGCAGCCAAAAAAATAAAGAACTGTCTCCAAAACTGTATGTCTCATTTTAAAAAAATACATAAAGATAAAACAAGGACTTCGATGGTGGTCTAGTGGTTAAGACTCTGTGCTCCAAACGCAGGGGCATGTGTTCGATCCCTGGTCAAGGAACTAAGATCTTGCATGCCACATGGCACAGCAAAAAAATAATAATAATAAATGAAAGATACAGCACATTTTTTTAATGGACAAATTTAAGCGATTTTCTTGAGGTGCACATGTGTGATACAGACGTAAAGGAAGCCAGGTAGGCGATTGCTGGCAGAGACAGGACGGGGGTTACTTTGTGGGTGCACGAGAGGGTTAAGACAGATCTGGGCCCATGAAGGGGCCTCGAGTGCCAGGTTGAAGTTCTCTTCCTTGACCTGGGTGCTGATTGTAAAGCGGTTTGCCTTATAATACTCATTAAGCTGTAACCTTGTTTTGTGTAGCTCTCGTATTTTGTTTTATTTTATTATTAAGAGGTTTTTAAAAGTATGCCTGGACCTGTAGCAAACTCGGGCCCCTCCTCTCCGTCCATCATGTACGTGACACTGGAGATTTGACTGCTTTGTGTGGGGCGCCAAGCTGGGTGCTTTACCTGTGACCACCCCCTCCGACCTGGGGTCCCAGGAAGGCCGGACCTTGTCTCCCTTGCTTGCTTTTGGTGTCCCTGGTGTGTGACACCCAGCAGACACTCCAAACACACTTGTTGAGCAAGTGAATGAACGAATGTGATTTGCAGCAGTAGACACTGAAGCTCAGTTCGTGTAGCTGGTAAATAGCAAAGCTTTGCTTATCCGGCTGGGGCAGATGGAAACGGGGGTGTCTCGGAGGTTCGACTCCTGGTCTGGTTTGTAGAAGGACCCGGAAGCATCCCCTCGGAGCAGCCAGGCTGGGAGGCCGGTGCAGGTCTCTTAACGATGGAGCCAGCCTGGGGCGGGTGCTGCTGCCCAGCCACCTGCTTCTCTCCTGGGCCCTGGGCTCTGTCTCTGAGGGTGTCCAGGTCCCCCCTTTCCCACCCCGTCTTGTGCTGTGGCTCCCCTCAGGCTCCGCCAAGAGAAGACAGACACGGTCCGCTGTATCAAGTCCTGCCGCCCCAACGACGTCGCCTGCGTGCTGGACCCGGTGCACACCGTCTCCCACACCGTCGTCTCGCTCCCCACCTTCCGCGAGTTCACCCGCCCTGAAGGTGAGTGGCCACTCCCAAGTCGGGAGCCAGCGTGGGGGTCCCGGCGGAGGCCAGCGTCTGGGGAACCATCCCTGCCAGGGCAGCGCCCTTGCTGAGGCTGATAGCTTGACCTGCAGGGGCAGCTCCTTGGCGAGATGTGGGTTTGGGGCTTGGAATGCTGACCCCTCCCTGCTTCTGCATCTCCTGCGTGTCCCCAGACTACAAGGCAACCCGGTTCCTGCCTGTTCCCCGCCCTCAGTTCAGTAGAGGGGGTGTGGATCTCATTTGAGGGATAATAGTCGTTCACCGAATAGCTATTAAGCGTTGATTCTTTGCCAAGTGTGGGGTTATCAGGGACGGCTTCCAGGAGGCAGTGACCCTACTCTGGTCCTGAGGGGCCAGTAGGAGGTTAATGTAGGAAAGTGGGGAGTGAGAGAGAGGGCCAAATCAGAATACCTCCGGAAAATCGGGAGGTGAGTGGGGAGTGTGGTTCTGTGAAGAAGGAAGCCAAGGTTTTCTGGCTGGAGTGGTGGAAGCTTGGCAAGAGATGGGCTGCAAAGGTAGGCGGAAGCCTGCACTTGGAGTTGGGGCTTCAACTCCAAGGTTTTGGGAGCCAGTAGAGGGTCGTGACTGATGCTTTTTGCACAGAGCCGCATCCTGGAGACCGAGGGGCAGGTGGGTTGGTGTGGCTAGACCGACTCCAGGGAACCCCACAGGCTGCTCCACTGCAGTGTCAACCTGCTGTCACAGCCCCTGTCCACACGCGGGGCCAGGGCAGCGGGCTCCCCATGCCTGGCAGAGGGCTGGGGGCAGANCAGAGCCGCATCCTGGAGACCGAGGGGCAGGTGGGTTGGTGTGGCTAGACCGACTCCAGGGAACCCCACAGGCTGCTCCACTGCAGTGTCAACCTGCTGTCACAGCCCCTGTCCACACGCGGGGCCAGGGCAGCGGGCTCCCCATGCCTGGCAGAGGGCTGGGGGCAGAAAGCTGCCCTGTGTGCCTTCCTTTGGGGTGTGCGGCCCACATGCCAGGGCCAGCTGATGTGATCTTGACACCCTCTTCCTCTGTGGAGTCTTCACCCTTCCCCTGTAGCTTTTGGAAGAGCTCCCCATGAGAATTAATTTGGCCAACTGAGCCTCCTGGGTGTCAGGCTCTGGGACGCCGTGGTGAACAAGAGCCCTCCATCCATCTCAGGGAGGTTGGACAGGTTGCCTCGTGTCTACACATGGCCCCAGGGTCCAGGGAGTGACTCGGGTGTGCGTACCAGAACACTGAGCCTGGCCGTGGGAGTGGGAGGGCAGGAGAGGCACCCAGGGACGGGCTCACGTGCAGGAGAGGAGAGCCCCCCACCTCCTCGTCCCTGTAGGAAAGGGAGGTGCAGAACCTTCGCAGAGCAGCACGGACTTGGCTCAGAGAACATCGCTGACTGCGGTTTGCCCTGTGCACCATGATGGGCTCCACCAAACCATGCAGATCTTTCCAAACCCCTTTCCCCCGTGCTGTGGCCCCCTGGCTGGTGCTGACCCACTGTTTGGTGCTACAGGGAACTGGGCGTGGTTAGAGGTGCCTGTCGGCATCTTGGGCCAGGAAACCTAGACCTTGACTGTTCACGTGGAGAGGACCCTTGGTGGGCAGTAGGGGGCCGCCTGGTTTACTTTACCGTGGAGAGACTGAGGCTCAGGGAGGACTCCCCACCACCACCAGCCCAGATGGCGTAAATTGGGCCCTGGTGCTCCCAGCGCTGATTTCACATCAGGTGGCCCGGGAGTGGACACAGCCACCCGCCCGCTTGGGGCCTGGCCCTCATCGCGGTGGGGCAGGGACCTTCTTGGCCTCTCCCACATCCTTTGCCCGCCCCCCTTCCCCATCTTCCCAGCTTCAGGGAGACTCCTGAGCAGTCACCAGTCACTTCCTAGCCCTGGCCCTGCCAGCTAACGCGCTCCATGACTTCCGGGAGGATCCGAAGTCGGTGCCGAGGGGGCACAGGCTGTGACCTGGGGTCCCTCGGGGCCCCCGCACCTTCTCCACGCGTGGGGCTCTCGTGTTGGTTCTCGCCGCACGGGGTCAGGCCTCTCTGGGGTCGCGGGGCCCAGCGCCACGCCCTCTCCAGGCCTCGCTTCTCTCTGGCAGAGATCATCTTCCTCCGAGCCATCACCCCTGCGTATCCTGCCAACCACGCTGACATCATCTTCGACATAACGGACGGGAACCTCCGCGACTCTTTCGACATCATCAAGCGCTACATGGACGGCATGACTGTGGGTGAGTGGTTGGAGAGAGCAGGCTCACCCAGGTGCCCCCGGCCCTCTAGCCCTCACGGCTCAGCCGAGGCCTGGCGCAGACCAGCCTGGTTCCCACCCGGTCCCCTGGTCCTTCAGGGCCCAGCTGGAAACCCACACCTGTCAATCACGGTGCGAAAAGTGACCGGGGGGTGGAGCCACCTGCTCTCGGGGAGACCCCTGGAGCCTCAGTCTCCCCACCTGCAGCTGTTGTTTGTTGTTTAGCTGCTAAGTTGTGTGGGACTCATTTGCGACCCTGCGGACTATGGCCCACCCAACCTCTCTGACCATGGGATTCTCCAGGCAAGGATACTGGAGTGGGTTGCCTTTTCCTTCTCCAGGGGATCTTCCCAAGCCAGGGATCAACCCCTCGTCTCCTGCACTGCAGGCGAATTCTTTACCACTGAGCCTCCTGGGAAGCCCCTGCAGATCTCCTAGGCCCTGGATTTTGTTGGCCTGAGCGAAGCGTTATGGAACGTGGTCTGTAGGTGGCACTGTTGGCTCTCAGAACCCCATCCCTGAGGCCCCAGTCCCAACTGAGACCGACCGTTGTGGAGTNGGGAAGCCCCTGCAGATCTCCTAGGCCCTGGATTTTGTTGGCCTGAGCGAAGCGTTATGGAACGTGGTCTGTAGGTGGCACTGTTGGCTCTCAGAACCCCATCCCTGAGGCCCCAGTCCCAACTGAGACCGACCGTTGTGGAGTTGCAGCTGGAGACGGGATCGTTAACTCCTCTGTTGCCAAAGAGCCATTTATAGTGACTTTACAAGCTCTTAAATGGGTTTGCATGTTGTAAACATGACTGAGTCATCTGGGGGCCCTCCCGCCCCCGGCCTCCTCCTCTGCTAGTTGGCAGCAAGAATAATTAGTTAATTACAATTAATAGTACAGGAGTCCTCTCTGGGATTCCGAGGGGAGGGCGTGCAGCCATAAAACTTGCTGCTTGCCCCTGAGTCACTGCTCGCCCTGGCCCTCAGTTTTACGGAAACTTCGGGCGCCTGGGGATGGAGGCAGGCAGGAGGAAGCGGGGTCAAGGGTATGTGTCCCCCTCCCGCCCCCTCAACCCCTGTGCGTGGGGGTTGGTGAGCAGCTCGCGGGCACCTGCACACAGAAGCCCACCTGGGACCGCCTTTGTGCTTGACGCTGGGCCGGCAGGTGTGGCTGCAACATGGCCCGCCCTGGGGGCACTTCNCGGAAACTTCGGGCGCCTGGGGATGGAGGCAGGCAGGAGGAAGCGGGGTCAAGGGTATGTGTCCCCCTCCCGCCCCCTCAACCCCTGTGCGTGGGGGTTGGTGAGCAGCTCGCGGGCACCTGCACACAGAAGCCCACCTGGGACCGCCTTTGTGCTTGACGCTGGGCCGGCAGGTGTGGCTGCAACATGGCCCGCCCTGGGGGCACTTCTCAGCTCTTAGACCACAGGAGATGGAGTCAGATCCTTCCGTTGAACTCGTTCATTCTTTGCGTTTCTGGGCTCTTCCCTCTCTGTACTGGCCCCGGGCCTGGCATTGTGGATACAGAGATGGGTCAGTACCCGCACAGCCCCTGCCCCTGAGGGCTTTGCATTCCACCGGGTGGCAGTAGGGGGGCAGAAACAGGTCATGGGAATGTAGTGGTGAAGAGATAGGGACAAGCAGCTGCGAGGCCTTGCTGGGGACTGCGGACAGTGCTTGTGTCTTGGGTTCCCAGCTAAACTCTTCCTGGAGTGACCCAAGCCACGGGCCGGGCCGCAGCTGGGCCCAGAGCCAGTGGTCACAGCACATTTTTCTAGCCGCCTTGATACTCCAAACAGAACCAACCTGGGAGCCTGTGTTTCTTGGGTTCCCATCCACTGGGACAGAAAATCCTGGCACCTCAGAGCCTGGAGGCTCCCGGAGGCTCCCCCTTCCAGCTCCTTCTTGGAGGGGGACTCCCGAGCAGCGAGGGGGAGCTTGCCGGTCTTCCCAGGGTNATACTCCAAACAGAACCAACCTGGGAGCCTGTGTTTCTTGGGTTCCCATCCACTGGGACAGAAAATCCTGGCACCTCAGAGCCTGGAGGCTCCCGGAGGCTCCCCCTTCCAGCTCCTTCTTGGAGGGGGACTCCCGAGCAGCGAGGGGGAGCTTGCCGGTCTTCCCAGGGTGACTCGGGCCGGGTTGGGGCGGGGGGCGAGGAGGGGACAGACCCCAGTGTGAAAAGCGACCACCGGTGCCACCGTGGAAACACGGCATCCTCTCCTTGCCGCGACTGGTCCCGCGGGCCCTGGTCTTCAGATTCGGTGCCGGGGGAGGGCCCGGGCTGGCCCTGGGGAAGTTGTCTTGCCTGCGGCCCGGCCTCCTGGGTGGGCTTGGTGTCTTCAGCTTCTTGGTCCATTTGCTGGACATCTCGTCTGGTTGGGCCCCTGGAGTTTGCCAGTGAGCTCTCCCACGTGAAGGGTGAAGGCCAGTGGGGATGAGGGTCCCCCTGGGGTGCGACCCGGGCTGTGCTGGGCTCCCGTCTCACCACCCGTGAGGCGCTGCCTTCTCTCCTTGGAGCCTCTTGCTTGGACTTCCTTATCTGCCGCTCCCTCCAGCACCTCTCCTGCCCCAAAGAACTTCTGTGACCCCTGGAGCATCTGGACTCTGAGGGTAGCCACCCTGGCACACGCCAGGCCTGGGCATGGGCCTGTCCACCTGTGATGGCTTGTTCTCCCACTGGACTCTAGCCCAGTCTGAGCGGTGTGGGAGCCATCACTGGGCATGCTCACCCCCGCATCCCGTCTCAGTCTTTGCAGACGCCTCTGGGGCTCTGATTGTCTCCATCGGGCAGAGGAGGGAGCTAAGGAAATGACCACCTTGAGACTGAGCTACGGAAACAGCAGGGCCCTGTTTGCAGGTGTGTTTTCAGCTGTGCATTCTCGTTTCAAGCAATGTCTTAGACAGAAACCTTCTAAGTCCGCAGAGAGGGAGAAAGTTTTTTGTGGGCCACTCAGGCCTCCCGTGGGGGGCTCCTGGGCCCATTGAGACCCCCCTGGGCAGTTCCCGCTGCTTGCAGCACCTGGGAAGGGGCCGCACCTACTCATAGGCTGAACCCCTGCCTGCTCTAGGCTTCACCCTGAGTGAACATTGGGCACCGGGTCAGGAAGGCTTCCTGGAAGAGGTGAGGTCTGAACTGGGTTGTGATGCAAGTGAAGGAGCAGCTGATAATCAGTGCTGGAAGCAGGTTGTTCGTCACTGCCACACTCTGTGACATGTTGGGAGTCTCCCGTCAGCAGAGGAGGGACCGATGGCCAGAGAAGGCAGGTGTGGTTTGTTCTGGGCACCCCTGCTACTGGAGGTGGAGCAGGCCTAGAGCCCAGTCTTCCCCAGACACCCAGAGCCGGAGCTCTCGAACGGTGGGTGTTGACTCGGGCAGAGTTACCAAGAGTTTGTGGCCCAGAAAATTAACCAGTGCGCAAGCCGCCGAGACCGTGACACGGTGAAGGTCGTTGCTCCCCTAGCTCACAGAAGGGGAAAGCACTCCCGGTTGATTAAGAACCTGAAAGGGCCAGACCTTCCCCTAATGCGTCCTTTAGAAACCAGCTCTCCGCAGGGATAAAGGTGGCTCTGAGCAGGGCTGAGCTGCTCTCTCCGTAAAGCCGGGTGCAGCCACCCTGTTACATTCCTCTTTCACCAGCTGTCAATGAAAAATGAAGAATACATTTTCGACCTGTGCAAAAAATGCTCTATTAATGCCTGAGGTATTCTCAGGCCACTACAAAGCCTTCCTTATCCAGCCCCGGCTTCACTCTCCGCCCAGCAGAGCACTGGCTGTGATCAGGGGCTGCTTCAGAAGGNCACCAGCTGTCAATGAAAAATGAAGAATACATTTTCGACCTGTGCAAAAAATGCTCTATTAATGCCTGAGGTATTCTCAGGCCACTACAAAGCCTTCCTTATCCAGCCCCGGCTTCACTCTCCGCCCAGCAGAGCACTGGCTGTGATCAGGGGCTGCTTCAGAAGGGGTCTTTCAGGTAATAGTTCCTGGAGATGACTAACGGGGGGCCCTGGCGAGGTGGGTGCAGTCTGTGTATCATCAAGCACCAGCAATGGGGGACCCTCCCCCGGGACTCCCCAGGCCCCTGGATGGTTGGTGGTATCTGAGCCTCAGCCCTCCCTGACCTCTCCTTGCTCGCTACTCCTTTTTAACTGTTTTTCTAAGGAGAGAGGGGGAAAAAATTCTGTCTATATAGAGGGTGTGCTTTGGCAAAATTTCTACTAGAACCTCCCCAAAGCCAATAAGAACTAGACAGCACTCAGCTTACGCTACTTTTTAGACCCAATGGTTGATTTTCTGAATGGCCCTCTCGATCCTTGGTAGGCATCACCATTTCTATGGGAAAAAAAACAAAGAGCATCAGTGTCAGCTGGCAGGCAGGTGTGCTGGACGTCCAGTCTGTTCTGGGTTGTTCTCTGGCCTCCTCCTCTGCCCCTGGGTCCCCTGAGAAACAGAGGTGCTCCTATCTTCAGCTCCTGCCTGGGTACCATGGCAACCGGTCATGCTCCCAATGAAGTCTGAATGAATGGAGATGGTCCAGCTCACCCTGTAAGGCTTCCCAGTGGTAAAGAATCTGCTTGCTAGTGCAGGAGACACAGAAGATGTGGGTTCGATTCCTAGGTCGGGGAGATACCCCTGGAGGAGGAAATGGCAGCCCACTCCAGGATTCTTGCCTGCAGAATCCCACGGACAGAGGAGTCTGGTGGGCTGCAGTCCATGGGGTCACAAAAGAGTGGGACACGACTGAGTGACTGAGCATGGACATGGGTTAGGTTGAGGAGGGGTATTCCCTAACTGCAGACACCGTTCTTGTCATTAGATGAAGTGATAAGGAAAGCTCCTAGCAGCACCTGGCATGTAGTAGGGGGAGTCAGTATACATGGAACCCAAACTTTTCCCCATAGCCCACGTTGTCTGTGCCAAAGCCTCTAAATTTGGCCCATATCTCACCACCCTCATAACAATATTCTCACTCCCCCCTCCTCAAGGAAACCAAAAGCTTTTACATTTTGAAAGAGCATTCTAAGTTTTATTTGTGAGCATACAAGGACTGTTACTGTATTTCACTTTTGAAAAATATCAATGGCTGGGGTGGCCCTTTTAGGGAAAAACACCCTGGAGTCTCTGCTCCCACAGTTGGAGCACTGAGCTTGGGGTCAGATGTCCCAGCGTCGGTTCTTGCTTGGTTGTCTGTTTCTAGCTGTGTGACCTCAGGCAGGTCTCGTAACCTCTCTGAGCCTTGGTTTTCTTCTCAGTGAGACTGCCACAGTAATGCTTGCCTTGCCGGGATATGAGGACCAGAAGGAGTTCTATGTACTGTAACATAGCTGGGTAGGTTGTTAGGGGATAATGAGCCACTGTGAGAAGGCCATTTGGGGCTAGAGAGCTGGGGAGGTCTCAGAGCCCCCTGAAAGGACAGGAGAGCAGCCAGCGGGGGGCGCGTGGGACGCTACTGGGACTGCTCACCCCAAAGTGGCCCCAGTTACCTGGGCGCTGTGCCATAGGCACCTCGTGGCCTGGGCTGATGAGTCAGGCCGGAGCAGAATGGTGGAGGCCATGCCTCCTGAGTTCTGTCATCCTTGAATTATTTATTCAGCAAGAACCTCCTGGATTCCTAGCCCATGCCTAACCCCGTGCTGGCTGCCAGGGAACAAGTTTACACCCAAGCCACAAATCCTGCTTTGATGAAGTTGCCTCCTAGCTTCCCTAGCATCCTGCCATCTGAGTTCCTACAGTTTACTTTTCAGCAGTAGGTCTTGCCTCTGTTAGTGTGTCAGCGGGAGAGACGAGTGATAATGTGGCGAGGCTGCAGCCGACAGTTGCCTCTTCTGTGCGCTGCACAGCCCCGGGGGTGCCGCTCTCAGCCGTTCTACGTGCAGCGCGCAGCCTAGTCAACTGTACACGGCAGCCCCGGTGCAAGAGCTTATGAGTAAAGACAGCTACCTGCCTGCACCTCAGCCCCTGGCCAGGCGAAGCCTCATGCAAAGCAAAGAGCTTGTCTGCCCAGCTGCCTGCCTTCAGGTCACTCTCAGTCATTCCGGCCTGCAGGGCCCAGATCGCCTCTTTTGAAATCTTTACCTCTTAAGGGGTTAAACACACACTGCTGACCCTTCCGGGAGCCTGATTCGGAAAGCTTGGCCCAGGATCAGTACACATTAGGGATGAGATTCAGAAATTCCACCCAAAAACAACAGCGCGGCCGTCTCTGCTGGTGATGAGTGATCGGCCCTGTCCTGCTTTCACGGCAAATCCCGGGATTAGGCGCTTTCTCTTCTCGGGGAGGCACAGCCCCCGCCCCACCCCCCAGGGCCACACCCTGGCCGGCAGCCAAGTCCTTTCCCGGGGATGCAAAGGGGCTGGCCTCGGCCGCCCTCACCTGGAGGCTGGCAGTCCTTGGAGGGCAGGCGGCGCCCTCGGAGGCCTGAGACGGGGCGTGAGAGCGGGACGGACACCGGCACCTTTTGTGCTGACTGTGCTGGGGCCTCCCGGAGCGACGATGGGCCTTAGGCGTTGGGCCCAGAGCCATCGTGACTCATAGGGAAGCAGATATTCCTACTGCAAAGCCCCGTGAGGAGGGCGCCCAACACCCAGTTTCACAGAAGCAGAAACTCTCAGAGGCCACCCCCAGGCTGGCACAGGACTCTTAGGGCTCAGAGGGTCCTCTGCTTCTGTGGGCCTCCCTGGACACCTCTCTGCTCCTGCCTGTGGACCCGCGCGTCACATGGGCTGCTTCTCACACTTGCCGGCCCCCTGCCCCCCAGCCCCGATGTCGTCTCCCGGCCATGAGGCCCACCAGCCTGGCCGGATCCTCCCTCCTTTCTCAGCAGGGTGCTTCCACATGGTGGTGAAAGGTGCCCCAGCCACAAGGCTCCTGAAGCCGGGGACCCTCTGCTCCCCTCGTCCTGCCCCCGCAGCCGGTTACTTAATGGGTCTACCGGGTTTTAAGCCCCACCTTTCACGTCCAGTGCTGCCGCTTGGCTGGAAACGTCTTCAGCCTCAGCTTGCTTCTCTGCTCCCCGGCGTCCAGCATTCTTCGCTTCCTCTTCCCTCCGCTCTGCTCCAGACATACCAGCCCATGCCCCAGACCCCAGCCATTTCATGGCCTCTCCTGTCTCCTGGACTTGAGCTGTGGCGGTCACCGCCTTCTCCTCTCGGTTAAGCTCCTATTCGTCCCTCAGAGCCCACGTCGGCCGTCACCTCCTCTCACACGCCCTCCATGCCCCACCTCCACAGGCAGAGTGTGGGGCTTGCTGCTTTGTGCACAGAGCCCCAGGGCCGAGCTTCTTATAGGACTCTGGTCTTCATTCTTCTAGCAAAGAATGTGTGTGTCCCAAGGGAGCAGACTGTGCTCTAGGGATGCCTCAGCCACCGAGAGAGACAGACGGGAATCCTAGCCGTGTGCACATTTCCTTCCGGGGGTAGGAGCAGGCAGGAGACAAGTATAACATCCACATTGTCAGGCAGTGTGAGTGCTATACAGAGGGCGGGGGAGGAGAGGGGAGTGGGCAGCCACTGTGCGTCTGGTGGTGGGAGACATTTGTCTAAGGACCCGGAGAGAGGACCCGGGGAGCTGAGGAAATTAGCCCTGCGGAGATCTGGAGGGGGAGCTCCAGGCAGGGGGACAGCAGGTGCAAAGGCCCTGAGGCAGAGGCGAGCCGGGCATGTTCGAACTGCAGTGGCCAATGAGGCAGGGTCTTGAGGCAGCCCAATGGCTTGGGCTCTACTGCCAGGTGAGGTGGGAGCCACAGGAAGGTTTTGGGTTGAGGTGGCAGACACTCCTTCTGGGCGCCTGGGTGAGCCTGGGGATCTAGTTCCATGACCAAGGATTGAACCCAGGCCCCCTGCTTTGGAAGTGCAGAGTCTTAGCCTCTGGACATTGTGGCTCGCTCTGTGGGCTTCCCTCATAGCTCAGTTGGTAAAGAATCTGCCTGCAATGCAGGAGACCCCGGTTTGATTCCTGGGTCAGGAAGATCCACTGGAGAAGGGATAGGCTACCCACTCCAGTATTCTTGGGCTTCCCTTATGGCTCAGCTGGTAAAGAATCTGCCCACAATGCAGTAAAGAATCTGCCCGCAATGCAGGAAACCTGGGTTCCATCCCTGAGTTGGGAAGATCCCCTGGAGAAGGGAGAGGCTACCCACTTCAGTATTCTGGCCTGGAAAAGTCCATGGACTGTATAGTCCATGGGGTCGCAAAGAGTCAGACATGACTGAGTGACTTTCACTTTCATGCAAAACCTTTCAAAAAACCTGTGCAGGCTGGAGGTGACCATGTGGCCCCTGCAGGAAGGGTGGGCAGCAGACAGATTCCGGACACATCAGGGGGTAGAGCCAGGTTTTGCTGATGAGTTGAGTGTGAGACAAAGAAGACTGCACGTCTTGACCTAAAGAACAAGCAGACTGGGGCTGTCAGCAGGTGAGCTGGGGAGAACTGATGCGGCAGCTCTGGGGAGGTCGCATGCGCCCTTTGGCATTAAGACTGTGGGCCTCGTGGGACACCCTTGGCCACACAGGGGTAGAGTAAGTCTGGGAGGCGATCTGGCTGGATGGCAGCTGGAGCCCTGAGACCAGACACACAGAGGAACTGAGTGTAGACAGAGAGAGGAGGTTGGAGCACTGCGGCCTCTTGTGCTCGGAGGTCGGGGAGATGAGCAGAGGCCAGCCTGGGGGAGGAAGCCTTCCCAGGAGGAGGGGCATGAGCTGTGTCAATGATGGTGGCTCTGGTCAGATGAGGACGAAGGATTCACCACTGGATTCAGCATCGCCCCAGTATCATGATGGAGACCTTGACCAGGCCGTTCTCAGTGGAGCGGGGTCGAGGGGAGACACACCAGGGAGGGAGCCCTGGAGGCGCCGCTGGGGGACTCCTTCCAGAAGGTCTGCTGTGCGTGCGAGTGGAGAAATGCTGGTGCCAGTGGGGAGGGTGTGTGGTCACGGCATTGTGAGTTGTTGTTTTTTTTAATATTTATTTATTTATTTGGCTGCACGGGGTCTTATTGCATCATGTGAGCACTAGTGAGCCTGTGGGATCTAGTTCCCTAACCAGGGATCGAACCTGCGCCCCCTGTGTTGGGAGCACAGAATCTTAGCCACTGGACCACCAGGGAAGTCCCATTGTGAGTTTTTGCTTGACTTCCTCTTCCACCGGTTGTAAATTTCTGGAGGGAAGAGCCTACAAGGGGTTCATGTGTGCCATGCCCCCCGTCACCCTGTTTGTCTTTCTTTCTTGCACACCCTTGCATACACACACACGTGTGCACACACAGCACGCCCATGAGGAGGTTCCCCAGGCCCGGTGCCCAGCAGGCCGCAGGGTCACATTTGCCTGCTCGCATGCAGAGTCACCAGGGGTTAAATGAGCCCAGAGTGGCTCCCGGCGTCTCCCGAGTGCTCCTGCGGATCAGCTGCATCCAGAATGATGTGTGGTGCTCCTACTGCTGCTGTGATGCACCTTCTGAAAAGCCTGTGAGATCACCGGCACGTTCATAAATTATCCTTTTAAAAAAAAGAAAGAAAATGAAATGTTTTTAGCCAAACAGCAGCAGAGACATGTTGTGTGAAATTAGGGGGGAAAAAAAAGAGTCTGATGATGATATGGATCTTCCGATGGCCTCCCCTGACAACCGTAACTGCACAGAGGACCCAGACCTCCACCAGCCGCCGTCACCAAGAGCACTTCCCGCGGCCTCAGAGCCGGGTGTGCCCAGCTGGATCGTTCCATCTGTGCTTATGGCCGAGTACTCCGCGTGTCGGGTCCTCGACGGCCCCAGTCGACTCAACAGCAAGGCCACTGCTGTGTGCTGAGCACTCCTGGCGCGTAGGCCACACGTCCTGTGTCATTTGGGTTTCCCTGCCGGCTCAGTAGTCAGGAATCCCCCTGCCAATGCAGGAGACAGGGTTCAGTGCAGGAGACAGGAGGAAATGGCAACCCATTCCAGTATTCTGCCTGGAGAGTCCCCATGGACAGAGGAGTCTGGCGGGCTGCAGTTCATGGGGTTGCACAGAGTCGGACACGACTGAGCAACTGAACAACAGCTGTGTCACTTATCCCTGTGGGAGATGGCCCCATTCTCCAGGTGAGGACACTTGAGGCTCGGAGGGGCTTCCAGGCTCAGGGGGCATGACTGAGGCCTGCATGCAGCCTGGTGGGGCTGGATGTGGGGTTTCTGCTGCCACGNGCAACTGAACAACAGCTGTGTCACTTATCCCTGTGGGAGATGGCCCCATTCTCCAGGTGAGGACACTTGAGGCTCGGAGGGGCTTCCAGGCTCAGGGGGCATGACTGAGGCCTGCATGCAGCCTGGTGGGGCTGGATGTGGGGTTTCTGCTGCCACGTCCGTCCTGTGTGACCTTGAACCAGGCAGAGCCCTCCTCTTTGAGGTCTGTCCCAGCCCTGAGATTTCTCATCTGGGGCCACCTGGAGACATGCAAGGGGGCTGATGAGTTTGGGTCTAGCGATGGGGAAGGGTCCCCAGCAGGTAGGTGGGTGGGGGCTGATCCAGGCGGGAGGACTCGCAGAGAAAGAGGGGAGGACTCTCGTACTTCCCATCACTGTTGCATCCTGGGCCAACCTGGTAAAAGCAGGTGCCTCAGACGGCAAATCCTTTCTGGAAAACCGCCCAGGCCGTCTCTCCCTCCGGTGAGGCCAGGCGGCTTGGCCGAAGGGCAGTGGCCCAGGGTCTGGCTTCGGGGGCAGGTTTGCTGTTTCTGGTTCAGAACTCGTTTCACCCACAGAGCCTCCGTTGCTCCTCCTGGAACCGT
>SJYA01005748.1:0-24006 GCA_006410615.1 Neotragus moschatus | reverse complement strand
CTGGGAAAGATTGAAGGTGGGAGGAGAAGGGGATGACAGAGGATGAAATGGTTGGATGGCATCACCAACACAATGGACATGAGTTTGACCAAGATCCTGGAGTTGCTGATGGACAGGGAAGCCTGGCGTGCTGAAGTTCAAGGGATCACAAAGAGTTGGACACGACTGAAAAACTGAACTGAAATAAGATAAAAAGAATTTTTTTTTAAAGGATACCATGTAACAGTAGTTAAAAGAAAGCGGGAGTTACTATATTAGAATCAGACAAGGCAGATTTCAAAACAAAGAACACTAGGGTAAAGAGATCATAGCATAAAAATAAAGGAGCCAGTTCATGAAGAGGACAAAAGAATTATGTGCCTAATAACTGAGCTTTAGATAAAAATAAACAGGGATGGCAACTCACTCCAGTACTCTTGCTTGGAAAATACCATGGACAGAGGAGCCTAGTAGGCCGCAGTCCATGGGGTCGCTAAGAGTTGGACACGACTGAGCAACTTCACAAACAAGGAATAGTGATCAAATTATGAGGAGACACAGACACACAATTTCAATAGGAATTTCAAAACTGTTCTCAGTAACTGATAGAAGAGGTAGGTAGAAAATTGGCATGGATATACACTTCACACCATCAGCCAACTCACCCACTTGACGTTTAAGGGACTATTCCCACTAACAACAGCAGAATACATATTCCTTTCAGGTGCATGAGGAACATTTACCAAGAGAGACCATACTACGGGACACTGAAGTCTCAATAAATTTAAAAAATTCAAATCAGACAACGTGTATCCTCTGACTACAACGAACAAGAAATCAATAGCAAAAGATCTGTGAAGAACCCCACGAACATCTGGAAGTGAAATAACACAGTTCTAAATAATTTATGGATCAAAGAAGAAGTCAAAAGGAAAATCAGAAAAGGTTTTGAACCAAGTAAAAATGAAAACAGCATCTGCCAGAGTTTGTGGGACGCCTCTAAAGCACCTGAGAAAACAGTTTTCATCTGAAGAAACTAGAAAGACAAGAACAAACTAAACCCAAGGTAAACAGAAGAAACAATAAAGATCAGAGGAGAAATCAAAGAAACAGAAGAGCAAAACATACAGAAAATCAACAAAAAGTAGAGTTTTATTGATCTTTAAGAATATCAATAAAACTGATACCTTTCTAGCCAGACTGAGGAGGAAGAAGAGAAGACGCAAACCATCAGTCTCAGGGATAAGAAAGGCACCTCTTGGTGATGCGGAAAGAGAAAGCATGCCGCTGAAACTGGAATCCTGTCCTGGAATCAGGGCAACACTGCATTAGACCACGACTGGCTACGCGAGCACATTAGTCATTGACACTAAACGGGGAGGCCAGGGGAACCTGTGGGAAAGATTGGGTCTGAACTGAACCTTGAAGGACAAGGGGTCCTATGACAACCAGATGCTGGATGGGAGAGAAATCCAGAAGAAAGGAAATCCCAGGCAAACACTCAGAGGCAGGGTGGTGTGGTGTGGTTGGTGTGGTATGTATGCTGAAAGGCTGGGGTGATGGTACTGTGGGGAGGAAGGACCATAGCTCAGAGGCAGATTACAAAGGATCTTAAACTCCTTACTAATGAGGCTAAACTTTATTTTTTAAGAAAGGGAAACAGGCAAAAACTTTTCAGCTTCTAAGTGACAGAGTCAGAACTCTGCTTTTCAAAGCTGAGATTGCAAAGGAAGAGCCTAAAGTCAAGGACTGCAGTGAGGGGCTCGCTGAATGACCCCAGCAAGGCATGACCACAGTGGTCCGGTGCAAGGTGCCCATAACCTCAGGAAGGAGACCAATGGAGGCAACTTCTGGAGGCAGAATCAGTAGGTGGGAGACAAAAGAGATCTCCAGAGGGAAACTGAAAAAGGTTCCCTGGTTTCAAAGTGAGTTACCATTAAGGGAACGATTTGTTGAGATCTAAAATCATGAGAGACAAGGCAGCACGAGGGTGGGGGCCCAGGGAGGCGGCTGAGATGGGGATGAGGGTAGAATGGCCCTGGGGAGATGTCCTCAGGTGGCCAGAGGCCAGCGCCAGCAAGTGGGGGCACAGATTTATGAGTCGGCTGCTCAAAGACAGCTACGCTACAAGAGCAATGGCCATGCTCCAATGCCATCAAGCCCAGGCTTCTGGAGGAATTAACTACCCAATCCATCTCTTCCAGTTTTTAATCTAATCTCTTCTAAAGACCTGCCATTTCCACAAAATGATTTTACTGCATGTCAAGATACAGCTCATAAATATTCCAACATTTTTAAGCTAAAGCGAGTACACTTTAAATTGGGGTTTGGTTAACTAGCCCCCATATAGGTCTCCTGCAGAGCTTCTCCAATATCCATGAAGGACCAACTTAGTAAATTCACAGTCCATGATGGTCCTATCTACAGTCCTATGTGCTCAGACTGAAGTGTGTCCAACCCAAATTCATACGTTGAAACTCCAGCCATACTCCCTCCCCAAAGGGATTGTATTTGGAGATAGACAGGGTTTACAAGGAGGTAACCAGAGTTAAATGCAGTCACAAGGGTGAGGCCTGGTAAACAGAGCTAGCCTCTTGACACAGAAGGGGGAAGTGGGGTGGGGATATTCTCTCCTCTCCATTCTCTCAATGTACTCAAAGAAGAGGCCATGTGAGCACATGGTGAGATGACAGTCACCTGCAAGCTGAAAGGAAGTGGCCTCAGAATAAAATTCTATCTTGCTGATGCCTTAAGCTTGGCCTTCCCAGCCTTGAGAACTGTGGGAAATAAATTTCTGTTGTTTAAGCCATGCAGTCTGCAGCAATGAGCTACACAGCCAGANCAAAGAAGAGGCCATGTGAGCACATGGTGAGATGACAGTCACCTGCAAGCTGAAAGGAAGTGGCCTCAGAATAAAATTCTATCTTGCTGATGCCTTAAGCTTGGCCTTCCCAGCCTTGAGAACTGTGGGAAATAAATTTCTGTTGTTTAAGCCATGCAGTCTGCAGCAATGAGCTACACAGCCAGAGCAGACTAACCCACACTGCCTGCCTTGCACAACACATAGCTCGTGGCACGAGTTGAACACTACTCTAACTGACCTATGACTTTGTCAACAAGATGAGCTGCAAGGAACTGCAATGTCAAACTGCCCTGTGTGTATGCTTAGTCACTCAGTCATGTCTGACTCTTTGTAACCCTATGGACTATATAGCCTGCTAGGCTCCTCTGTCCATGGGGATTCTCCAGGCAAGAATACCGGAGTGGGTTGCCATGCCCTTTTCTAGGGGATCTTCCAACCCAGGGATCAAACACACATCTCCCACACTGTAGGCGGATTCTTTACCATCTGAGCCCTCAAAGTGCCTTAGAAGTTTCTAAATGCTTCCCTTCTGTTTCTGTGCTTATCTCACTGTGGAGCAGAAATGAACATTTTGTGGACTCACATCAATGCTGCAGACCGGTCTGCAGACCGTGCTACAACCAACACTGACTTGGAGTCTATGATTTTTTATTTTTCATGCAATATTTAGCTTAAACATGAATTAGGAAAAAAAAAAAAGGCATAACTTTTAAACACATTTAGAAACTAGATGTATCATGTCAATGTATAGCAAAACGAATACAGTATTGTACAGCAAAACAAACTAAAAATTAAAAAAAAAAGAAAGAAACTAGATGTATGCCTGCGGTGAGGGGACTAACAGAGCGGCTCAGGATTCTACTGTATCATATGCAGGCAAGATCCCTCAAGACACTGCAGAGTGCAGCTTCCTAACAATGAACAGCACTGAGCCTTGTTTATGATGCCCCTGGAATCCTGTTTCTCTTTAGCTCGTCCATCAGTCTCTGTAATCATATCTACAGAGCACATTACAATTTGATTACAAACTCACAGCTGGAGTATTACTTCTTCTTCAATTGACAATACATGTATCAAACCCACAAAACAGATGTCCTCAAGAGACTCCAACTTAGACGGACGAGCAAATTAACTCCCATGATCCTGATGATGAGGTGAGGGCCGCCTGGTTCCAATGCAGAATGTCTAACTTTCTGATGGCCATTCCAGAGGATCTTCAATGAAGTCTAATTTATTTATTTGGCTTTCATTCCAAACCATTATTGGTTTGTTTTTCCTATAAAGTGCTGTTTGCTTATCTGAATTTCAAAGCCTCAGAAAGCTTTTACACCTCAAATGAGAACCATGTTCATCTTTTCTGTTCACATGGAAACAGGCCGGAGATCAAGAGAGATCAATCATGGTCACAAGCTTGCACCATGCCTTTGCAAACATATAGGTGCATGAGATCACAGAATACATATTTTTGCCAACTGGACTTCTGCAAAAAGCTTTGCTAGCTGAACTTGATTCTATTTTATATCCAAGAAAAAGAGAATCGAGTGCTACTTTTTTTTACTTCTTTTCAGTTCTTACAACTACAGGACTCAGGTGAGGTAGACCCAATTGGAAGAGAAATTCAAAATGGTAAAGATCCCAACAAATAACCAATGGCAATCTCCTCCTAACAGAGAGGGATACCTGTTCACCTAAATCATCTCCTCATCCTCTGGACACAGAGTTCCTAGCCTCCCAGTGGCCACGTTGTTTCTTAATGGCCGTGGGCAATTTTAACAGCCAGCAGAATGTGAAGAAGTGAAAGCGTGATCCGTCCAAGCCTGGCCCATAAAATCCTCTCTTGCCATCCTGCAGTTCCCTCTTCCCCAGCTCTTACATTTAGGCCATTGGCCCACTTTGAGCTGGTTGTTGAATACAGTGTTAAGTGGGAGACATTCTTTTGTATGTGGATATCCAGCTGACTCAGCACTATTCTTTGACAAGACTGTTCTTTCCTCAATTGAATAATCCTAGCAATCTTGTCAAAAAACAACTGATTATAAATGTGTGAGCTGATTTCTTGACTCTCAATCCTATTTTATATGTGTATGTATGTACATTATATATGCATATATAGTATACATATATACATCTATATGTATTTTCTCATGACACAGACTTGATTACTTGACTTTAAAGAAATCTGCTTTGAAATTGTGAAGTGTGAGTTCTCCTGCTTGTTCTTTTTCAAGATTGCTTTGGGTCCCTTGCATTTTCATATGGATTTTAGGATCAAATTCTGCAAATAAATTATCTGAAATATTAATACGGATCATGTTGAATCTGTAGATCAACTGGGGAATAGTGCCATCTTCATAGTATTAAGTCTTCCATTTTATTCTTCTTTATACTATTGTAAATGGAATTGTGTTCTTAATTCATTTTTGGTTTGTTCATTGCAACTGTATAGGAATACAACTGTACTGCTTTTATATTTTGTAAACTTGCTGGATTAATAAATATAGCAGTTTTAATAGTTTTTAAAGTAGATTCCTTAGGAATTTCTACTTACTAGATCATGTCATCTGCAAACAGACAGTCTTTCACCATTAAGTATGATGTTAGCTGTAGGTTTTACATAGCAGCCCTTTTCAACTTGAAAAAAGGGATAATTTTTAAAATGCTGCTGTCAAGGCTTTACTAATACTCACAGGGGACTGTTATATTTGAGTGCTTGGTCTGGTCATAAAATGATATATGGTAGAGAACTCATATGCTTATTTCTAGGAAAAATGCAAGTATGGAAATGGATTAGCTGATCAAGATGCCCTTGATACAACTGAGACAGCTGGGATACTCCACAACCATGAAAAGACACTGAACATCACTAGTCATCAGGGAAATAAAATTCCAAACCACAATGAGACACCACTTCACACCCACTAGCATGGTGGTAGTTAAAAAGAAACAAACCAAAAAAAAAGGCCATAAAACAAACAGAAAATAAGTGTTGGTGAGGATACAGAGAAACTGGAATCCTCATGCACTACTGGTAGCAATGTAAAACAGTACAGGTGCTGTGGGAAATAGTTTGGTAGTTCCTCAAAAAATTAAACATAGAATTACCATATGATCCACAATTCCACTCCTAGATAAATACTCCAGAGGCGCTAAAAGCAGGGACTCAAATACTTCCTTGCTGATGTTCATTGCAGCATTATTTACAATTATGCTAAGTAAGCCAGAGAAAAAGGGACAAATAATTATACCAATTCACTTATATGAAATACCTAGAATTGGCAACTTCAGAGCAAATAAAGGTGAGGTTGGGGGGACTGCGTGACCAGGGACTGGGGGGTTACTGCTTATTGAATAGTACTTCTGTTTGGGGTGATTTAAAAAGTTTTAGAAATTCAAAGTGGTGATGGTTGCAGAACACTGTGAATGTAATTAATGTCACTAAGTTGTATACTTAAAATGGTAAATTTTGTGATATGTATTTCACCACAAAATATATACACACAAACATATACTTTAAAACTAGGTCCACAGTTATCAGTACACACACACCTGAACCACTTTCAGTACCAATGATTTTGGATTCTTATCTAGGCAAAGCCCTGTGACCTTAACTATGCCACTGCATACAGAGCACAAGCTCCTTCTGTTCAGTATTGTGACCACTCACTCATGTGCAAGCCAAGAGCTTTCTATGATTCATATGCAACAGGGATGTGTCACACCAGTGACAGGATGATGCCATTCTGCACTCTCTCCTTACAGGTACTGATGCTGGAAATCTACCTCCATCAAGCAGGGTTCTTATTTGCAAGCCAAAAGACCAATTTTGTTTTACTTGGGCAAAGAAAAGATTTGTTAAAAGGCTATGGTGCAGCTCACATATCCTCCAAAAGATCTAAAAAACCAGGTGTGGCTGTCACACAGCAGGAACAACGTTCACAATCACGCATACAGCTTCTCCAGCAAACGAGCCAGGGCTGCAGCTGCTGGGCACAGACCTAACACCCTCGACAACAGCCACCACTGCAGTCTCCCTCTCCACAGTGGATTCTGCATGGTCCCTGCTTCGGGAGGTCACTGGCTTCCAGTTCAAAGTCTGAAGTGGCAAGGTTATAACTGACTGAATATAGATCATGGGCTATGCCCATGCGCTGGAGCAAAGGAGGCCAGGAAGGGAGCACCTGGCACTGTCTGCTTCAAGATTGTGAGGGGTCCTCAGCCTCATGAGGTTGGTCATTCTTTGGACACAGGAGGGAGCCTTAGAAATGAATGATGAAAGAAAATGACATGCTCACTGCACCATGTCTTTAGGCCAACCAATGTGCAAAAGTAACAATTTAGGCTAAATCTGCCTAAAGTGGGTTCTCAGTGGAGGAAGAAGCACTAAAAGTATCAGGCAAGCAAGAGCTCAGTCCTTTGGAAAAGCCAGGAGGAGCTGAATATGATTAGGGTGTGCAGAGGAGAGCAGGGGGCAGGGCTGCAAGCTTCTCCATCCGGGGCCTGCAAAACTCAATCTGAACTTGAATCCTAAAGATGGTGGACAGCCAGAGGCTTTCAAAGAGAGAATGAGATCAGATTTGTGTTTCTGAACATGCATTTGGCAACAGAATGGATTGGAGAGCCCCAAGCCAGGATGCCAGTTAAGAACTTGCTGTAACTCAGGCAAGAAATGGTGAGGACCTGCTCTAAGGCTGTGCACAAGGCGATGAGTGGAGGGGACTTTAGTCCAGATGAAATGACTGCTGGACTGACGGGGAGTGAAGGAGAGTCAACTCTACCTTCCTGACAGCAGGTGGATGTATCAGACAATGCAGTTTTGGAAGCACACTGGGTGACATTCAGCTGGAGGCAGTTTGGGGGCAGAGATGCCCAGGTGGGCGGTCAACAGGGGGCGCTGCAGCGGAAGAAGACTGCTCACCAGGGCCACAGGGAATGCCCAGGGAGTGAGGAGGGACTTGAGAGGAGGAATGGATGAGTCGTCCAGAGGAGGGGAAGTCCTGGGAGAAGGTTGAAAAGGAACAGCTGAAAAAGTGGGAAGAAAATCTGGAGACCAATCTCTCAGAGCAAAGAATGAATTTCTAGGATGAACTGAGTCATTCATCTCAAACGAGTTCAGTGCTGTGTGTACCACGTTTAAGCATCCTCCTAGGCCACTGTTTAAGCAGTTCTCCACACAGGTAACGATGAAACTTCAAGTTTCTATAATGGTTGTATGAGTGCGTTTCTAATTAAGAATACATTTTCTACCTAGTTCTGAAGACCTGGGTTCTTGGGGGGAGAAATAAAAATCCCAAGCAAATTTGAGGAAGCAGTTTGGTCAAGCTTCTAGGTCAGTGTTCCAACTTCCTTAACCCCACCTTCTTCTGCGTATGTTCTGAGACGTGACTTCAAAGTGGTCACACCAGCAGCTATAGTCCACTGCCTACCACGTTCTGGCCTGGCTGCAGTTCTTCTGGAGTCCAAGAAACCAGGAAGGTCTCCCTAACATAAATCTTTTCTTCTCCAAGAGCCCTGTGCACAGCCCACATGCATTAGCTGGGCCAGGGGAGCAAGCATGAGGGAAAAGGGAACATGGATTCCCCATGCGGGCAATTCACAGACATGGATTTCTAGCTCATCAAACTGCCCACTGGCCTCCTCCTGCCTGTCATACAAATACTCAAGATTCTGCAGAACCCAAAAACAAATTCAGGATCTTCTGCCAAAACACAGTCCCCTTTTAGCATTGCCTGTCTCAGTGAGTGGCTCTCCAACCAGTATCCAAGCTGGACACCTCTGGTCACTCAGACAACCCCTCTACCCTAACACACTCCACATCCAACACGTCACTGAGGTCTTTGAATACTGCTTCCCACATGTGCCACTCCAGAAGAGCTGCTGCCCACTACTGGTCCAGCCTACCAGGAGCCCTGCCTGGCACCTTGCAGTCAGTTTCACTCTTGACCCCCTGAAACCTCCTCCATCTGAGCATGAGTGAGAACCAACCTCTATTCTGCACCTCAGCCATTCTTCATTTATCTGTATGAGCATTTGGCACTTTGTATCCATACTATCTAAGGCTCCAAGAGGCCAAGGACCAAGTCTGACTCTGCTCTGAGCTTGGCACAAGGTGTGTAAGCCCCCAAATCTGCTAGGTGAACAGATGTCCCCTCAAGGGACATGGTCAACACCACAGTCAGAGGTCAATAAACCTACCCTCTCTGACACCACAAAGAGCTTTAACCACATTTGCTGAGGAGGAAGTAATGGAAAGAGAGTAGAATTATTAAGTAAGAAAAAATGTTTTACTTTCTCTCCGCTTTCCAAGTTCTTAAAATAAACCTGTAAATGGCAGAGAAAGGGAGCTGATGCACTTAGGAAGAGCAGGGACCAGGTTTTCAAATTTGCTCCTCTCCATTCCAAACTTTTCTTCTGTTTTCAATGTCAAAATGCCAGCAGTTCATGAGGAATTTAATGGAGATTAGTCACTCCAAACCTTGGGTTGTCTAGAAACCACTCCTTTCAAACCCAAGTATCCGCTGCCACTACAATGTGCCAACCATCATCTCTGTGCTTTGGATTTATTTAGTTTGTTTGTTTTGCAACGGAGTTATCACTTCTGTCTTCAAATGACAACATTCAATATACTCTAGCACAGTCACATAATATACTTAGAAAGCATTATGTTAAAAAAAAAATCACTGAAATCAGTACATTTTAGTGAAGTAAAACCAATTGAATGATGAAAACGATGAAGCTTTAAAAAGATTGCCAACTTATCTCTTCAGTTAGGGATATGACTAACATACGAAGTGTAACACTATCCTTCCCATTTTAGACTCACTTTTGGAATTAGCAACACACTAATCATCTTGTTCCATCACCAAATCATTAAATATCTTCATATTTTATTAATCTAATAAACCATCACTCTGACAATTTCTTTCCTGGATTGAGAGATGTAATGTTGATGATTATTTGTATAAAGCTAGAAACGGCATGTCTGTGGGGCACTGCAGCTCACTGCCAGCCACATGGAAGCGTCACGGTGCATACCAGCACAGTCATTCTAGATGATTAATTAACAAGTCGGAGGGAAAAACTGCTAAAAAGAGCCATCGCTGGCAAATGACTTCAACAAACTGAGATAATTGGAAAAGTATTCTGAGAAAACATGGCATGCGATGCAATTTACACAAAATGTTAAACGAGACAAAAATAAATGGCAGCAGAAGTCAGGGAAGGTGTTGCTGTTGGGTGGTGGTGAGTAGAAAGGGCAAGAAGAGGCTTCTGGGAAAATGCTCAACGTCTTAGGAGTATGTTCACTTCCGGAAACTCATGTAGCTTGCTACTCATAACCAGTAACTATATGTAAGTTACATTTTAATAAAAAGTTCCCCCAGAATATTCTGAATATTGACTTAAAATATCCTACAAATATTACAGAAGGTAGCATCTACATTCTTATTTCAACCCCACTTTCAGCAGAGGATCTTCAAATTCTCTTAGGGTCTAAAATAATTTCTAACTTGTTTTTATTTTATTTCAACAAGAGTGGAAAAACAGTGTATGTTTATAAAATACATACATATAATGGGTATAACACACACACACATCATGCTACTTTTTAATGGCTTGGGGAAAAGTTACAAAGGATTTAATTCACAAATTAAGACTGATAAGTGTGGTGAATTTCTGAGAAATTTTTTCACATTTTGTTCAATGACTATATATTTATAAAAATTAAATTTAAAAACACCCCTTATCCAATTAAACTATTACGGTAAGTCCAGCATGCTCCTTATAGTGCTATATTAGATATAACCTATTAAGATAGATATATTAACAGGAATATATTTTGTAGTAATAAGGTACAAATTAGAATAAGTATAGTGATAATCAAAATAATATAAAAAATGCTGTAAACTAAATAGAAAATGAAGTAATCTTCTTTAGTTCATAAATTACCATACATTATGTGTCCCAAAATACCAAACTAAATTTGATTTTTTTTAAAGATGTAAAATATTATTAGAGAATGCTGGTTTCTCACAAAATAATCAGCCACCTAAGTCCAAATCTGTCCATACAGTCTCAAAATAATAATAAATCAGATGAATGAGGAGAGAATAAATGAAACCATCCATTATTCATGCCTGCAATATAACTAGGAGATAGGGAATGCTGTGAACTTCATGGTACATGAAAATAGGGAAAAATCCATATCTAGCAAGACCAGCTGAAGAGCTCACACCTGTGTGGGAAGTCAAGTCAAGGACTCCGAAAAAAAATGTCGAGAGCAATAGAGTTGGAATGGTGCTGGAATAAGATCATCCCCAGGAAAAAAAAAAAATCTACTGTGAGTGAGGAACCACTGAGAACAGGTTTGATCAGAAGTTTCCTATAGAATCAAAAGAACGGGGCTTCAAAATGAACAGAACCAGAAATGTAGTCTTAGGAAGGCACTATTTCTTGGAGAAAGATTACATGGAAGGATCTGGCACCCAGGGAAAATGGTGATTATGGGCAAGAAGAAAAAAAGTAAAAATTACAGTCCTTCAGAAATACTTCAGAGCAATGCTGGCACTTCTCACCACAAAGAAGGTACTCATTTTAAAAATGGCATTTTACCAAGAAAAGGAAGCACTCTTCAACCAAGGAACTGAGTACACCACTTATCCTGGCCAACCAGAACTACTATTGCTAGCCCAGGGAAATTAATCATGTTCAAAATGAACAAACAGCAGATAATATCTATATAAAATTACTATGAAAATAAAATAGTGAGTTGCAGTATTTCAGTTTATTTTGTTTCCCTCACAAAATAAAAAAGAAATAAGAGCCAATCAACAAACAAACTGTGAACTAGATGAAAATTATAACTTAATATTTGAATCTAAATGAAATAGTCTTAAGCACTTATAAATGTGGAAGAAAACCTCTAAGTAAGACATTTTAAAACTCAGAACAGACATATCAAACAAATGAACAGAAAGATACAAAATGAGAGTGACAACCCAGTAAACAATTAAATAAAGAAGACAAATTCATCTTAGAAATGGTGATTAAATTAAAAAAGGGCCCAGGGAGAATGGATAGAAATGAAAATAGAATAAGGAGCACTGAAGAAAGGCTTAAAAAGCCTATGGGACAAAAATAAAATAGATGTCAGAATGAAAGAAAGTGATTGATAGGCAAAGAAGGTTTCACAGAAATGTAACTGGAAAAATAATAGAACAAAATTAATATTGAAAATTATTTAAAAAGTAGACAGAAATAAGAGACATGAAATGGCATTGAAATGAACCACCATGTCTGTGATCTGAACTAATCACCTCTGAGAAACATACCTATAAAGTGATTCGATTTTAAAGATAAATTTAAAAAATAATACTAAACTCCCAGGCCTCAAAGCAAAATGACTAGGTCACACACAAAAGGAAAAAAAAATCAGACTGGCCTCAGTATTTGACAGCAACAAATCAAAATAATAATGGAGCAGCATTTTCAAGAAACTTTCAGAAATAGTAACCAAAAGATGTTGAATCCAGCCAAGTTGTCCTTCAAATATAATGCTATAGCAGAATAGTCTTAAACATTCAAAAGATTAAACACTCTTCTCAGAATATTTGGCTATTCAAAGTAGGGTTCACGGCCCATAGCATTGGCATTACCTGGGCTTCATAAAGAATAAGAATCTAGGCCCCACCTGAGAGGTCCAAATGACTAGTATGCCCAGTATTGTTTCAGAAGCATCATACTAGAGAATAAGGGTCACAGAGAAAGAGGTGAATCAGGAAACTCTGCCAAGATAGCTGATGGCAAGCACTGAAGGGATTTAACTGCTTAACCATGGACTAAAATAAGATATATGTAATTGCTGAATATTCTGACAAGGACAATATAACTGAAATAATTAGAGGATAAAGAATACACTAAGAGTCAAACAAATAATACATAATCAAAGGATGTTACTTAAAATCGACAAACCAAACAGTAGAAATCTAAGTAAAGGCAAAGAGAATTAAGGATGTTATAGGAGGTAAAACTATAAAGCTGTAAGAGAAATCTTTCTAAATACCTCCCATGAAAAATGAAAGTAAGGAAACAGATGATATAGAGAAAGAAACACAGTAACTATAACATAATACCATAGTATATGTAAGTAAAATAACATGACCATGTTGAGACCAACCATATGCATCTCAATTAATGCAAATAGACTGAACACACCAGTTATAAGCAAAATATTTCAAACTTCCTTGAAAACGAAAACCCAATTCGAGGCTGTATATAAGAGACATACCTAAATCAATGTAATTCAAGAAGGCTAAAAATAAAATAGACTAGATAAAATGGAAATCTTAAGAAAATAGAGTATACAATTTGAATATCAGACAAAGTAGAATTTAGGTCAAAAATTACTAAAAGTTACAAAGAAATATTTCTATGATATTAAAGGTCACAATTCAAAATGAAAACACACCAGTTATAAATCTCAGTGTACCAAATAACACAGGACTACATTCATAAACCAGAAACTATAGCAGATCTTTGTAACAGGATCACACCACTTAAGTGAACACTTCAACACCACTCTTGAACCAAGAAAAGTGGACAAAGAGTAAGTAATAGTTTAGGAGATCTAAATAATATGTTCAACAGAGTGGAGTTTTTGGAAAAATAGACAAAGATATTAATAACATTACATATGTACTAGGAGAGACTATATCTTTTTCTCAAGCACACATGGAACATTCAAAAATCATAGTGGTAGGTTAGGTCATAGAAAAAGTCTCAAACTGAAGTAGCAGGGATGTTTCTAAAAGATAAAATCTGAATATTCTTTTAATTAAAACCTAAATGTGCAATACTACTAATAAACTCTAGGCAAAAAGATTTAAAAAATAAATTTTCAGTCACAAATATGGGTGCCCTGTTTACTTCAGCCACATGCTGTTTAACTGATATTCAACTATTTTGAAGACAAAATGATAGATTCTCAAGATCAATAAACATTTTTTAAGCAAATGCCATTTTACTTTGGAAAATAATTTTAACATTTTTTTAAAACGCTAAATCCTGTCTTAACCTTTGTTCAAAGAATACACCAATGTCTACTTTATTGTAATCTTAGATCTGTAAATTATTCCAGATTTTCCAAACTGTTTTATGAGGATGAAGGTAAAATAAGGGTCTGTCCATGACTCATAAAAAAATATCTATCTTTGGATGTCTGTGGCAGAGTTTTTTCTTGCATAAATATTTTAAAATAAAAATGCTAACATTTTATGCTTTGTAATTGCTATAAAAATATATATTATAGAGGTCTCAAAAATGTGTGATCTCACAATGCTATTTTTTATTGTAGTTAATTAAAAAATATTAATGAGAGAGCCTACATCATTATCACAAGTCCAGTGATGTTCTGCTCAATAAATAGAAACCCTCAGTACTGAGAGTCACCACAGATATGTCTCCAGCTAGAAACCCACTGATTCATTTGGCAGCCCCACAGGTGACATTAACTGTATCTTGCCAACCAGAAAAGTAGAATCAGCAACAGCTATAGGATTAAAGTCTCAAATACTCCCAAAGATACTAACAATGCAAAGGTCTAAGAATCCTAGGGACGAGGACTCAGTCTTTCTAAATAATCAGGCAATAAATAGCAACTGATGCTTTAATGACTGCAAATGCTTTTTCTTAGCTTAAACTTTGCATATAAATTTTTAAAATGTGTATTATGTTTAAAATAGCTCAAAATTCCTCCTAAGGATTTAGGGGGAAAATTTGAGCAGCCATCATCCCTGACGTGCTATTCTCACTCAGTTTGGAACTGATTTTATACTAAATGTGAAAATACAGGCTGGTGTTTCTATGGAGAGAAGGGTAGATTGGACTGAGAAATAGTCTAACTAGGTCCTTGGAAATCCCAATGTTTATAATAGCCATGCAACAGTTCATACAGTATAAAACTGATTCCTTAATTAATGACATCCATGGTTATATCTCTACTTGCAAGAATACATAAAATTCTTTAAACAAAGTTATTTTGTTTTTAAATTTCACTTTTATGCTATATAATAAAATTGACTTTTTTAGCATACAGTTTCATGAGTTTTAACATGTGCATAGGTTTATGTAAACCACCACCATAATCAGGGTACAGATCAGTTTCATCACCCTCAGAAATCCCTCAAGCTTTATCTTCATAGTCACACAAAGCAAAATTAATTTAATTCACATTATTTTAATGTTTTTTCCCCCACAAAAGAATAAAACAAAACAATCTCTCTGAAACATCTGGGAATCCCTGACCCAAAAAAACACAGTGATAAGGAAAGGTTTACATGTATTCAGGTCTTTTTTTAGTCCTCATGAAAAGAATTCACAAAATATATATGCCCTGCTCTAGAGACATCACTCTCTGATTAGGAACTTAGTGATCCTTGTCTGTCACAACAGACAGACATTCTCTGTTCTATCTTTGTGGCCTGTGGCTAAAACGGAGCCCCATCAAGAAGGGGTTTACTACTCCTCTGCTTGCTCCCAGCCCCAACACTCAGCTCAACACCTCAGGGAAACAGGTGGAGAACAGTTCAACAAGGAAGATGCCTGAAATAGGGGGATGCCAGCAGCAAAGGGGTGGCAATACATTCCAGAGGATGCAATAAGAAATAAAGGGTAGAAGAAAGCTGAGGAATAGTAGGGGTGAGGAAGAAAGAGGAACACAGTAGAAGATGAGACTGAAAGGGGATCGAAAACCCAGAAGGTTAAGGCAAGTTCATTCAAAGAACTGGATCACTGAAGCTCTAAGTCACCCCACTCTCAAACGCTCTCTCCTGAGGAAAAATTATTTGAGGTAGGATTTCTAGGTCAAAGAGTATACCTATCTCACATTTGTTTAAAAGTCATGAAGCTTATTTAAAGAAAGAAAAAAAAAACCCAAAACTCCCTAATCTAGTGCATTTTTGTTGAATTATACTGATTCTTTTCTCATAGCTGCACAATGATCTATTTGAAATTCATTCCTATTTTTAAAATGATAAAAAATGCACAAACCACATAGACTGCTCCTTTGCTTTGGCCCCAATCCAATCCTGGCACTATCCTTGGCAAAAAGCAGGTCAAAATATTTGTTATTAATAATCAGCTTTTGCTGTTCCTCAACTGTAGGTGAAACTGATCTGAATCTGAAATAACAAGCACGTCAGTCATGGTCCTTCAGCCTGTCATGTCCTCGTGAGGCAAGGATTTCTACTATCCTGAAAAGGTCAACACTGCTTAGTAAAATACCATTCAAATCATGAATTCTAAAGCTCAATAACATTGGCTGTCCTCTTACATATGCACTCCTTTACACAAAAATTTTTTAAAATACCAATAGCATTCTTATTTGTACTAAACCACTAAGTGTAAAACAAACTCATTAACTTCTGCTCATGAATCCTTATTCTTACATACGTATTTGCTTATCTGAATACTAAATAGTCCTCGAAGCCTATATAGAAACCTACCACACTGGCTCCCCCCATGAAAGAGAATTTGTGGATTGGGAGAAAGAGGTAGAAGGATTTTTTTTCCACTGTGCTTTTGACCTTACACCTTCTGAATCTTATATATGCATTTCTATTCAAAGAATCTGCTGCTGCTGATGCTAAGTAGCTTCAGTCGTGTCCGACTCTGTGCAACCCCATAGATGGCAGCCCACCAGGCTCCCCCGTCCCTGGGATTCTCCAGGCAAGAACACTAGAGTGGGTTGCCATTTCCTTCTCCAATGCATGAAAGTGAAAAGTGAAAGTAAAGTCGCTCAGTCATGTCCGAGTCTTCGTGACCCCATGGACTGCAGCCTACCAGGCTCCTCTGTCCATGGGATTTCCCAGGCAGGATACTGCAATGGGGTGCCATTGCCTTCTCCGATTCAAAGAATAAACACCAACAATTTTAAATAAAGATCATTACTTCTGTAAGAAAATGGCTTTCTAGTTTCCACACTGCCAGCTAACAGAAGTGAAACCGTATCAATAGATATTGTCAGGTATCAACCCACATGGAAGATAAGCCCAGCTACTACTGTCCAAACAAAAGATGCAAATGAGAGAGAACGACTTCTCAAAAAAACTGATTAGAAGTTATACAAATATGGAGAAGGAAATGGCAACCCACTCCAGTATTTCTGCCTGGGAAATACTATGGATAGAGGAGCCTGGCGGACTACAGTCCAAAGGGTTAATAACTTAACAATTTAGCAACTAAACATCAATCTAATAATATAAGTAGAAATGTTTTATTTCCTTATAAATCAAACTACAATAGGTAATTTGACTCATTAGTAAGAATTCAAAAAAATTTTTTTAAGTTATACAAATAAAAAGAGCATAGAAGGAATGCTTGGAGCTGGTTCTTTCTCTCAAAGGTAGTAATGCCCAACTGAATACCTTCTGCTGTTTTCAAAATTCTGTTCACTTGTGTGTGTGTGTGTGTGTGTGTGTTCGCACATGCGTGCGTGCATGCATGCAACAAAACAATGCAGCTGAAGTCATAAACAGCACAGTTGCTAAAGAGTATAATCCCCTAACCCAGACAACCCTCCAGACAATTCCAACATGCAGAGCCAAATGACGGAGGTGACCTCTCTGCAGGACAATCCTCCACCCCTCACCACTGCCCCAGGATCCACCTGGAAATGGACAGCAACAGAACAGGCCTCTGGAACACCAGAGCTCCAGAGTCAAGAATGGGAACAACAAAACGGGCACTATTCCTCCTCAGAAGCATGAACGTTATTCGAATCCAATGACTCTTAGAAAGGAAAGAATCAAGTATTCAACTGGCATGCTGCAAACCAGAACAGGTCAGAGCACTGTTTCTAGTACACAAGGAGAGAAGGACTTGCTTGAGAAGGCAAATCAACTATCAGTAGCACACTTTGAGCTCGACTGGCAGTTTTTCCATAGCTAGACACTTTCAAGGAAGGAAGCAGCCCGCTGACTTACATTTTGGTATGAGATCCTATCTATCTTTCTGAAAACTCAGTTTAGTTCAGTTCAGTCGCTCAGTCGTGTCCGACTCTTTGCAACCCCATGAATCGCAGCACGCCAGGCCTCCCTGTCCATCACCAACTCCTGAAGGTCACTCAAACTCACGCCCATCGAGTCAGTGATGCCATCCAGCCATCTCATCTTCCGTCGGCCCCTTCTCCTCCTGCCCCCAATCCCTCCCAGCATCAGAGTCTTTTCCAGTGAGTCAACTCTTCACATGAGATGGCCAAAGTACTGGAGCTTCAGCTTTAGCATCATTCCTTCCAAAGAAATCCCAGGGCCGATCTCCTTCAGAATGGACTGGTTGGATCTCCCTGCAGTCCAAGGGACTCTCAAGAGTCTTCTCCAACACCACAGTTCAAAAGCATCAGTTCTTTGGCGCTCAGCCTTATTCACAGTTCAACTCTCACATCCATACATGACCACAGGGAAAATCATAGCCTTGACTAGACGTACGTTAGTCGGCAAAGTAATGTCTCTGCTTTTAAATATGCTATCCAGGTTGGTCATAACTTTTCTTTCAAGGAGTAAGCGTCTTTTGATTTCATGGCTGCAGTCACCATCTGCAGTGATTTTGGAGCCCAAAAATATAAAGTCTGGCACTATTTCCACTGTTTCCTTGTCTATGTCCCATGAAGCGATGGGACCGGATGCCGTGATCTTCGTTTTCTGAATGTTGAGCTTTAAGCCAACTTTTTCACTCTCCTCTTTCACTTTCATCAACAGGCTCTCTAGTTCTTCACTTTCTGCCATAAGGGTGGTGTCATCTGCATATCTGAGGTTATGATACTTCTCCCAGCAATCTTGATTCCAGCGTGTGCTTCTTCCAGTCCAGCATTTCTCATGATGTACTCTGCATAGAAGTTAAATAAGCAGGGTGACAATATACAGCCTTGACGTACTCCTTTTCCTATTTGGAACCAGTCTGTTGTTCCATGTCCAGTTCTAACTGTTGCTTCCTGGCCTGCATACAGATTTCTCAAGAGGCAGGTCAGGTGGTCTGGTATTCCCATCTCTCTCAGAATTTTCCACAGTTTATTGTGATCCACACAGTCAAAGGCTTTGGCATAGTCAATAAAGCAGAAATAGATGTTTTTCTGGGACTCTCTCGCTTTTTCCATGATCCAGAGGATGTTGGCAATTTGATCTCTGGTTCCTCTGCCTTTTCTAAAACCAGCTTGAACATCTGGAAGTTCATGGTTCACGTACTGCTGAAGCCTGGCTTGGAGAATTTTGAGCATTACTTTACTAGCATGTGAGATGAGTGCAATTGTGCGGTAGTTTGAGCATTCTTTGGCATTGCCTTTCTTTGGGATTGGAATAAAAACTGACCTTTTCCAGTCCTGTGGCCACTGCTGAGTTTTCCAAATTTGCTGGCATATTGAGTGCAGCACTTTCACAGCATCGTCTTTTAGGATTTGGAATAGCTCATCTGGAATTCCATCACCTCCACTACCTTTGTTCATAGTGATGCTTTGTAAGGCCCACTTGACTTCACATTTCAGGATGTCTGGCTCTAGATGAGTGATCACACCATCGTGATTATCCAGGTCATGAAGATCTTTTCTGTACAGTTCTTCCATGTATTCTTGCCACCTCTTCTTAATATCTTCTGCTTCTGTTAGGTCCATATCATTTCTGTCCTTTATCGAGCACTTCTTTGCATGAAATGTTCCCTTGGTATCTCTCATTTTCTTGAAGAGATCTCTAGTCTTTCCCATTCTGTTCTTTTCCTCTATTTCTTTGCACTGATCGCTGAAGAAGGCTTTCTTATCTCTTCTTGCTATTCTTTGGAACTCTGCATTCAGATGCTTGTATCTTTCCTTTTCTCTTTTTCTGCAAACCCACAATTCTCAGACCAGCCCAGTGTGAGTACCACATGGAGTATTATCACTGTAAACTACAATGAGTACAAAGGACAGGAAGTCTTAGTGAGACATGGACCAAAACAACAGAGAGAAAAATCCTGAAAATCCAATACCATTGGATTTTCAGCTAATGTGTGAATTAATAACTATGATATTAGTTTACACAGGCTTGACAAAGTTCCTTCCCGAAGACTTTAGATTATAAATCTTTTCTTTCTCCCAAAAGAATCAACAAACAAGGGCTCGGCACCCTAGTCATAAAAAGTCACTGAACCTTATTTTAAAGCATAAAAACTACAAGATAAGCACTCAGTAAATATCTGTTGCCTAAATGATCAATCAGCTTTCAACTGGACTACAGTCACATACTATTTAGTCTTTTATATTTTAAAAACTGTTCTATAGGCTAAATCTTTAAACAGCCTCTTGGCTCAGAATATTTCATAGGCTATTTAAAAAGTCCTCAGAAAAACTAAACTCAGGAGTAAATTTAATATTCTAAGTTGTTTAAAACGTTTTCAGTTTGAAATGACTTATTTAAAAACCACCAAATGCTAACTTGACGTTTTTCAGTGACTCAGCTAACATGGATCTTGATCCCTCTCTGAACCCTTCCCACTGAGCTGCTTCCTGTTTGTCCTAGAATCCTGCTGATTTGAGAAGCACATGAAGAGCACCTTATGGCTCTAAAAGGCTTAACAGCAGTGCCTATCACTTTCCACACAATTATTTGCAGTTCTGTACATGACCTCCATGCAGAAAACAGAGTCTGAATACAATAAAATATAAAGACAGTTGACTCTTTGTGTTCTTGGCATGACCAGTGAATTCTCCAAAGTCTGAGAATTGTGGTTCACCTCCTTAATTTCCTCTCACAAGCAAAACAAGGTGAGCAGCTCCTTTTATGCTGAAACAAAGTTATGAAGGCTCAGAAAGGAAAAGCCAAAGAAGCCTACTTTTCTCATTCCCTTTATTATTATTGCACTGTCTCTAAAAATTCAGCTATAAAATGTCACTTGGAGTTTGAAGAGAGCCACTTGATAGGTAAAATCAAGTGATAGGTAAAATTTTAGATTAACTGGTATTAGGTTGTTTCATTCTTAATTTTGGAAGAAAAATATCTCTTTCATCTTATAGAGGACTGGGTTAAGTAAATATATTCTAAGCCACAGACAAAAGGTTTCCCAAAGCATGTTTCTCAATATTTTCACACATTTAAAATTTTATCTTTTTAATATATGTGGAGTAAAAATCACTCATTTGGGGGGACAGCTCTTTAACCATTATCATAATCAGGATAAAGAACAATTCCATCACTCCAAAAAATGCCCCTTGTGCTATATACCTCTGTAGTCAAATACACACCTTACTTCTAATCCCTGACAATCACTTTCAGTAAATTTTCACGTTTCAATTGAGACAGGGTGCAAATCTATGCGACAAATTTAACCGCACAGGGAAACAATACAATGAGCTCTCCCCAGAGCTGCTCCTCTGTCCTTCCTGAGCCCTCAGTGCAAGAATAGCGCTGACCCAAATGAAAGCTGCTCTTTTTCTCCGTGGTTCCTTTTCTACAACTGACTGTGAAAGACTATTAATAAATTCTATTCTTTCTGCTCTAATCCCATCACCTTTCTGATGTGAAATACTCCCTCAACTTGAGTTCCTTGTGCACCAATGACCATATCATAGACTTAATTATTAGCACAGGTGGTAACCAATTAGTTTTCCTCTGAAGTGCTGAAGTAGAAAGGATAGTGCAAGTGCTACAGCCTTCATGCATATGTAGAAATGATTCTGGCCGGGGCCCGCTGACATCAGCACAGGGATAATCATCTCTCTCTGTTCCGCAGCTCACCCTCCACCCTGTGCTCAAGCTGCCAGAGGACAAATTTGATCTTTAGGCTGAGAACTGTTGTATATTATTTTAAAGAAATACATACACCATGTGTGTGCATGCATACATATGTATACATGAATATGTGTATGTAAAACACGGCATATACATTTTTTCAATTGGCATAGAAGAGTTTTTAACTAAAATATGTAAGGTAAAGACATTTTCTTACAAAGTCACCAACATTCAAAAATTTTCTTTCCCTTCCTTTAATGGTTCTTAACCATCTTTGTAAATAGTCCATTTTTAGTAACATTTATAACATAATGGAATTGGAAACACATTTTATTAACTAGGAAGAAATTACAGTGGTAATATTAATGTCTTACATTTATAAGCACCTTGGAGTCTATAAAAACACTCTCACGGAGTGTCTAATTTAATCAGTCTTTACCACATGGTCCTTTGGGGGAGATACAAAAGACAATAAAGCCCCTCTGAACCTTTAAGGCTACAGACCAAAGGGAGGAAGGGAGGAGGAAAACAGAAGTAACAGCAACATAAAACAACACTGCAACATACTGAAATAACTACAAAGTCAGGAACTGGTGAGACTGGTGTCATTTCACCACATTCAATTAATATATCAATTTCTATGACGTGAAAAAAAATAATATTCAAGCTTGGTTCAATCTTTTAAAACAGAATTCCTTGGAAGAAAAGTTATGACCAACCTAGAGAGCATATTCAAAAGCAGAGATATTACTTTGCTGACTAAGGTCCATCTAGTCAAGGCTATGGTTTTTCCAGCAGTCATGTATGGATGTGAGAGTTGGACTGTAAAGAAGACTGAGCGCCGAAGAATTGATGCTTTTGAACTGTGGTATTGGAGAAGACTCTTGAGAGTCCCTTGGACTGCAAGGAGATCCAACCAGGCCATTCTGAAGGAGATCGGCCCTGGAATTTCTTTGGAAGGAATGATGCTAAAGGTGAAGCTCCAGTACTTTGGCCATCTCATGTGAAGAGTTGACTCACTGGAAAAGACTCTGATGCTGGGAGGGATTGGGGGCAAGAGGAGAAGGGGCCGACGGAGGATGAGATGGCTGGATAGCATCATTGACTCGATGGGCGTGAGCCTGAGTGACCTCTGGGAGTTGGTGATGGACAGGGAGGCCTGGCGTGCTGCAATTCATGGGGTCGCAAAGAGTCGGACACGACTGAGCGACTGAACTGAACTGAACCAGTGCAAAGAAACAGTGAAGGGTTTCTCAAAGTGAGATTTGACCTAGATGACTAACATTTTGGGTTTGAGTACTGCTCACATGGGAAAACTTTTCTAAAGAAAAGGGATGATTAAGTAGGGTTTGGATGCTGAGAAGAGCTCCCCTGGTGGCTTAGTGGTAGAGAATACACCTGCAATGCAAGAGATATAGATTTGATTCCTGGGTGGGAAGATCCCCTGGACGAGGAAATGGCAACCCACTCTAGTATTCCTACTTGGGAAATCCCATGGGCAGAGGAGCCTGGCAAGCTACAGTCCACGGGATCGCAAAAGAGTTGGACATAGGTTAGCAGCTAACCAACAACAACAGATACTAAGAAACATGAATGTCAAGGCACTATTTTCATTGAGGGAAAAGCAAGAAGATAAACATCAAAAATGACGACTTAAGTGCTTTATCTGTGGGTCGAGGTCTTGTTTCAGAGCAGGAGTGTGGTTTCTCTTCTATATATCAATACTATATATCAATGTAGACCAGAAACAGCGGGTTAAATGGAAGCCAAACAGTAACTTATATGAAAGCACAGGCAGAAAGCTTAAAGACTGGGTCCTTAAGAACAACTGTTCCGATACCTTTTTGTTCCTGACAGAAGAAATAAACTACCAGGATGCAAGCATAAAGCGCTGGGACCTAACCAACAGGACCACAGGAACCCAAAACACAAGGCGGATTGGAGGATAATGGAAAGAGGATGTGGCAGATCCCAGCTCCTCTTTGGACCTTTGCAGAAAGAGCAGAGAAACCTGGAGGCTGCAGAGACAGAGAAGGGTGTGGGTGTGGTCCAGGTCAGGGGACAGCCAGAGCTGTCTACATCCACAAGGCCAGGCTTCTGAGGCATGAACCCACTTCACCCCCTTCATACTTCCATGAAGCAGCTACCCCCTCTTAAGGAAAGGAGCATATACATGGTAAGTTCAATTCTCAACCTATTCATTTTCAGGTATCATTGGGAATGGCCAGGTAGAGCTGACATTAACGAGGGGAAATGACTAGTGTGGTTCTGCCTCTGAGCATATGTAAAGGGACCAATTTGTAATGAAATGTACATGCAATGTTTTCCTCATGAGCTCTGAGCCCTCCATCCAGTTCTCCACCCATTACCCCTCACCCCCCCAGTCATGCTCTTCACTCTAAGCAAACCCACATGGTCTGTGAC
>SJYA01005747.1:7649-22951 GCA_006410615.1 Neotragus moschatus | reverse complement strand
ATGAATGTTGTAGTTGGCCGCACCATATACTGCTGCTGCGGCAGCTGCCGCGGCAGTACGCAGCTATTGTTGCTCCTTCTGCTCGTACTGCTATTGCTTCTCTTGCAATCGCTGCTGCTCCTACTGCTCCTGCTGGAGCGCTCCTCGGGCTCGGGCGTGGGCCACTTTTTCTTGAAGAGCCCAGGGGCCGTGACGACGACGACGTCCCCGCTCCGGAGTTGCGGCAGGAGGACCATGAAAAAGTGACTAGGGCCGCCTCGCCGATGGTAGCCACAAGTTTCATAGATGTCCCAATGAAGAAAGAGGAGAACCACCTCTTGCACGACCAACAGCGCGGCGCAGCAGTTGTCAAGAAAAAGAAGGCAGATGGTCCCTCAGCACCTGAACAAGAGAATAATTCAGCAGCTGAAGAAGAGGGTCATGCAGTTCCGGAACAATATGATCGTAGTGCTGAACAATTTGATGGTGCTGCTGAACGATTCGTTGATGTTTGTGCGTCACCATCACGCATCACCACGACACTGCGACACGCATCAGCGAACTCACATCAGAGGAGACGCCAGGGCCAGCAAAGAAGGGAGGCCGGGTGTCCGCCACAACAGGCGCGGCAACTGCAGCAGACAACAGCTGCGAAGACGCCGCTGCAGACAACGCGGAAGGAGAGTCTTGGCGACAGCACAGTGGCGGACACAGCACCTAGTGGCCTCAGGGGTGAGGGGGGTAGAAGTCTGCAACTTTGCCATAAACTACCCCCTGGGACAGTTGGGAGCAGCAGCAGCAGCAAGCAGAGGAGTCAAGCGGAAAAGGAAAAGGAGGAGCAGCAGCGTCCAGAGCTACCCACTGACACAGTTCGAAGCAGCAGCAGCAAGCAGAGAAGTCAAGCGGAAAGAGAAAAGGAAAAGGAGGAGCAGCAGCGTCCAGAACTACCCACTGACACAGTTGGAAGCAGCAGCAGCAGCAGCAAGCAGAGGAGTCAAGCGGAGGAAACGGAGAAGGAGGAGAAGGAGGGAAAGCAGGAGGGACAGGAAGGAACGGAGGAGGAGGAGCAACAATGCACTTCCTCCTCTCGAGACAGCAGCGGCCCCAGCCCCCTGGCTTTTCCTGCAGAAGTAAAGAAAAAAAAAGAGAGGGAGGAGGAGGCGCTGGCGAAGGCAGCAGCTGCCGCAGCAGCAGCTGCCGCAGCAGCAGCTGCTGCTGGTGCTGCTCTCTCCACAACGACACCTACCGCCGCGGCGAAGGGCCCAACACACAATGGACGAACACCTAAAAATGAGGAACAACATCCAGCTGCCGCCACAACAGGTATGCCTTCGTGAAGGTCGCTCATGTGTTTCGCCCCTCCCATCTGTCTCTGTGAGCTGGGATGTGTGCTCGTAGTGAAGTGGCTTACATACAAGCAGTGAGCGCCGTTGTACGATATACACATATTTGCATATGCATGTCGATATACGCCTGTACACAAATGAATATATATATATATACATGTTGATATATATTCTTTCGGTATCTGCAGCTCTAGTGGTGTTCTGCGAGTCTTCCTCTGTGAGCTGGTGGGTATGCGTAGTGAAGCCGCTCACACACAAGCAGAACATGTACGTCCTCGTGAGAGTCTATCGTGTCTTCGAGAGAGCCGCCAATGTCTTCCTTTGTAAGGTGGCTACAATCAGGAGCCCTATAAAACAGAGCAACCTCCAGCTGCTGCCACAACGGTTACGTCTTCTTGAGAGCAGAGGCTTACGTCTCCCCCCTTGTGAGCTGGCGTGTACTTGTGGTGAAATGGCCCACACACAAGCAAAACAGGTTTGTCTCCGTGAAAGCGGCTCCTGTCTTGCCGTTTATGTCTTCGTGGAAGCCGCTCATGTCTTCCTTTGTAAGCTGACAACGACCAAGAGCCCTATAAAAAAGAGGAACCTTCGCCCGCTGCCACAACGAGTTCGTCTTCGTGAATGTCGCGCGTGTCTTTCTCTGGGTGCTGGCGTATATTGGTAATTGTGAACAACGCGCGACACACAAGGAGGAGTGCCGTTGTACCATATATATATGTATATATAAATGTATGTACACATATATGTGTCTACATAGATGTACTACATATGTGTACGTATACAGATATGTAGTCGTTCGCCATCTGCTGCTTCAGTGGTTCGGTGCATATCTTTTTCTGTAAGCTGGCATGGACTCCTAGCGCCCAGGCATGTCTTGTTGGGCTCGCACAGAGGGCAGCGTGTGCAGCAGGTGCATCTGCAGAGCCATCACCATGACGGGCTTTCGATGGTGAAGCTTCAAAACACTTCGATAGTTTTGCCGGCGAGCCGCGTTGCTACCTCTGTGCTACCCTTCCCGGCCACAACGCGACACACAGTACGCCTGCGGCGGCGATTATGCAGTACTTGAATGCGCGATATGTGCAGCAGCAGCTCAGGTAGAGAGCCTTGACCGTGACGAGGTGGTCGTGAAGCTTCGAGACACTTTCAACAGTCCTGACTGCGCGTTGCCACGCTACGCTCCAAACCCGTCCAACCCACCCGGCCCTTTCAGACAAGTGATCCGGTTATCCTCCGCACATGGATTACGTACACGTATTTCTACGTGTCTCCGCGGTATGAGTAGAAGCTGGAGAATGCTCCCCATGTACACACATATATTTAGTATATATACTTCCTCGGAATCTACGCTGTAGAATCCCCTCTACGGATATATATATATATAGACATGTGGCTGTCTGCCAGCGTATGCAGGTGCGTCCCCTGTCACAGTCGGGCAGCTGGTGCGGGCGCCTGCTGCTGTCATGCGTTATCGTCGGAGGGCACCGTGTGCAGCAGGTGCATTGGTCGTGAAGCTTCAAACGCTTTCGGCGGTTCTGGCGGCCACGCGTTTTGCTTCCGTCGCTCCTGCCGTTCCGTGTCACGAGGCAACCGACACTTAAGTACGCCTGCGGCTGCAGCTATGCAGTACTAGAGTGCGCTATGTGCAGCAGCGGGCGCACGTAGAGAGACATGGTTATAACGAGGTGGTTGTAAAGCTTCAAAACATTTCGGTGTTACCGGCACGTGGGTATCAAGCCTGCGGCTATGCAATTCTAGAATGCGCTAGGTGCAGCCCGTGCGCGTGGAGAACCGTGACGAGCTGGCGGTGAAGCTTTATCTCCTTCTCTCTGGCAGTTCCGTCGGAATGCTGCTGGGTTTGTTTGTTTTCGACAGCTGTCAGCTGGGGATATGAAGCCTCAGCACGTTCTTTCTAGCAGCGCTTCTGTCGGATTGCTGCTGCGTCTGCTTGTTTTCCGCAGCCGCGAGCTGGGAGATAAAGCTTGAGCACCCGTTCTTTCTAGCACTTCTGTCGGATCGTTGCGTCTCCTTGTTGGCGTGCTGCGAGCTCGGGGGGATAAAGCTTCAGCACGTTTTTTCTAGCAGCATTTCTGTCGGATTGCTGCAGCGTCTGTTGTTTTCGCTGGGTGGTGCTACACAGCAGTGACAACAACAAGTGAGCAAAATGATGTAATGCAGCAGCTTCTTCTTCTGCTGAGGAGAGAGACGCATGGGTACCATAAGCGCGTAATAAGGAAGGGCACTACGATAGTGCCCTGCTCCTCCCCTCGCCTTGTGATGATGAGGTGCCAAGAGACGTAGCAATTCTTTTAGATTGCCGCTGCGTCTATGTGTTATCCTGCTGCGTCTATTTTTCTCGTCGGGTGCTGCTACGCAGGGCTAGCACACAAGCAGGACGTACTGCAGCTTCTGCTGAAGACTCATGAGTACCTTAAGCGTGTAAGGAGGCAGTACCACTGCCCTGCTCCTCCCTCCGTGACGACGGCCCTCCAAGAAGAGAAGGCGGACATAACCGAGACTATCGCTAGCGAGTCACCCCGGCAATATCAACAGCGCCGTGGTGCAGCACAAGACGTCGCTTTTCCCATCTCTGGAAACCACAACGCGAGAAGAGAGAAGAAAGCACAACCGGAACAGCGGGAAGCCGCAAAGAGAGAGAAGAGAGAACAAGAGCCGGAGGAGGAGCAGGAAGCCCGAAGAACAGGAAGCCACGACGAAGGCTGCGCCGCGCCAGTGCCCGGTGGAACAGCCGGCAAAAACGCCCGAGAAGACAGCCACGCAACTACAACAAGGCAAAGTAGACACGTTGTGTGTTCCGCAGATGAAAGGCCTAAAAGCCAAACGTTGACACGGTAAGAAGCTACATAGCCCTTCCGCGCGTCAATCAAAGACCCCTGGACACAACTATCCGGTCAATCAAGCCTTAGTGGGGCTCTAAATGCTATCTCTGCGGCATACTTTGTGACACACGCAGATATACATATCCTTCTATCTATCTCTCTATCTGGATGTTCACATATATATATATATATATATATATATCTGTTCACCGGTACCTGAGAGGGGTTCGTGGGACCGTTATTACTATCGTTTCTGCGACTAACGACCACCGGCAACAATCAAGAGTTAGTGGGGGGTCATTACTATTATTTCTGCGGCATACTATGTGACACGGTAAGAAGCCACACAGTTCTGCGCGTTCTTCAAAAGCCCCTAGACACGACTCGCCGGTGAAGATCAAGACTTAGTGCGGCCATTATATTACTATTTCCGCGGCATGCTTTGTATCGGTCCATCTATATACATCTATTTATATCTATCTATTTACGCATATATACATGTATAAATGTATACATCAACATCCATATATGTATATATCTACGTGAGTGTACGTATCTATTCTGCATCTTTCTCTGCATATGTGTTCTCGTGGTGCGGCGCTACAAAGTCAAAAGGCTTTGACACGGTGGGCGGCAACACGATACGGCCTTATTAGAAGTCCGCTGGGCGGAACACGGGGGGAGCGACTATCAGTTAGGAGTTCACCGCGTCGTCTCCGGGGCTAAGTGGTGGTGGAAGGTTATTACGTGCCACAGAAGGGCAGGAATATCCTTTCCTCGTATATCGCGGGCGCAATATATAAATATAGATATATCTATATGGCCGCCCAGGCTTTTGCCGCCGTGTAGCTCACTGTTGAGCCCGCGGCAAGCAAATTTTTCACTTGCCACAGGTGGCGTGCCTGTGAAGAAGCCCGTCTACGGAGCAAAAGAGAAACGTGCTGCGATGGGTAAACGGGGTGTCCGTCCGTCGTGCACTTTTCATGATGAAATGCCCTGTTTGCTCTCAAATGTCTTCACGTGACTTCTGCGGTGTACAGCGTATGGGAGCACGTAATCATATACACCTATAGATATACATATATAATCAAACATACGGCTATCACAGAGGTGCGAGGCACTCAACCGGAGCTCTCGTGTACTACTTTCTACTCCATTCTATCTTACAATGGAGGTGCGAGGCAGTCAACCGGTGGTCTTTTGTATAACTTCTCTCTCCGCGCCTTGCGGCCGTGCTATAACTGTTTTGTGGTGAAAACTGCAGCTCCTCCCGCCCTTTAAATCCCCACGCAGCTCCCTTCGTTCCTCGTCTTCCCCTACCTTCAAGCGTACTAACACCAAGCGTTATGAATGCCGGTCAACTGGGTGTTGCGCCCACCCCGTCGCTGACGTGCTCGAGCCCCTTCTTCACGTCTGCAGAACAGCAGCATCACCTCCAACATCTCGCCGAGGCCTATGCAGGACCATCATCTGCCGCTATCTTCGCCGCCGCCCCTTCTGGCTCTCCAGGAATGCCAAGTAGTAGTAGTAAGTGCCGCCCCTGCAGGAGGACGGACGCTGGCTTGCCCAATGAGAAGCATACGCGCGTGTTGGATTTGGGCTGCTGTATATGAACATATATATGTACATATATATGTATGTAGCGCGGTGCGCACCCCGCTGACGTTGAAACAGCCTGACGGCGTGACCAGCAGCGGCCACGAGGTGTGGCACGACAAGCGTATTTTTACCAAGTCGACGTAGATATCCGTTTGTGAGTGTATATATATACCGCGTGGAGACCGTGTGACCGGGTAGCAGCAGCGTTCACGAGGTATGACAAGCCAAGCCCAAATGAATTCGACGTAGACTGCGCAGTAAGGGGCCTGTACAGCTAGCTTGCGACCGTGTAGCAGCAGCGTTCATGCGGTGTGACAAGCCAGCCCTGTGTCAATCCAGTCAACGTCGAGTATGCAAGGCGCCTATAAAGCTTGTGACCGTGTAGCAGCGTTCACGAGGAGCGACAAGCTTATATTCGTCAGGTCGGCGTAGACTGCGTAAGAAGGCGCCTGTACAGCTTGTAACCGTTGTAGTAGCAGCGTTCACAAGGTGTGACCACCGTATAACAAGCCAGTGGAGGTGGACAGCGTCTATGAATGTATGTATGTGTGTATATATATATGTATCGGACTTGCCCCATCTTCTTGCAGTCTTAAAGTTTGCTGTGGAGAACATTTACGTCAACGTAGACTGCGTAGCGAGGCGCTTGTACAGCTTGTGAGGTCAGCGCATGTGGCAGAGGGGGGGGGCAAGCAGGACGCCCGTGGCAGTTCAGCAGCAGCGCGGCAGCTGCCGCGCACTCAGTACACCATGCTGATTCTGTAATGTAGCTGTCACGTATATAAATACACAACGTATACATATATACGCGTTATGTCTTTATATATATGTGTATATATCTGAGTGTCGAATTGAGTGCTCTCTCGATAACTGAAAGCTCTGGCAGCACTTACTATTTTTGACTGCGTGCCGCTTCTGATGCTGGCCGGGGCCGCCTGCTGGGAGGGGCACAGCTCAGTCCATGACGCGCGAGTATGTACATACCGACAGACAAACAGCCGGTTACATACATACATCTGCACGACATGCGTATATGTGTACACAGACGGACAGCCAGGTAATGAAAAAGTACATACGTTTGCATAGGTGTAGCAGCAGCGCCCGTGGCTTATTCAATCGCAGCACGGTAGAATCGTCGATGTACCTCCCCTGTGGATGATGATAAGTATTGTCGTTGGGAATTATAGTACTCAAAGTAACGAGAGGCTTTTCATCTTTTGTCCGGGTGCCTCTCTCAACTTTCTCAGAAGTGTGGAAGGCGTCTACGGGCGCGTCTGTAGACCATGCTGGGCATCAGATTGGGCCGTTCTGCAGGCCAGAAGGATCCAGGCCGGAGGCAGCAGCAGCAGCAGCAGCGGAGGCAGCAGCAGCACACGTAACAAGTGGTGCCCAGGCAAACGGCTACACCCATTACACCGGTGGCGTTTTGCGGGCGTTTCCCCCCCAGTCGCGTACCGTGGACCTTAACCAGAAGCAGCAGCGCCAAGAGCAGCAGCAGCAGCAGTCGATAACCTTAGGGGCTGGCGAAGACCAAGCCTCTACACTGGAGAGGTATCTTTGGCGTCTTCTGCTGCAGTACGTGCGGCAGCAGCAAAGACAAAACGAGAGGCAGCAAAGACAAACCGAGAGGCAGCAAAGACCTGACGGTGCTTCGGACAAGTACTTGCAGGGCTTGTTGCGCGGCGGGAGTGCAACATTGCCGCCACTCGCAGGACTGTCTGCACATTCCTGCGGGACGACTGGAGTAGCGGCTGCCCCACGCAGGGAGATAGTCCCTCTTTTGCCTGTCCAGTCAGCCAGACAGTTGGGAGCTGCGTGGGTGCTGAAGGGGGAGAAAGAGAAAGAAGAGGAGGGGCTCTCTCAGAAGGAAGAGGAGCAGCAGCGACATCAAACGGTGCACGCCCCCCTATTATCGGAGACGGCGACGGTGTTGGCGCCCGCCGCTCGTGTGACTGGTGTGGGCTCTCGAGCTTCGTGGGGAGGCAGAGAAAATGCCAACAAGTTGTTGCAGCAGCAGCAGCAGCAGCAGATTTCAGGGCGCTTGCTGCACCAGGAGGAACCATCGCCGCAGTCGTTCTACACGGAGAAAACGCCTGCGACAAATTTCGCCCCCCCAGGTGCTATCTCTACTTCTCCTCCGTCGGACACCGGGGAGATGGCGGCCGAGAACTGTGTAGAGCCTACTGCAGCTCTGCAGCAGCTACTGCGATACTGCCGGCGCGAGCAGCAGCAGCATCCTGACTACTGCTCCATTGCCAGCAAGGTGCTTCAGCAGCTGGCTGGAGGGCGCCACCCTTACTCTTCGCCTCTCCCTCTCACGCAGCAGGAAGCATTCTCGCAGCTCCGTTTACCTCCGGACCACCCCGCGATGTTGTCCCCCGCATGCCCTGCACATGCCGCAGCAGCCACAGGGTGTACTAGCAACAACAGAAGCAGCGCCCGCTACGCGGGAGCCCTCCCTTATGGAAGGAGGTCCCCGGCTGGAACCGTTTTGGCCACAGCGCGTACGTTGCTGCAGGCCACAGCTCGCGAAGAGATTGCTCACCGCGCCGCAGGCACCGATTTCAAACCGGCGGGAGACAGGGTGAATAAGGACGTGTTGGCGCTAGATAGGGAGGGAACGGGCGCCAGCAGCCTCTCTATGCTGACCCTCAGAAAGCCGGCAGATATCATTCCCGACCGTGCAAGTGGCGGCGAGGGACTTGTGGAGTCAGCGATGGTGATGCTCCAGCAGCAGCTGTCGCAACACCCACAGCGTCAGCAGAAGCTTCAAGAGGGCGGGTACATATCGCGCCCAAGTCAAACAACCCAGGCAAAGTGCGAGGGGCTGAGCGTTCAAGAAAGCGGCAGCAGAGGACTGCAATCTTATCCGCCAGCCTTGCAGGCAGCGCTGGTGGGCCTGTTGCTGCAGGGCGACGCTACTCGCAGCCTTGCTGTAAAAGCGGCACTATCATCCCGCCATGAAGAGCAGCACAACACCTGTGAGAAAGAACCAGCCGCTACGTCCTCCTCAAAGACGAACGCGCTAAAAATCCCCCAAAATATGGCGGCTGCTCTGCTGCAGCAGCTCAGCCACATCCACGGGCTTGCCAAAGCTCAGTGCGGGGTGCCCGTCCGCAGCAGCCAAGAAGAGGAGAAGAAGAAGGAGCAGATCTCCGCTAGTTCTCCCTCCTTCCCTTGTCGAAGCGAGCGGCAAGTCATAGATGCCGTCACCACCGGGTCCCCGCGACTACAATCTGTAACAAGTTCATCCTCCCGGCATGGAGGGCTACAAAGTGCTACTGAACTGATTCCCAGATCAGCAACTAGTTGTTCTCGGGTTGGCGTGCTACAAAGCGCTACTGTGATTCCCAGGTCAGCGACTAGTTCTTCTCGGTGTGGAGTTCCACAAAGTGCTAACGAAATCCCCAGGTCAGCTGAGGAAACCCCCCTTGAAGTACCGAAGAGGACGTACACAAGACTAGAATTGCTTCAGAGCCTTTATCGCATGCGGAAACATGAGCAGCTCCCGCACTCGCAAGCGGGAGCTGGACCTCCGCATCACACGCCCTGCGAGGACAACCTGTCTTTCAAAATCCTTCCTGTGACACGAACCCCCCACGTGGAGTCAAGGCAGCACCAACACCGCCCCCCACTTCATCATAATCAGTACTCAGGAGACCGTGTACTACAGCATCACGACGAGGCAGAGCAACGGCTCCAGCAGGATGCAGCAGCAGCAACCATCCCCTGCTGCGAGAAAATAAGTAGTATCCCTACTACCTCCGGACAAGTCGGTGGTATGCAAAAGCAGGCGGACGCGGGCACTCGTACGACGCAGGAGTTGCGCTCCCTTCCGGCGACGAAAAAGTCCTTCCCCCAGCCTCACCTTTGCCCGTCTGCCTTTTCCGCTGAACGACCACCGCCGCCTACCCCGCGGCCCTCTAAATACTTCTTGAGTCCACGGAATAATGCGTCAGAGAACGCTAGCACAAGCACCGGAAACTCGACCGTGACAGACAGTGCAGGAGTTTGTGAAACCTTGTCTACACGATCTTGTATACTACACTCCTCAGAAAGGACCTATGGCGCTGGCGTCGGCCCTACTCCACGCACGGAAGCTCCGCGGCACTTTTCGCAAGAAACCTCTGACCGGAGTACGCCTTGTCGCGACTCCCAGGTTCCACCGCCGCAACGTTCGGGATCTCCTCCAGAATCTCTCGAGCGGTGCCCTGCTGCAGGAGGGGCTGAAGAGGAGAGGGGAAGTGTAGAAGCAGACGGTTTTCCGTCCGCCTCCTCAGCAACATGCGGTTCACCGCGGCTCCCGTCTGCTTCGTCGGGACACCTCGTGCTCCACAAAACGGCACAGGAAGGCCGCGACAACTCACAAGCTCGTGAGCAGGAGGAACACTCACCCTGCAGCGGCAGTCGCTCACATGAACCCTCTAGATCCAGCTCCTCACATGATCATGAACTCTCTAGATCCAGCTCCTCACAGCAGTTGTCTGAACACAAGCTGTCGCTGGAAGCAAGGCTGAGCCGAGGGCGCGGCATCGAAGGGGCACTGCGGATACCATTTGAGCGGAGAAAAAACGTTTCAGCAGTTGCTGACACCACCGCTGCGGCGGAGGGTAACGCTCAGCAGCAGACTTCGCTCTTAGGGGCTCCGAGTAGAGGACAGCCTCCGCACAAGCAGTTGGCCCAGCAGGGGAAGAAGCATTTCGCGCCTACTGCAGCGTGGGGAAACAGTCCGACTAGCGGCGACGCTAAAGAAGACGCTGGGGCTTTCCACGAGGGTGCCCCTCCTCCGGATACAAGAACCGCCATGGGTACCTCGGGGCAGCCCAGCAGTGATGGCCGGGCGCAGCAGGGAACCCAGGTAAGGGCAGAGCAACCTGGCGCGGCCCCCTTGTCACCTAAAAATCCACCAAAGGCAGAAAGCTCGCCCGTGCGTGAGTCTGTTCCTCCTCAGCGCCTCAATCCGGTATCTGCTGGGGCGGCCTCTGAAATTGCCGCGTCGGTTCCCGCCGGAACCGTCAAGCCTCCTGTAAGCAGTTCTCAGCGTACTGCTGAGCCTGAGGGTCCACGCAGTGGGGAGACCGCGGCTAGCACGGAGAGGCCGCGTAATTCGGCGGCTCCGCAGGCCGCGACAAGTTCTTCCCTTCGCGCGAGCCTGTCCGAGGAGGTCGACGACAGGAAGACGCATAGTACTTGTCTGTCTCCACAAGTGACGCAGTCTCCCGAGGTGCGAAGCAGATACCTTCTTGTCTACAAAGAAAAGTGCAGGCCGGAGGCCAATGCGGCGGGAACCGCTGTTACGCTGCGTGCGTCTTCAATAGTGTCAGCGAACTCGCTTTCCAAAACGCAGCAAATACCTGTAGCCACCGTCTCGGATGCTTCACGAGGAGCAGTCCCTGGTGAGGCATCGAGGAAAGTTCTCCAAGCGCGGAGAGGTCCTCGAGATGGGCGAGTCGCCGCTGTGGCCCCGGCGTCCGCCTTACCCGTGTACGCCAGACCGAAAGCTATTGATGGTGTCAGTGGTGCACCAGAGAAGCCCTCGAACGGCTTCCGGAATGCAGAAAAAGAGAATGATGCTGGACAGAATATCAAGGGCGCGGGACCCAAGACTTCGCCAGTGTCGCAAAGCGCACCCAGCTCCCTGCAACTCGACAAACAGTCACAGCAGCCCCTCCTGCGTGATACTACCGCAGGTGTTCAGCACGGGGGAGGGACAGGGCCTAAGGACGCAGCCTGCACAGTGCCACAAAATCCCGCTGGGGACAAGGTACATGGATCCAGACGGTATATAGCCACGGTTGAAAAGCTGGTGGCGCACGCGGGAGCGGCATCCCCTGCCACTAAAGAAGAACCTGCGTGCGACTCCGCGGGAGCGCGCCAGTTCGGAGACACAAGGGCCACGGAGACTCCGGACACAAGCTGCTCTACTACAACAGCGGAAGTAGCGTCTACTCCGACGACTGGTGTGCACGAACTGCGTCAACCTTGCCCGTCAAAGCCGAAGGGCCCAGTGGAAAGAATAACGCCGAAAAATGAGCCGGGGACTCGTGTCTCCGAGAATCACGGTTCGAGGGCGCCACCCAAGCAGCACGGCTCAACGTCTTCTGAAAAGGCACTTATTGCCACAGCGGCTCGCTGTCCGTCCATTGTGAAGCCGCCACACCAATTCAGTAAGACGCGAGAAAAGTTGGCTGCTGGCCTCGTTACCCCGAGAGGCTCCCTGGGGGATTCACCGCACCCGCGCAAGAAAGAAAAGCCGGAAAAACAATCACTTCATCATCTGAAGGGCGAGCGCACCCCGAAGAAACAACACGGGCGCGACGCAGACTCGGCGCACAAGCGAAACTGTGACTTCTACGCTAAAAGAAAGGAGCCGGAGCCCCGTGGCCGCGTTTCATCTCACGCTGTCGCACTACAGCGCAGCCTAGACCCCAGCGGCGCGCTGGCGGGAGCGGGGAGAAAGCCAACTCCAGAGGCGACAGCCGCTGTGCGGGGGCCGGGCTCAGCTCTAGCAGCTCCATCCATTGCTAGGCGCAGTGCCGCTGATACTGATACCGTCGCGTCTGTGCAAGCCCGTGTGTACGTCGCTTCCCGCCACAGTGAGGCCCAGCGCTGGTGACCGGCGTGTACTGCTGTGACGCGTATTTGGGGAACATGAAGGCGGTGTTTGTAAAGAGGGATTTGGTATCACGGAGGACGCGAAAAACAGGGTTGACGGGTGTTTGCGCGTTGTGACTGCCGGCCTGGGGAAGACCGTTCTCCAGTGCGCTAGCTCCATGTTCTAGTTATGGCTGTCGTATAGCACAGGCGCATGGGGTGTGGAGGACTGCAGTACAGGCAGTATAAACCGCCCTGTAACGATTTCTGAAAAAACTCCTCACGGGAGCTGGAAACGGCGGCTGACGGCCGGGAGCGTAGCAAGTTGTCCCTGGTGTTCCTTTGACGAGGAGCAGAACACGCATCCAGACATAGCCTGATACCCGACGTAGTGGACGCCTTATCTAGCCGACAGAGCCCGCCGTGCTCGTCAGCCTGAGTCTCCGGCCGGTAGCAGTTCGGGCGCCGGCACGGACGGACCCGCAGCCGGGCGCCCTTGAGACGCACAGATCGTTACCACGTGCCTGTACTCCTGGGTAGAACAATGGGGACGTCTCTTAAGGCGCAGACTACGCGGGACACCATGCCACCGCGGTTCGACTGCGTGGGGCTCGTATTGCCACTTATCACAGGTTTCCTGTGGTTTCTTTACCACCGGTTCCCGTCCGGCGAATTAAGAAGCTCAGTCGACGCACCGTTTTGACAGTGTGCATTGGTGAATTCTCAGAACACTTTCCAACGCAATACCCTCACCGCGAGGACGACGCTTGGCAGAGCGAGATCGACCTGGGACTGCAAACGGGAATAAAACAGTGTGTGAGGCTATATACAGGACATCCAACAGGTCTCGTGCCCCACCCTTGAAACCGGGAAGCTTCTGCCGACCTCGCTTCTACTGCCGCAGCTGTGTAAGGTGAAAGTTTTTGGTCCCCTCCGACGTGCGCGCCCCGCTCAGTGTAGACCCTAACGAAGTGATGTCCAATTTCAGTAGCGCGGAGAAAAATACTCCCCCGTTGACACGACGGTGTCAAGGTTTCATAGACGGGTTTCGAAAGACCGGATCGCTTGACGGTGCCGGCCGTGACCTCATGTGAGCGCTCCGCAGATTTTGTCCGCTAATACCAAGAGCCCGGCGGTGCATGTGTAGGTGACACGTATCCATGGTGTCTTGGGCGTTCTCGAGAATGAGATCGTGGCCACCTTCTTCCTGCGGTCAAGTGTACGTCACTTACATTAGCGGTGGCCCGGTCTTGATCGCAATCAGAGAGGAGCCCGTGACGTTACCTAGGTGATTCGCAGAACAGCTCGCTTCGCGGTGGCCCCACACGCAGCGCTACGTACTTTGGTATTGCAGGCGCGTCAAATACTTGCGCTCGTGGCAAACAGGAGTCACGCTTTGATAGCCTAGCTACTTATTTTGTGACTCGGAGGGATGAATCAAACGCAGCTATATCTGTGCGACATATGTGACCGCGCCTACAGATAGCGTTGTTCGCGCAGAAAAGCCAGTGCTGGTGGGCGCCCGCGGTATGCATGCGTACCACGCATCACATGTACCACATTCGTGGCGTCGTCCGCAGATGGTATTAGAGGTTGCGGCTGCACACATTAGACCAGGCAGGCCTTTTGCATCGGGAATTTTCATCGCAATAACATCTAGACGTACGACGCGCCTGCGAGTGAGCGGCATGCGATAGCCGTCGTGGCGTCCACCGCACCGTGCACGGCGGCGCTTACGTTTTTTCTAGGGAGCGAAGGACAGCACGTATTAGGTCATTGAAGATTTATAGAAGAAGTTGGCGAAGGTGCCCTCAGCCTTCTTCCCTCTGGTAGAGTGCCACCTGCTGAGCCGCCGTGGCCGCAGGACCCGGCGCCTAGGTACGTCCACGTCGGGGACTGCACCGCCTGATACGTCCTCACGAAGTACCGAAGTCACTTCCGCAAAGCGGAGACATAACCAATCTGCGTTGACGTGAGCGCCTCACTTACCCCAGTCGATGTTCTGCCGGCGGTCTGCCTCCCGTACAGAAGTCGGCTGCGTGACGTGTCCACTGTCACTGTAGTATCCAGGGTGCAAGATAGGCACCGGCACGTTACGCAGCCGAGCCACACATAAGGGGGCAGGGATTGCCGGCGGACAGCCAGAGAGTACACAGTGCATGCAACTCAAGCACGAAGATGGCCTTCCACCGTGTGGGCATATATGTAGAGTACTTCGCGCCAGAGACCGCAGAGAGCTGAGCAGCGGTTGCACCTGCTGGCGCGCGTTGAGGACGTACACTTGAGTCCGTAAAGCACAGCAGTGAAGATAGTATTTCTGGCCAGGCGGCGAAGCGTCAACTGACACAAAGTTTCATTTCACAGTTGCGTATTATTTGTGTAGGGGTATCGCTGATCGTTGCCTGTGTCTATAGCCGAGAATGTGGCCCTGCACAACTGGCGCCGACGACGCAGGTAATCATTAGTTGCGAGAATTGACCTGTCCCGCGTCGCACTCCCTAGTAGCTTCACTTCACGAGCGTTCCACAGCAGCAGTCCGGGAGAGAAGCACCAACCACTGCTACTTGGCGCCACGCACGCGCCGTTTCTTCCGAGACCTGCTCCACGAGGACTGCTGCCCTCCCACCCGTTTCGTATGTTGCCGCTGTTACAGCCATTCTGGTCGCTGACAGGAGTGCGCAGTGACCGAAGCAGAGAGGCCCTATCAGCAGTACGTTTCTCGCCACAGTGTGTCCAGGGCCGCTGTTCAGCTTGTGCGTAGAGGATGGGGGACGGCTGTGGAATCTTCGCCAAAGTGGCGCTCCACAGTTTCCACGTCAGGATGGGAGTTCTTCTCAAGAAAATCAATCGGGTCCTTAACGATGGTAGCATGAGGATACTGAGGATGCAGTAATTCAAACGTGTGATAGACGAGAGTGAGCGGATGAGTGAGGAAATGCTGGCG
>SJYA01005746.1:0-23937 GCA_006410615.1 Neotragus moschatus | reverse complement strand
ACCTCCCAACCCAGGGATTGAACCCTCATCTTCTGTGGCTCCTTTCTTGCAGGCAGATTCTTTAGAAGCCCCCAGGTTAGTGCACACAGATGTATTTCCTTGCTCTGTCAGCTTAGAGGGCCTAGAAGGGATGACACCTCGCTAGCAGCAAGCATACTTAGCTCCCAAATCTTGGTCTCTAATTTCATTCTCCAGTTAAAGGAAACAAGGCTCCTTGGAGAAACGGCTGGCTCTAGGACTCAGGCAGAAAATACACTAGATGAACCAAGAGCATATTATTGTGTCAGAAAGTAAGAAGGAGTCCAAAACAAAACTGTAAAAATCTGCCTTAAAAAATCCTAAGAATGAGAGTGTATCAAAAGTCACAAGAAGCACCTGAAAGAGGTCCCGGTGACCAATGGTAGCAACAAAGTAAACAAAGCCGTACTGGATTATAATCCAAAGTAGTAAATGAATATCCACAAGTCCACATGGATACAATAAGTAAGTGATTAAGAACTCTTAAATGATCACCTGAGACATATTAAAACTTTTAGGCTTATGGAACTAAAATTGATTTGAAGGGGGCACCACCAAACTAGAAGTGGTTAGGAGGCCTTTTCTAGAGAAAAGGTAGAAAGAGAGAAAGGAAAATACTGACTGGCTATAACTTAAAACCTGGTTGGCTGTTGACGGTTGGTCACCCTTATCAATTTCATAATTTTCAAGCACTGACAGGCTTAGGTTTTCGTTTGCTGACATAGGCTACCGTGGCTTTTGGAGCCACCTAAGTTTAATGGGCTCCTGCTGAATTAACTTAATACTACATCAATAAATAGCAGAGAAAGAGAAATCTAAACAGAAGAATTTCAAATAATTTCAGTAGATACTCCACCTTCAAGGGAGCATAACACCCCTTTTGCTGACAGTCTGTATCTTTGCTATGATGTGGTAATTCGGTGTGATAATATTGACAGCATTGTCATTGTTATCAAAAAGCCCTTATTATCTGAAGATATATACTGAAGTATTTCGAGATGAAGCAACTTAATTTATGATTTAACAGGAAAAATAATATTTGACTATGTGTTACATATTTTTCTTTGCCGACTAAGGTCTGTCTAGTCAAGGCTATGGTTTTTCCAGTAGTCATGTATGGATGTGAGAGTTGGACTGTGAAGAAGGCTGAGCGCCGAAGAATCCATACTTTTGAACTGTGGTGTTGGAGAAGACTCTTGAGAGTCCCTTGCAAGGAGATCCAACCAGTCCATTCTGAAGGAGATCGGCCCTGGGATTTCTTTGGAAGGAATGATGCTAAAGCTGAATCTCCAGTACTTTGACCACCTCATGCGAAGAGTTGACTCATTGGAAAAAGACTCTGATGCTGGGAGGGATTGGGGGCAGGAGGAGAAAGGGACGACCGAGGATGAGATGGCTGGATGGCATCACTGACTCGATAGGCATGAGTCTGAGTGAACTCTGGGAGTTGGTGATGGACAAGGAGGCCTGGTGTGCTGTGATTCATGAGGTCGCAAAGAGTCGGACACGACTGAGCGACTGAACTGAACTATGTGTTTTTCTATATGTGTGTGTATATATACACATGTATACGGAAATATGGACAGAGATAAAGAAAATTGCCAAAAGATTAACAATCGGTGAATTTGGTGATGGGTACGTTCATTGCATTGTCTTTCTATCCTTCTAGAAATTATAATTTCCAATTAAAAAGTTTGGGAAAATAATTCCCAAAACATGAAGTATTTTAAACGTAGGCCCATTTAGTAAATGAATGCTTTTAAAACAAAAATACAAGAATATAAGATAATTACTTGAAAACAGGATTTCTGAATCAAGCAATAATTACAGCATCTATAAAAATGGTGGGTCAGTGGTACCCAGATAGGCTGTGTGGTCTGCGGACAGGCTCAGGTTTGAAGTTGCATGAAGAACGTGCTTTGTTACTATGAGGTTATCTTACGGACCGTTCTTTGAAGACAACAAGAGCCCAGATTTGAGGCCTTTCAGGAGGGTGAAGGCCAAGCCACATTCCCTCTCCTGGACCTAGAGCCTGAGGCACTGTTTACACACAAAGATCGCTACCACACCCTTCTACCCTAGAGCTATTCTCCTGACCTGGAAAATTCCCTCAGTTAAGTCATTCCCCACAAGGCAAGAAAGATCACGGCAAAATAAGTGAAACTAAAGTTACTCAGTCGAGTCAGACTCTTTGCGACCCCATGGACTGTAGACTACCAGGCTTCTCTGTCCATGGAATTTTCCAGGCAAGGATACCGGAGTGGGTTGCCATTTCCTTCTCCAGAACATCTTCCCAACCCAGGGATTGAACCTGGGTCTCCCGCATTGTAGGCAGACACTTTACCGTCTGAGCCATCAGGGAAGTCCTTTCAAACAGCCCTTACGTGGAGTCTCCTAATCCTTTTTCTTCACTGCAGCTTAGTTTACAGAATTATCAGTTTGAAAGATCCAGAGGGTAGGAGGCCGGGCAAGTCAGGTCGAGTGGAGGCAGAAAGCAGCAAGCCAGAGCCCGCGGGCTCCTGGGAGGGGTCCGCTTCCGCTGCAGACCGGAAGGGATGGGCCGCAGAGATCCTCGGGTCCGCCATGCTGGACCCGATCTAGAACACGTCACCCAGCAGGAGGGGGAACCCGGAGGCAAGGGACCCAGGCAGAAAAACAAGCCAGAAGGCGCTCCCAGACTCCACCCCAAACCCACTGGACAAGAAGCGAAACTGTGTGACGTGGCTGGCAAAAGGAGATCCCAGGTCAGTTTGTTGCCTGAAAAAATAGCCATAACCTGAAAGTTGTGTTTATTCAGTGGGAATTTTTAGGACGTTAAGCCCGGGGGGCAGCGTCTCAGGTAGTCCTGAGAGAACTGCTCTGGGGAGGCGGGGGGAAGAAGTCAGATTATACAGAAGTGTGTGACAAAGGGGCTTCCCTGTGGCTCAGACAGGAAAGAATCTGCCTGCAGTGTGGGAGACCCAGTTTTGATACCTAGGTCGGGAAGATCTCCTGAAGAAGGTCCTGGCAACACACTCCAATATCCTTGCCTGGAGAATTCCTTGGATAGAGGAGCCTGGTGGGCTACAGTCCATGGGTTCACAACGAGTCGGACAGGACTGAGTGACTAACACTTGGCTTGCAACAGTGGAGCAGATAAACATCAAAGATTATTGTGAATTAAGGAAAATCAGGCATCTCAAGGAATTTCGTGCTCTTCTATGTATGGCAAGTGTTGGGCTCACTGAACTCGTTTCTTTCATATGCAGCTCAGTGATCTGGGCTTCCCTGGTGGCTCAAACGGTACAGGAACTGCCTGCAATGCAGGAGACCTGGGTCCAGTCCTTCAGTTGGGAAGATCCCCTGGGGAAGGGAATGGCAGCCACGCCAGTGTTCTTGCCTGGAGAACTCCATGGATGAAGGAGCCTGGTGGGCTACAGGCCAAGTGGTCACAATGAGTCAGACAGGACTGAGCGACTAACACAGCTATCTGGGGCCAGACTCCCAGTTTCCCATCCTCCTGCCCATAGGGAGTAGCAGCAGCCACATTGTGGGCATTATTCTTCCTTTTGGGGCCCTCTGGGCTCAGAGAGTCACATCCGGAGAGTCACATCACGTCCGTTTACCGATATGGCAAGATACTCGACTCCGCAAGTGCTTGGAGGCTGAATGCCCTTCTTCTTTTCTCTGCTCCCTTACCTGATCAGCTCTGAGGCCGACGACCTCAGCTCCCAGCGCGGAGCCTCAGCTCACTCTGCACCTACCTCCAGACCCAACTAGGTCACTAGGAGGCAAGGGAGTCGGGGGCAAAGTGTCAGAAAAGGTGCAGGACACCCTAAGATCCATTCTACCAAGGCCCAAGCAAACTGTCTTCCAGTAGAAAGTACACCTCAAATGTCCAGCAAAGTGGCTATGCTGGGGAGGCAGAGGAATGAGGTTTGGAAGAGGTGAAAGGAGGCTTCAGTTCTAGCTTAAGCAGTTTAACTGTGAAGTGGGATGGTATGTTACAGTTATCCATCCTGCCAGTATCTATAGTTTTGGTTTGCCTAAAACATTATTAATTTTTTTTAGATAAATTGTTAACAGCCACTGTAGAAAACAGTATGGAGATTCTTAAAAAAAAAAAAAAAACCCAAAAAGTAGAACTAACATATGACCCAGCAATTCCACTATTCCACTCCTGGGTACCTATCCAAAACACCAAACACACTGATACCAAAAGATACACGCACCCCAGTACTCACAGCAGCATCATTTACAACTGCCAAGATATGGCAGCAATCTAGGTGTCCACCAACAGATGAATAGGAAAGAGAAGATGTGGTATATACGGACAGTGGAATACTGCTTCGTGTGCTCAGTCCTGTCCGACTCTTTGCAACCCCATGGACTGTATAGCCCGCCAGGCTCCTTTGTCCACGGGATTCTCTAGGCAAGAATACTGGGGTAGGTTGCCATTTCCTCCTCCAGGAGATCTTCCTGACCCAGGGACTGAACCCATGTCTCCTGCACTAGCAGGCAGATTCTTTACCATTACCAACACCTGGGAAGCCCCAGTGAAATCTTACTCAGTGATAAAAAAAAAAAAAGAATGAAATGTTGCCATTTGTAACAACATAGATGGACTTGAAAGGCATTATGCTAAACAGAAATGTCTGGCAGAGAAAGACAAATACTTATATCACATATGTAGAATATAGAAAGTATTACTGGTGAATACAGCAGAAAAGAAGCAGGCCAAAATAGGGGTGGGAGCGTGAGAGATACAAAGAGTGTAAGGTAGGGATGTCTTGTACACCACAGGAAGGCGAGCCATCATTTTATAAAATCTATGCTAGCATGCCCGAGTCGCTGCAGTCATGTCCAACTCTTTGCGACCCCACGGACTGTAGCCTGCCAGGCTCTGCTGTCCATGGGATTCTCCAGGCAAGGAAACTGGAGTGGGTTGCCATGCCCTCCTCCAGGGGATCTTCCTGACCCAGGGATCGAACCTGGGTCTCCCATATAGTGGGCAGATTCTTTACTGCCTGAGCCACTTGGGAAGCCTAAAATGGAGTATAACCTTTAAAATTATATAAGAATAATATTTTTAAAATATTTTTAAGATAAAGATCTTTAAAAATTGTGNATGACTAAATGGTGCCTTTGCCTTCTCGGAGACCGCTCATCTACCCCTCCCTCTCCCTCCTCCGTGGCTGCCAAGGTGACTGACAGCGCAGATCGGCATCCTTGCAGGAGGTCTGGTTCTCCTCTGGAATGCACTGCTCTTTCCAGCCACAGCCATCACCTCCCCCACGGCCCCCCACGGCCAAGGGAGTCATTCCGCCAGCCAGTGGTTACTGCCACATAGGCTGATGAGTCACCTTCCCACAGCAGCTGGTGGCCAGCGTCCTTCTCTTGTCCACAGTTAGGGAGCACTTCCAGGACCTGCCCTTCACCCCCTGCCCAAAACATTTTGACCCACCCTTCAGCGCAAGTTGCCTTGAAAGGGCCAACCACCCACACACCTCCAGAACTGGAGTGTCCCTAGTCCAAAACTGTACTCAAATTACTGCTCCGTCTGCATTTTAACTGAGATGATTAACTCATTGCTTTATTATTGCCACATCTAAGGTAGAACAGTTGCAAGAGGGAAGGCAGTAGTGGCTCCTGTTCAGAGTGAAAGGTCTTTCTTTTAAAGCAGTGTTTCTCAGAGTGTAGTCTGTGAGCCATGCCCTGCATCAAGAGCAGTTGAAGTTTGGGTGGAAATGCAGATTCCTGAGTCCTAACCATAGCCCTGTTGAGTTCCTGGGGGTGGGTAGGCCGGAGTTAGAAACGAGGGAATTTATATTGTTAATAAGCATCCCTAATGAGTCCTCAATTACCTGAAAAGTGATAGTGATGACAGGAGAATTCCTTTTGTAATATTTCTGTCCCACCGTGCAGCTGGGATGATCTAACAGTCCTGTGGATCTTTTCAGTTTCCTTGGAGGAAGGCAGGACCTCCAGTCCCGGGGAGGAACCCTATTCCAGAGTGACCAGCTCAGCGCCCTTGACATTCTATTCATTCCCTTAAGGCACTGGAGACAGCATGCACACGAAACAAGTCCAGCATACCTGTTTAAAAAGACAAATGCAGGGACTTCCCTGATGGGCCAGTGGTTAAGAATCTGTCTGCCAGTGCAGGGACACAGGTTTGATCCAAGCTAGTGCTCTTGCCTGGAAAATCCCATGGACGGAGGAGCCTGGTGGGCTGCAGTCCATGGGGTCGCTAAGAGTCGGACACGACTAAGCGACTTCACTTTCACTTTTCACTTTCATGCATTGGAGAAGGAAATGGCAACCCACTCCAGTGTTCTTGCCTGGAGAATCCCAGGGACGGGGGAGCCTGGTGGGCTGCTGTCTATGGGGTCGCACAGAGTCGGACACGACTGAAGTGACTTTAGCAGCAGCAGCAGAGCTAGTGGTAAAGAGCCCGCCCGCCGTTGCAGGAGACATAAGAGATGCAGGTTCGGTCCCTGGGTCAGGAAGGTCCCCTGGAGGAGGGCTTGGCAACCCACTCCAGTGTTCTTGCCTGGAGAATCCCATGAACAGAGGAGCCTGGCAGGCTCATGGGGTCACACAGAGTCAGACACAACTGGAGTGACTTAGCACCTGGAGCTGAGATCCCATATGCTAGGGAGCAACTGGTCACACATGCTGCAATGACTGAAGCCCGTGCATGTTAGAGCCCATGCTCGGCAAGAAGAGAGGAGCCCTGGCTTGCCACAGCTAGAGAAAGGCCTCAGGCAGCAACAAAGACCCAGTGCGGTCAAGAATAAATAGATTTTTAAAAGACAAAAGCATTCTCGTATTCAAAACGATAGGGATGGCTTCCATTGCAGTATTCTTCTTTCAAAAGACAAATCCCATGTGCTCCCAAACTCCAAATAGTAGTTTCGACTTACCACCCCTAAAACATTTCTCTACATCATTTTCCTTGTTTGGAGTAATGAATTTCTTCTAAGTGAAATCCTCTCTCACCTTTCTTCTTATTCCCCACGACTGACCAGGATCAGCCAAGCAATCTGTGCTGTTGGCCCTGAGTTGGATGCTCAGGAGAAAAGGTAACTGAACCCCTGATGATGTCACAGGAAGGCACCATTGTCCATGTGCTTTGAACCCTGAAGAATACTGATGCCCGATAGGCATGCATACATGCTGAGTTGCTTCAGTCATGTCTGACTCTTTGTGACCACATGAACTGTAGCCTGCAGGCTCTGCTGTCCATGGGATTCTCCAGGCAAGGATACTGGAGTGGGCTGCCATGCCCTCCTCCAGGGGATCTTTCCAACCCAGAGATAGAATCCACGTCAGGTGAGTTCTTTACCACCAGAGCCACCTGAGAAGCCCGCCCAATAGGCATGTAGGTTCAAAAAGGACTCCAAAAGAGAAATTAGTTAGAGGGCTCTGGATAATTGGGTTTGGTTTCCTTGCTCAGCAAGTGTTCATTGAGTTAAGGGCTGAGGGGATAGAAGGTGCAACAGACATGAGCCACACCCGTGTAGAGCATAAGGTAAGGCTGGCAAGATGAGACACGCACTTTGAAATTCAATACCAGTCTGAGGCAGTAAATGTTAATGAGTGGTTGGACATCAAATGCTGGCACCGTCCAGGAAAAAGGGAGAGAGATTGCCTCGGGCTGAAAGTCAAGGAGGACTTAAAGGTGCCGGGAAAATCTGTGGAAGATAAGGAGAGAGACAGAAAACAGCAATGGAGCTATCTGTAGAGAGCAGTGAGCAAAAGGCACAGCACTGGGGGAAGAGTCCTTGCTGCAGACAGTTAGTCAAATGGCTCTGGATGAAGCCTGTGGCTGTGGTTGGGAGTGGTGAGATGAAGTTCAGGTTTCACATCTAAACATGTACCAAACACTTATAATGCGTCAGACACTATGTTCAAAACTTGACATTTTGTTTAAGTCTTACAGCAACACCAAGGGGCTAGTAATATCCCATGATCCATTTTGATGTGAAGAGACTGGAGCTCAGAGAGGTTCGAAACTAGCCCAAAGTCACACAGCAAGCGGATGGAGGTGCCAGGGCACAAACTCAGGTCTACCAATGTCCGAAGTTTGTGTGGGTCATGGGGGCACTTTCTGTCCTTTCCCCCTTTCTAGGTCATAGTGCTGCTTGCAGAAGAGGGTTAGCAGTGGGGATAAAGTGAGGCCAGGAGGCTGAGTGCTCCCTTTTGGCTGGTGGCCCACAGCCTCTGCCTGGTAAAGACTATATTTCTTGTCCTATCCACATAGCCTTGGGAGTGGGCCAAGGTCACAGAGGGGTAGACCAATACTCCCTCTTTGGCCCTCTTGACCCATCTGCTTCATGTCTGTATTTTTGAGAACTTTGATATGTATTTCCTAAAAGTCAGAAAAAATGACAATTAGATCTCTCCTGTTCTAATCACTCTGCATACTCTACAGCCCTAGTTAGATTGTAGTGTAATGGTACCTGAGGACTCTCCCCAAATGGGTTTATTTTCAAAAGTTAGTTCATTACTCTTTTGTAATGAATCCCAAGGTAGGCACTTAAGGGCTGGATAATGGCACCCTCAAACTTTACAGGAATCCCGTCTTCTTTATTCTTGCTCTTCCACCATGGTTAGTGCACTGCCTCCTGGACTAAGAAGGCTGCTCCAGCCATCATTTCCACATTCTAATGAGCAAGAAAAGAAGAAGATGTGAAGGCGTTTCTTTTCCAGCTTAAGGACATTTCCTAAAAGTTGACCACCATGTCTCCATGTGTAACTCATTGGTTAGAACTGAGTCAAATGGAATTACCGACTGCAGGGACACTCAGAGATGTAATTTTTACTCCAGATGGCCATGAATCCAGGTAAAACTTCATTACTAGAAAAAAGGAGGGAGTAGATATTATAGGTGGACGTGGAGCAGCCTCTACCACAATCCTGTTAACTTATTTGATCTTTATTATCACACAGTCTTGTGAAGTGGGTATGATTATCACCCTCATTTTATAGACAGGGAAATCAAGGCTCAAAGAGGTTAACTTGTCTGAGGCTATTTTTTTTTTAAGTGTTGGGTTTTTATTTTTTTTTAATATGGACCATTTTAGAAGTCTTTATTGAGTTTGTTACAATATTACTTCTGTTTTATGGGTTTTGGCAGCAAGGCATGTGGGATCTTAGCTCCCCAACCAGGGATCGAACCTACACGTCCTTCACTGGAAACACTGGATCACCAGGGAAGTTCCTGTCTAAGGCTGTTAATTAAAGACTTGGGACTGAATAGCATTCCACTGCCCCCAAGCCTGTACAGACCTACGATTGTATGTTCACTTATGCCTAGCTAAGATGTAAGCATTCCCTTTATACCTTAATTTAACTAAGAGTTAACAATTTTCGAAAAAAGTGTAGCTAGGAAACCAAAGAGAAAAAGAAACCACAAGGTAATGAAATGGCTGGGCATGGTGGAGCAGAGACGCACAGATTTGGTGTCCTGAGATAACTGACAGCCAGCTGAGGACTGGCGGGACCAGCACGGACGATGTGCAGGTTCAGCTTAAAGGATACACAGGCCCCTGTGCCTTGCCTGGCCTTCAACCAGCTGTTGTTGAACATGCCTGAGGGACATTCATCAGCTAGACGTCCCCTTTGGCTTTGATCTAATCTGGTAACCTTACCCTCACTGCCATCTCGGCCCTGGCCCCGGTTCACTGAAAGTTGCTGCCTCTGTAAACCTGGCGTCCCAGTGGACCACCACCAGCCGTGTGTCCAGACCAAGAGGTAAACCTCTAGCTTGCAGCGCAATCACGCAGCGAAGGTGACTCCACCCCCTAATGAACGTCCGAGACAGTCAGGGCGCTTCACCCTCACCCTCACAGGTCACCCAGACTTATTTCCTCTGGTGCTCTGTGCAGATGCGTCAGGTGCTCCACCTCCAGCCTGGGCAATGATTAACCCAAGGACAGATCATCTCTGTCTGTGTAGTAGCAATGATCTCTACAAACGGCTGTTTCTCACACAGCCTGAGAACGCTTTGTTTCTGAATGATTCTGTCTCCCATTTTTCTCGTTCTTTCTCCCATCCTGCCTCTCTCCCGTCTGCCCCCGTTTCTTTCTCCTGGCTCCTCTCCTTCCTGCTCCCCTCCTCTTCTCTCTCTCCTTCCTTCCTTCTCTCTTCCTTTCTTCCCCTCTCTCCTCCCCTTTCTTCCTTCCTTTTCTCCTTCNTTCTCCCGTCCTGCCTCTCTCCCGTCTGCCCCCGTTTCTTTCTCCTGGCTCCTCTCCTTCCTGCTCTCCTCCTCCTCTCTTTCTCCTTCCTTCCTTCTCTCTTCCTTTCTTCCCCTCTCTCCTCCCCTTTCTTCCTTCCTTTTCTCCTTCCTTCCTCTTTCCTTCTTTCTCTCTTGTGTGCGCTGTGCGTGCGTGACTGTCAGAGAGCAAACACAGTGTCTGCTCACAGTCCAGGTGGGATTCTGTGTTCATTGCAATGCCCTCCTGCTCTAAGAGAAGGGTGCACGCTCAGAAAAGGCTTTCTGGAGGAAATGGCCTTGGCCGACCCCCAAATAAATGGATGGAAACAAGAAAAGTCTTCTGGAAACAGTATGACTAGCTCTCCGGTTCTTCCTGCACACTGCAGCCTCTTTTCCTGTGTTTAGGGTCACACCGTTTCACAAAGAAATCAAAAGCTACTTCAAGGCTAGGAAAGCCATTCAAGAAGGTAGCAAACTATGGTTCTTTCAAACCTGCACCCCTGGTTAGCTAAGATTCATGGCTTATTTGAGAAACGAATGATTTAAGATCTTGGGCAGCTGTTTTTCTCTTTATAGATGTTGTAGGCTTTTGTGGGAAGGCAATGTTCTGGAATGAAATGAGTTCTTCCACATCCCCATCCAGGCCTTTGGGACTGGGGAAGCCTTCCACACTTAGACGAAAATACCTTTATCAGGCCCCACCCCACACAACCCTAAATGTGAAACAAGAAAGCACTGCGGACTTCCTCCTTCTCCTGTGTACACAGCCGTTACGCAGATTGGGTGTCTATCTATCTGTTGTACTGAAAAGAATAGATGCTTTGTTCTCCCCTCTGGCATTGGAACGACTTTTATCCACAGTGACTTACGAAGGCCCCGGACACTCCTCTGGGACCTCGTTCATTTTCAGGGTTTACATTAGAGTCTTGAATTCAACACTCAGAAGAGATATCACTGATTATATGAGTTGTCGAAATCTTTCTCTTTATGAAGTATGACATGAAACAAAAAACAAAACTAGTGTCTGCTTTGTAGCTGGGAAGAGCCCCAAATGTGTCACTCGCCGACCAAATCTGGCATCTTTCTGGAAGTTAGGGTACATTCCAACATCCTATTAGTCAGGCTCTGAGACAACTTGCCAGGCTGATAGAAGAATGAATGACACAGATTTTCTTTTCTTATCAGCCAGGTCAATTCACTACTCTTTATTTTAAAATAGCAATTTAAATAGATGTTTTAAACCATAACTTCAAGATAAAACCTGACCACCACAAAGGGTTTCATGTTAGATCTGTGTGAGTTAAGTACTTCACTTCATCCACAAATAGTTTGTTTTTTTTCATTCAGGATCGCCTTATTAAGTGCATCTCACATAAACAGATTTATGAAACATTCTGTTGGGAATGGTAAGATATACAAGACCTTGGCTTTGGCCTTAGAAGCTAACAATCTGGTAATGGTAACGGCTGCTATCACTGTGCAGGCCATTTGTGCCAAGACCTTCAGCTAGCCTCACGACAGCTGGAAACCCCATCTTTGTTACCAGCTAATCAAGCCTGGAAGGAATTAGGTAGCTGTTAAAAGTATAAGTTCCCTTGGTATCTCTAATTTTCTTGAAGAGATCTCTAGTCTTTCCCATTCTGTTGTTTTCCTCTATTTCTTTGCATTGATCGCTGAAGAAGGCTTTCTTATCTCTTCTTGCTATTCTTTGGAACTCTGCATTCAGATACTTATATCTTTCCTTTTCTTCTTTGCTTTTTGCTTCTCTTCTTTTCACAGCTATTTGTAAGGCCTCCCCAGACAGCCATTTTGCCTTGTTGCATTTCTTTTCCATGGGGATGGTCTTGATCCCTGTCTCCTGTACAATGTCTCGAACCTCATTCCATAGTTCATCAGGCACTCTATCTGTCAGATCTAGGCCCTTAAATCTATTTCTCACTTCCACTGTATAAACATAAGGGATTTGATTTAGGTCATACATGAATGGTCTAGTGGTTTTCCCTACTTTCTTCAATTTAAGTCTGAGTTTGCCAATAAGGAGCTCATGATCTGAGCCACAGTCAGCTCCTGGTCTTGTTTTTGTTGACTATATAGAGCTTCTCCATCTTTGGCTGCAATGAATATAATCAATCTGATTTCAGTGTTGACCATCTGGTGATGTCCATGTGTAAAGTCTTCTCTTGTGTTGTTGGAAGAGGGTATTTGCTATGACCAGTGCATTTTCTTGGCAAAACTCTATTAGTCTTTGCCCTGCTTCATTCCGTATTCCAAGGCCAAATTTGCCTGTTACTCCAGGTATTTCTTGACTTCCTACTTTTTCATCCCAGTCTCCTATAATGAAAAGGACATCTTTTTTGAGTATTAGTTCTAAAAGGTCTTGTAGGTCTTCAGAGAATTGTTCAACTTCAGCTTCTTCAGTGTAACTGGTCGGGGCATAGACTTGGATTACCATGATATTGAACGGTTTGCCTTGGAGATGAACAGAGATCATTCTGTCATTTTTGAGATTGCGTCCAAGTACTGCATTTCGGACTCTTTGGTTGAGCATAATGGCTACTGCATTTCTTCTGAGGGATTCTTGCCCACAGTAGTAGATATAATGATCATCTGAGTTAAATTCACCCATCCCAGTCCATTTTAGTTCGCTGATTCCTAGAATGTCAACATTCACTCTTGCCATCTCTTGTTTGACCACTTCCAATTTGCCTTGATTCATGGACCTGACATTCCAGGTTCCTATGCAATATTGCTCTTTACAGCATTGGACCTTGCTTCTATCACCAGTCACATCCACAGCTGTGTTTTATTTTTGCTTTGGCTCCATCCCTTCATTCTTTCTGGAGTTGTTTCTCCACTGATCTCCAGTAGCATATTGGGCACCTACTGACCTGGGGACTTCCTCTTTCACTATCCTATCATTTTGCCTTTTCATACTGTTCATGGGGTTCTCAAGGCAAGAATACTGAAGAAATAGTATGGACCTAACAGAAGCAGAAGATATTAAGAAGAGGTGGCAAGAATACACAGAGCAACTGTACAAAAAAATCTTCATGACCTGGATAATCACAATGGTGTGATCACCTATCTAGATCCAGACATCCTGGAATGTGAAGTCAAGTGGGCCTTCGAAAGCATCACTAGGAACAAAGCTAGTGGAGGTAATGGAGTTCCAATTGAGCTATTCCAAATCCTGAAAGGTGATGCTGTGAAAGTGCTGCACTCAATATGCCAGGAAATTTGGAAAACTCGGCAGTGGTCANAATCTTCATGACCTGGATAATCACAATGGTGTGATCACCTATCTAGATCCAGACATCCTGGAATGTGAAGTCAAGTGGGCCTTCGAAAGCATCACTAGGAACAAAGCTAGTGGAGGTAATGGAGTTCCAATTGAGCTATTCCAAATCCTGAAAGGTGATGCTGTGAAAGTGCTGCACTCAATATGCCAGGAAATTTGGAAAACTCGGCAGTGGTCACAGGACTGGAAAAGGTCAGTTTTCATTCCAATCCCAAAAAAAGGCAATGCCAAAGAATGNGGGGTTCTCAAGGCAAGAATACTGAACTGGTTTGCCATTCCCTTCTCCAGTGGACCACATTCTGTCAGACTTTTCCTCCATGACCCGCCCATCTTGGGTTGCCCTGCAGGCATGTCTTAGTTTTATTGAGTTAGAAAGGCTGTGCTTCATGTGATACGATTGGTTAGTTTTCTGTGATTATGGTTTCTGTCTGCCTGCCCTCTGATGTCCTCTCACAACACCTACCATCTTATTTTGGTTTCTCTTACCTTGGACGAGGGGTATCTCCTCACCGCCAGCCCCTCCTGATCTTGAACCTGGAGTAGCTCCTCTCGGCCCTCTTGCACTTGAGCAGCCATCACCCCTTGGACATGGGGTAGCTCCTCTCAGCCACTCCTGCGCCGTCACAGCCTGGAATTCTCGGCTGCCGCCTCTGACCTTGGACGTGGGGTAGCTCTCTCGGCCACATTTCTGTGTGGTTCGTCACAGCCGGCACACTTACCCCTACTAGTGTACTATTAAGTAATGTACTTTTGTGTGGAGATTATATATGTATATGTGTGTCTTGTACATATGCAGAATCAAATATAGATATATAGGCACAAAAGGAACAAAAATTATCTTAAATACTTGACAAGTGGTAGGTTTTAAAAAATTTTTATTTATTTTTAATTGAAGTATTAGGGGTAAGTTTTGACAAGGAGAAGAACTGACCGTTACATTAAATGGAAAATTTATTTTACTTTTTTAATTCATAAAAAGGCACATTAACAACAAAAATAAATCTAAAATTATAGCTAAATTACTCAGTGGCATTTTATATGCTTAGAGATGTTACTTTTCATAATTATTATTAATATTATTTCTTTATGGGTAATATATTACACATAGAATCACCAGCAAAAACCTCTATAAAAATTAGAAAAACGTTACAATGGCACGATATAATTTGGGAAAAAATTATGTAGTAAAAGTAAAAACTTCTCATTATTTCTTAAGTATCCAGAGGAAATTCCATTTTTGAAAAGTCAGTTGTCGTTTTCCTAAGTGATAGATCCAACTAATATCATAGCAAAATCATTGTTTGCTGTAGAAATCTGTAGTTCATTTACAAGATAAACTCTACAAATTAATCTTATTCAAAACTCTTTCAAATGTTAGAAACTCACTCACCTGCTGAATCTGAGGCAAAGAACCAAAAGATTCATGTCTTACAGGAAAACATTCAGATGTTTACTGCTAGGTAATCATCATATAACTGTTCTTTTATTAAAAAAAACAAAAACATATAACAGGAAAATTCTGTCTTTGGGAACTGAAGCTTCATTGTTCTATTCACCTGTCCTCTTTTGACTGTATTCTAATATAGAGATTCTCAATCCACATTGCATATAAAAATTACATGGGAAAAGTGTAAAAAATGTACTTAGTCAAATCACATGAAATTTTACTACTTCAGAAAATTTGAGTACTCAGTGTCTACAATACCCAATCAGTCCTAGAAATTCCCTAAGTTTTTATCAGTTTTGGATAATTTTGAATAGCCAGCGATCTTTAATGTACCATCTTCCATGAAAGGGAGTTTTTCAGGTGGCACTAAGGGTAAAATACCCCCCTGATAATGCAGGAGAGACAGAAGAGATGCAGGTATGTTCCCTGGGTCAGGAAGATCCTCTGGAGGAAGGCATGGCAACCCACTCCAGTTATCTTGCCTGGAGAATTCCAAAGGCGGAGATCGGCGGGCTATAGTCTGTGGGGTTGCAAAGAGTTTGACATGACTGAAGTGACTTAGCATGTGCACACACAGGCACGCACCTGATGAAACTTCCATAAAAATCCCATAAGTATGGTGTTCAGAGAGCTTTGGGGTTGGTGAACACATCCACGTGCTGCAGGGGTGGTACATCCCAACTCCATGGAAACAGAAGCTCCTGTGTTCAGGACCTTTCTGAACCTCATGTGTGTATCTCTTCATCTGATTCTTCATTCATATCATTTAATATCCCTTATGGTAAATAGTAATCTAGTAGGTAAACAGTTTTCCTGAATTTTATGAGCTACTGTAGCAAATAATCAGACCCAATTAGAGGGGTGTGGGAATCTCTGATTTACAACCAGTTGCTCAGAAACACAGGAACCTGGACTTTCAATTGGCATCTGAAATGGTGGTGGTAGTGGGGCAGTCATAGAGGTCTTTACTAATTCCAGTTAACGTCAAAACCAAATTATAAGACACCTGGTGTCTGAGATATGGTTGGTGTAGGAATAAACCCACACATTTGGTGATAAGAGTTAAAGTAGTATTGAGTGTTTGAGTAGTATTGATTATTCTGTGTGTAGTGAGTAAATGAGAAGCATGGAGTTTTTCCTAGACAGTAGTTTTGTGCCATTATACCTTTTGTGCTTTGTTTTTCTGATATACAGTATTGGCTCTTTCAGAGACAGAGACATTTTTCTTGCAATATTTGTAAGTACCCTTAGTAAGAGATGTTTGTTTCATATAGGTTCAGTTCAGTTCAGTCGCTCAGTTGTGTCCGACTCTTTGCGGCCCCATGAATTGCAGCACGCCAGGCCTCTCTGTCCATCACCAACTCCCGGAGTTCACTCAGACCCATGCCCATAGAGTTGATGATGCCATCCAGCCATCTCATCCTCTGTCGTCCCCTTCTCCTCCTGCCCTCAATCCTTCCCAGCACCAGAGTCTTTTCCAATGAGTCAACTCTTTGCATGAGGTGGCCAAAGTACTGGAGCTTCAGCTTCAGCATCATTCCTTCCAAAGAAATCCCAGGGCCGATCTCCTTCAGAATGGACTGATTGGATCTCCTTGCAGTCCAAGAGACTCTCAAGAGTCTTCTCCAACACCACAGTTCAAAAACATCAATTCTTCGGCGCTCAACTTTCTTCATAGACCAACTCTCACATCCATACATGACTACTGGAAAAACCATAGCCTTGACTAAACGGATACAATGATCTTTATATATTTTTTTTTCTATTTTTTTTTTTGTTATTGTTGTTGTTGTCCAGAGTTTGATTTTGTTCTTAATGTGTTAGTTTCCTAAGATCCTCAAGAAATATTTGTCTTTATGAGAGATAATGATTATTCAAGTCAGAATATTTCTGCTCCAATTTATTTCCCTATTAAATACTTTATTTCTGGTCTCTGTCCATTTATGAAAATAGAGGGCAGTATTACTTTTATGTCAGTTCTCAGGGATACTTTAAAATATTTTTTGAAAGTCTTCTGAAGTCAACCCTAAAGTGGGATCATTCTGTAGAAAATCTTGAGTAAAAGGATAGTTCCCATGTATATTTAGGAGAGTAGGAAAAGGGCCATAAGCCATATGAATAGGATTAAAATAGGGTATAGAACTTGGAACACAAGAGACATGTTCCAAATGATTTAAAGGGTAAGGGTTTCTTTTCTTTCGTCCTTACTAGGAAGTCTTTGAGGGAAAATATTCTAGATTGAGAGCTTTATTTTAAAGCCTCAGCATAATAACAAAAAATTAACTTTCTTTTGATACTTGCTCACTTGCTCTCCCTTCTTTTCTAAGAGTTTTGTTAGGTGTCTGATATGTGAGATGCCAAGACCTTACCAGGATGGCCACTAAAATGTTAAATTATTGTTGTGCCATGTGTCAAGATAATCACTGAATTTGGATTACAGAGAGAAAGCATCTTGCATTAGACATTCTGCAGAGGTGGGAGAGAGACAAGTTATAGGCCAAAAAAATCACTTTCTCACACACCCATGCACATATCATGACAGTCAATTTCTACTAATACTTTATGAGACAGCATCTTGGATTCTTGATTATTTCTGTCAATACTATATGACTAATAACTCAGAAACTTAGTCTACAAGTTCTTGAAATAGAGAAGAAAAACCCTCTATATTATCAGAGTGAACTTTCTTTGGGCAGGCAAGGCAGAAAATTTCCTCGTTAGATTTTGTAAGGGACCCAAGTAATGTTTATAAATCATCATTACACATATTTGTAATGTTTGTAATTCATTGTTACATATGTGAAAACTTCTTGTTGTGTAAGAAACCTCTTAATTTTAAAAAACACAAGTTTATTTTTTATAGGTTACTTCTACAACACTATCCTACGATCAAGTGCATAGCAAAACGACCCAGTTATTCTTTCTTCAAATCCTGTTCCTTTATAGGTCATCATAAGATATTGAATTTGATTCCCTGCTATACAGGAAATCCCCACCACCCATCCACCCCTTGTACAGGACACTCCCCATCAGTCCCTCTCTCCTTCCCCACCCCACAACCACAAGCCTGCCCTCCATGTCTCCAAATCCACTCTTAACAGCACACACATTCATCTGTATCATTCTTAGACTACACAAACACACACACACACACACACACACACAAGCAATATGACACTGCACTGCCCCTCTTTTTCTGACCTATCCCACCAAGCAAATACACTTTGGGTCCATTCATGCCCCACAAACAGCAGTACCCCATTCCCTCCCATGGCCAAGTAACATTCCCCTTACCCCTACACAACAGCATCCCCAGCCCACCATGTACTGAAGAGTTCTGGGCTACTCCCATCCCACATCCCCTGCTAACACTGCCACAGGAACACCGGGGTGTATGCGTTCCCTACAAGTAGAGTCCTCTGTTACTTCCGGATATGAACCAAGGATTGGGACTGCTGGACCACATAGCAGCTCCACCTTCAGTCTTCTAAGGAACCTTCGCACTGCCCCACAGTGACTATACCAGTTCACACTCACCACCAACAGTACACAACTCCCCCAACCCTCCCCAGCACCTATCATCTGTGGACCTTTAGATGACAGCCATCTGAGCTGCATGAGGTGATATCCCACCAAGGGACAAAAACTAACTTTTCCAAAAATCAGCAACACCAAGCATTCCTCCAAGTACCTGCTGGTCATCCTCACTTACCTCCTGCTCCGGAAAAATGCCAATCTGGATTCCCCACCCACCATCAAGTCAGGCTTAAAACAGAGCTGCAGGACACCTCTGGACAACAACCCCTGGCAGTGGCTCTGCCCTCATGTCTCCCTTTCTGCAGGCTATCCCCGAGACAGGGGAAGGGTGGAGAACACAATTTTCTTTATTTTAAAATGATCATCAGAGAATATCTAATTACTAGATTGTTAATAAAAGAAATGAGATGACAAAAAGTCTATGAAACAGATGATTCTTAAACATATAGTAGAAATTTGGTATAAATGGAAAAAGAACAATGGAAAAAATTAGCAATTTTTCATTGCTTACTCTGTCAGGAATTAAGAAAAAGTAATTTGTGAAACTATTCAACAAAATAGCCCATGACAAAAAATAAAATGTGTGAAAATTGATAATTCTCAACAGAATTGTCAAGATAGGTATGGATTTTATATGACTATGCAGACTTTCAGGAATTTAGAGATTCAATTATTTCTTCCCATACATACTTTTCATAAATGTTTATGTCTAGCTATGAATGTGTCTTTCTTTCTTTCTTTATAGTGAATACAATGGAAAGAAACATTGTTAAACATGGCACTCACAGGAGAAAAGGTATTTTTAAAAATATTTGATTTTAGCACTGAAAAAACAGACTATGGTTAATATATATCAATAAGAGGAAAACAACATATGAAAGAAATAACATAATATTCTTTTATATATAATCTAATAATTCCACTTAATGTTCTGTGCTTAGTCCCTCAGTTGTGTCTGACTCTTTGTGATCCCATGAACTGTAGCCCACCAGGCTCCTCTGTCCATGAGGATTCTCCAGACAAGAAGCCTGCAGTGGGTTGCCATGCCCTTCTCCAAGGGATCTTCCCAACCCAGGAATCAAACAGGGTCTCCTGCATTACAGGTGGATTGTTTACCAGCTGAACTACCCAGGAAGCCCTTTCATATAATGGTGACTTTTAAATCAGAAATTATGTAAAAATAACATTAGTTTTCCTGAACTTATCCTTTAGGAATTACTTCATCTTCATGATACATTGTAACAATGAGAGTATAATCAGAAGACATAAATCACAAATCCATATGGGGATAGTTTAATAAGAAAAATTATTTAACTATAACAGGGGTGGACTATGAAGTTTCTCTAGGGGCTCTAATGAATAGCCTAGGAATCCCAGAGTGTACCTCAAAAATGGAACAAACTTGGAGTGGAGTCCCAGTTCCAAAGCTGGGATTCAGACCTCATTGGAGACGTTTGGCTACAACCTACTACACTAGATGCTTTCTGACTTGTTCCAGGTAAGAACTAGTGTGCAGTCATCAACAAGCAGGAAATAGCTTCTAGTGTGCAGATGGGCCAAGGCTCATGTACAGGAAAATGATTGGAAAGTAAAAAACAACCTTCAGGCTATAGGTGGATTGTTGCTGGGATGCAAGTGAGATGCCAACCAGAAGAAAACACTTCCAGGCTGAGGTGGGCCAAAGTTGGAGGGCAGATGCAAGAAAGAAATGGAAGTGTTAAGAGCTCATGTGCTGGCTGGGGGACACATAGTAGGTATGTGGAGTATCAGTTCAGGGATAGCTTCACTGAGGGTGTCACTGAGCCAAGGCCAAAGCTGTAATTTCACTGAGGGACTACTTTCTCTAGGCTTCCAGCCAGGTGGAATGTAACAGAATGTTCCCCAATATGCAATACCGGCAGTAGTGAGAGGAGGAGGAAAAATCAAAATAGAAGTACCCTGGAATAGGAAGAGATGCCCTTTCTTTAGTTTTATATCTACATCACCATGTGCTGACAAAAGTAAACATCTTGCTCTATGCCAAGGAAAAAGGCTCGGAATCGAGCTCCATTATTGCAAAATGGGGAGAAAACACTAGATTTGAAGCTGAGATAATAAACTGATATTTGGCATGCACATGGTCCTTTTGGGATGCCAAACATCATGCTTCATTTCCCATCCTACTAGGATAGCAGAAAGAAATCCCTAACTATGGTGCTTGAGACAAGGACTCCAGTCAAGCCTAATATAAGCTTAGCCTTGGGACTTCCAAGTCATATGAAGAATATTGACCTTTGGCTACAGCTAACTGAGTTGTCTTTGTGCAACAGAGGATGAGATGGTTGGATGGAATCACAGATTCAATGGACTTGTGTGTGTACTTAGTCACTCAGTCATGTCCAACTCTTTCAACCCCATGGATTGTAGCCCACCAGCCTCCTCTTCCATGGAATTCTCCAGGCAAGAATACTGGAGGTGCTTGCCATTCGCTTCTTCAGGGAATCTTCCCAATCCAGGGATCAAACTCAGGTCTCCTGGATTGCAAGAAGATTACTTACTATCTGAGCCACCAGGGAAGTCCATTTACTTGCATATGATTTATTCATGAGTTATTGGGTATAGTTTCACCACTGATAAACAAAACTGAGATTAAAACACCCTTTTACAGACTTCTGGCTTGAGCTCCATCAGTTTAAAAGTTGGAAATTCTTGTGGTTTGATAACAATCTTTAGTGGGTTTGTTTGTTTTTGGTTGCTTTTTCTTTTTGTGTGTATATATCTTCACTGTCATTCTCACAACAAAATAAAAATTCAACAGACCCCAAGTCACCAACTTCTGTTTAGATCCTCTGGAGAATTGAGGCCATGGGACAAACAGTCTTCCAGAAATCTAGAGAAGCATCCAGATAAAATCAAGAACAACTCCAATCAGGATAAGCTTACCTGGAACTGAAGCAACTGAAGTCATGAAATGGTGGAACACTTTCACGGTCATTTTGAAGAATTTGTGCAGGCTGAGGATGTCCTGACTGTGTTAGCGCTAGCCGGTTATTCATGTCCAACCCTATGCAAACCCATGGACTTGACAGTAGCTTGAATAGAACTTCTCGGGGCCCAATCTTAGAAGGATCCCCCTGAAACTTTATAAATTTTACCTCTAGCAACCCCACCAGTAGCTCACTGTAAAAACTGGAGAAATATCTCTAATATTTTGGTCAGGAGGAGGAGAAAAGTATCCATTTTGAAATGCACCTAGAAAATAAGTAAGCATTTTGAAATATGCCTAGAGCTTTCTCTATAACAAAACTTTTCCCTTCAGGAGAAACTACTTTACCAGAGCATTATCTGACCTGGAGGAAGGGCAATTAGATAGCTCCCGCCTCCTCTTTCCATTGTAGTTTATGTACAGGGGGAAGAAAAAGGTTTTGAAATGCTTCTGCATCTTAGCCCAGTAACTCAGGCCAACTAAAACTGAGATTTAACTATAAGACATTTTTATGCTTCTCTTTTCCCATATCTTAACACCACATCAACAGGGCTTCAGAACAATAACAGTGGATTATTACTGAAAGAGCTGTAAGATACAGACTCCATTTAGGAAGTTCTTAAGGAAATTCAAAGAAAATAGGGAGATAAAGTTACACATGAAGAGACTGAGTCCTCTGGCACCTACATCTATAGAAAATATTAAACACAGTTCAGCACCTTCCCAGATTAACATAAAGTCTCATGTTACCTGATAAATCACGTGTAATTCTCAACAATAACAGCAACAGCACAATATAACACATGATAAAAAGACATGAGACAAAGCATCAGAACCAGAGTGAGATATGAAACTGATTTTAGAATGAATTTAGAGAATTTAAAATCATTATGATTAATATACTGAAGGTGCTCATGAAAAAAAGTAGGCAACATGCAAACAAACAGGTAGTGTAAGCAGAGAGCTGGAAACTCAAAGTGAAGATCAGAAGGAAATGCTAAAAAAAGTCAAAAAACGTTTAATGGAAATGAAAATATGATGTTCACAATCACAGTAGTAGGCTGGAAATAGCAAAAGAAAATACCAATGAGCCTGAAAACATGTCAATGGAAAATTTTCAACCTGAAACATGAAATGTAAATAGATAAAAGATGGGGAANAACACATGATAAAAAGACATGAGACAAAGCATCAGAACCAGAGTGAGATATGAAACTGATTTTAGAATGAATTTAGAGAATTTAAAATCATTATGATTAATATACTGAAGGTGCTCATGAAAAAAAGTAGGCAACATGCAAACAAACAGGTAGTGTAAGCAGAGAGCTGGAAACTCAAAGTGAAGATCAGAAGGAAATGCTAAAAAAAGTCAAAAAACGTTTAATGGAAATGAAAATATGATGTTCACAATCACAGTAGTAGGCTGGAAATGGCAAAAGAAAATACCAATGAGCCTGAAAACATGTCAATGGAAAATTTTCAACCTGAAACATGAAATGTAAATAGATAAAAGATGGGGAAAGATGAAGATTAAGTCCACTACTGTGGTACACTTGTTTAAAATAATGTAAATAGTATCATAATTAAGGTCAGAAACAGGATGCTTTCCCCTTAAGATCAGGAGCAAGTCAAGGATAACCACTTCTAGGACCTTTATTCAAAATTGTACCACTAGTTCTAGTTAATGCAGTAAGGCAAGGAGAGGAAGTTAAGATATGAAGATTGGGGAAGAAGAAATAAAACATCTTGCTCACAAATGCCGTGATTGTGTATGTAGAAGCTACTTTCAATCGCAAAAAAAAATCTTGGTTCTAATACATGATTGTAGTGAAATTGTAGTGTATAAGGTTAGTATATAAAAGTCAATTGCAGGGGGCAGGGAAGGTGAGGGTGGAACGCATGGAAACATACACACCACTCTATGTAAGACATATAGCTAGTGGGAATGTACTGTATGACTAGGGAATGCAAACTGGGGCTATATGAAAACCTAGAGTAGTGGGATGGAGCAGAAGGTGGGAAGGAGGTTCAAGAGGAGGCGATAGGTATACTTATGGCATAAATATGCTAATGTCTGGCAGAAACCAATGCAATATTTAAAGCAATTATCTTTCAACTAAAAATCAATAAATTATTGACCCTCTTACACTGTTGGTGGGAATGCAAACTAGTATAGCTGCTATGGAGAGNAAGACATATAGCTAGTGGGAATGTACTGTATGACTAGGGAATGCAAACTGGGGCTATATGAAAACCTAGAGCAGTGGGATGGAGCAGAAGGTGGGAAGGAGGTTCAAGAGGAGGAGATAGGTATACTTATGGCATATATATGCTAATGTCTGGCAGAAACCAATGCAATATTTAAAGCAATTATCTTTCAATTAAAAATCAATAAATTATTGACCCTCTTACACTGTTGGTGGGAATGCAAACTAGTACAGCCACTATGGAGAGCAGTGTGGAGATTCCTT
>SJYA01005745.1:0-15367 GCA_006410615.1 Neotragus moschatus | reverse complement strand
GGGTGGGGGTGGGGAGAGGGGAGGATAAAATAAACCAAACAAACCTAGGCATCAAAATTTATGTCCAAATTGTATGTATACTCTGGAGAACGAAATGGAAACCCACTCCAGTATTCTCGTCTGGAAAATCCCATGGCAGAGGAGCCTGGTGGGCTACAGTCCAAAGGGTGGAAAGAGTCAGATGTGAGCAACTGACCACATAAACACACACAGTGAAGACCCAGACACAGAGAACAGACGGTGCAGTGTGGGAAGGAAAGGGTGGGACAAATTGAGAGAGTAGCGTGGAAACGTATAAATTACCATATGTAAAATAGATAACTAGTGGAAAATTGCTGTATGACGCAGGGAGCTCAAGTCAGGTACTCTGTGACAACCCAGAGGGGTGGGGTGGGGTGGAGTGGGAGGTGGAAAGGGAAGCTCAGAGGGAGGTAGCGTATGTATACCTTGGCTGGTTCATGTTGATGATGTATGGCAGAAACCAACACAATACTGTAAATGAATTATCTGCCAATTAAAATTTTAAAGTAAGGAAAATTTAAAAAGTGTATGTATAGAAGTAAACTGAANGTGGGAGGTGGAAAGGGAAGCTCAGAGGGAGGTAGCGTATGTATACCTTGGCTGGTTCATGTTGATGATGTATGGCAGAAACCAACACAATACTGTAAATGAATTATCTGCCAATTAAAATTTTAAAGTAAGGAAAATTTAAAAAGTGTATGTATAGAAGTAAACTGAATTTTGTGTATTGTCCTTGAGCCCTGCAACTTTGCTGAATTTGTTTATTTAATAGTGTGTGTGTGTGTGTGTGTATTCTTTAGGATTTTGTGTATGTGTGTATATCATTTGTGATTGCGGTTAGTTTTACTTCTTCCTTCTCAATTTGGATGCCTTTTATTTCTCTTTCTTGCCCAATTGCTCTGACTAGAACTTCCAGTACAAAGTTGCTGCTGCTGCTAAGTCGCTTCAGTCGTGTCCGACTCTGTGCGACCCCATAGACGGTAGCCCACCAGGCTCTCCCCATCCCTGCGATTCTCCAGGCAAGAACACTGGAGTGGGTTGCCATTTCCTTCTCCAATGCATGAAAGTGAGAAGTGAAAGTGAAGCCGCTCAGTCGTGTCTGACTCTTAGCGACCCCATGGACTGTAGCCTACCAGGCTCCTCCGTCCATGGGATTTTCCAGGCAAGAGTACTAGAGTGGGGTGCCATTGCCTTCTCCAGTACAAAGTTGAATAGATGAAATAGTGAAAAGTAATCACCCTTGTCTTTTTCCTGATCTCAGGAAGACTTCACTCTTTCACAGTTAAGCATGACATTAGTTGTGGACTTTTCATAAACGCTTTTTCAGGTTGAGAAAGTTCTTATTTATGCCTTGTTTGTTGAGTGTTTCTATCTTTCATTAGTGCTTTTTAATATGCTGTCTAAGTTGGTCATAACTTTTCTTCTAAAGAGCAAGCCTCTTTTAATTTCATGGCTGCAGTCATCATCTGCTGTGATTTTGGAGCCCAAGAAAATAAAGCCTGTCACTCTTTCCATTGTTTCCCCATCTATTTGCTATAAGTGGTGGGACCAGATGCCATAATCTTCTTTTTTTGAATGTTGAGTTTTAAGCGAGCTCTTTCACTCTCCTCTTTCACTTTCATCAAGAGGCTCTTCAGTTCCTCTTCCCTTTCTGCCATAAGGCTGGCGTATCTGAGGTTATTGATATTTCTCCCAGAAATCTTGATTCCAGCTTGTGCTTCCTCCAGTTTGGCATTCCCCATGAAGTACTCTGCATATAAGTTAAATAAGCAGAGTGACAATATACAGCCTTGACGTACTCCTTTCCCGATTTGGAACCAGTATGTTGTACCATGTCCAGTTCTAATTATGGCTTCTTGACCTGCATACGGATTTCTCTGGAGGCAGGTAAGGTGGTATTGCCATCACTTGAAGAATTTTCCACAGTTTGTTGTGATCCACATAGTTAAAGGCTTTGGCATAGTCAATAAAGCAGAAGTAGATGTTTTTCTGGAACTCTCTTGCTTTTTCGATGATCCAATACATGTTGGCAATTTGATCTCTGGTTCCTCTGCCTTTTCTAAATCCAGCTTGAACATCTGGAAGTTTTTGGTTCATGTACTGCTGAAGCCTAGCTTGGAGAATTTTGAGCATCACTTTGCTAGCGTGTGAGATGAGTGCAATTGTGTGATAGTTTGAACATTCTTTGGTATTGCTTTTCTTTGGGATTGGAATGAAAACTGACCTTTTGTAGTCCTGTGGCCACTGCTGAGTTTTCCAAATTTGCTGGCGTATTGAGTATGCCAGCACTTTAATGGCATCATCTTTTAGGATTTGAAATAGCTCAGCTTGAATTCCATCACCTCTACTAGCTTTGTTCATAGTGGTGCTTCCTAAGGCCCACTTGACTTCGCATTCCAGGATGTCTGGCTCTAGGCCAGTGATCACACCATCAAGTTTATCTGGGTCATTAAGATCTTTTTTGTATAGCTCTGTGTATTCTTGACACCTCTTCTTAATATCTTCTGTTTCTGTTAGATCCATGCTGTTTCTGTCCTTTATTGTGCCCACCTTTGCCTGAAAGGCTCCCTTGGTATCTCTAATTTTCTTGAAGAGATCTCTAGTCTTTCCCATTCTATTGTTTTTCTGTTTCTTTGCCTTGATCGCTGAGGGAAGGCTTTCTTTTTTCTTTTTTAAAAAAATTAATTAATTTATTTTAATTGGAGGCTAATTACTTTACAAGATGTGGTGGTTTTTGCCATACATCAACATCAGTGGAACATTTCACGAATTTGCATGTCATCCTTGCTCAGGGGTCATGCTAATATTCTCTGTAATGTTCCAATTTTAGTATATGTGTTGCTGAAGCAAGCACTGAGGAAGGCTTTCTTATCTCTCCTTGCTATTCTTTGGAACTCTGCATTCAGATGGGTTTATCTTCCTTTTCGTCTTTGCCTTTAGCTTCTCTTCTTTTCTCAGCTGTTTGTAAGGCCTCCTTAGACAACCGTTTTGCCTTTTTCCATTTCTTTTTCTTGGGGATGGTCTTGATCACTGCCTCCTGTACAATGTCACGAACCTCCGTCCATAGTTCTTCAGGCACTCTATCAGATCTAATCCCTTGAATCTACTTGTTACTTCTACTGTATAATCATAAGGGATTTGATTTAGGTCATGCCTGAGTGGTCTAGTAATTTTCCCTACTTTTTTCAACTTAAGTTTGAATTTTGCAATAAGGAGTTCATGATCTGAGCCACAGTCAACTCCCGGTCTTGGTTTTTGTTGACTGTATACAGAGCTTCTCCATCTTTGGCTGCAAAGAATATAATCAATCTGATTTTGGTATTAACCATCTGGTGATGTCCATGTGTAGAGTCTTCTCTTGTGTTGTTGGAAGAGGATGTTTGCTATAACCAGAGCATTCTCTTAGCAGAACTCTATTAACCTTTGCCCTGCTTCATTCTGTACTCCAAGGCCAAATTTGCCTGTTACTCCAGGTATCTCTTGACTTCCTACTTTTGCATTCCAGTCCCCTATAATGAAAAGGACATCTTTTTTGGGTGTTAGTTCTAAAAGGTCTTGTAGGTCTTCATAGAACTGTTCAAGTTCAGCTTCTTCAGCATTACTGATCAGGGCATAGACTTGGATTACTGTTATATTGAATGGTTTGCCATGGAAACGAACAAAGATCATTCTGTCATTTTTGAGATTGCATCCAAGTACTGCATTTTGGACTCTTGTTGACTATGAGGGTACTCCATTTCTTCTAAGGGATTCTTGCCCACAATAGTAGATATAATGGTCATCTGAGTTAAATTCGCCCATTCCAGTCCATTTTAGCTCACTGATTCCTAAAATGTTGATGTTCACTCTTGCCATCTCCTGTTTGACTACTTCCAATTTACCTTGATTCATGGACCTAACGTTCTAGGTCCAAAGTTAGGTTCATTCCAATGAACCACCTTTATTCTAGAATAAATCCCACTTGGTCATGGTGTATAATTCTTTACTGTGTTGAGGGTTGGTATTAATTCCTTAAATGATTGGTAGAATTTGTGTGTGAAGTCTGCTGGTCCTGGAATTTCCTGAGAGGTTTTTGATTACTGATTCAGTCTCATCCCTTGATATAGATATATCCAGATTTTCTATTTCTTCTTGAGTTACTTTTGGTAGTTTGTATGTTTCTAGGAATTTGTCCATTTCATGTAGGTTTCTCATTTGTTGGCATACAGGTGTTCATAGTATTTGCTTTTTATTTTTGTTCAACCAACAGTAATGGCCCCTTGCATTTCTGATTTTAGTAATTTTAAGATCTCTTTTTTTCTTAAACAACTCAAAAGTGTGTCAATTTTATTGTTTCGAAGAGCCAACATTTGGTTTCATTGATTTTTCTTTCTTTCTTTCTTTTTATTTATTTTTTAATTTTTCTCTGTTGTTTTTCTATCCTCCCTTTTGTTCATCTCCTCTCTGATCTTTAGCATCTCCTTCCTTCTGTTAGCTCTGGGTTTAATTTGCCTGAGCTCCTTCCTCCTTTTAATGTAGGCATTGACACCTCTAAGTTTCCTCTCAGCCTAGCTCTCGCTGCATCTCATAAACTTTAGTGTGTTGTTTCCATTTCCGTTTGTCTCAAAGCATTTTCTAGCTTATCTTTTGATTTCTTTTTTAACCAATTAGTTTTCTAGGGGAATGGTGTTTAATTTCCACGTATTTGTGAAGTTTCCAGTTTTCCTATTATTGGTTTCTAGTTTCATTCCACTGTGAATGGAAAAGATGTTTTGTGTGATGTTACTCTTTTAAAAGTTATTGCAGCTTTGTTTTGTGGCCTAATATATGATCTCTCCTGGGGAATGTTCCATGTGCATTTGGGAAGAAGGTATATTCTGCTGTTTTTATGTCAAGTGTTGTGCGTATAGGTCTATTTGGCCTATTTGGTTCAAGTGTGTTCAAGTCCTGTTTCCTTGTTGATCTCTCTAGTTGTTCTATCCTTTATTGAAAGGGGAATCTTGAAGTCACTATTATTGTATAAAGGTCTATTTCTCCTTTAATTTTGTCAATTTTTGCTCCATATTTTTTAGGACTTTGTTTTCAGGTATGTATATAATTATTAAATCTTCTCGATGGACTTACTCTTTTATAAATATATAACATCCTTCTTTGTCTCTTGAATGATTTTTGAATCAGTCTTGTTTTTCTGATATTAGCATATCCACCTGAACTGTCGTTTGCACACGTTTGCACACAATACCTTTTTTCCATCCTTTCATTTTCAATCTATTTGTGTTTTTGGCTCTAAAGTGGTAGACAGCATGTAGTTGAATCATTAAAAAATCCGTTCTGACAGTCTCTGACTCCTTTTTAATAAAATTGATTTATTTTTGGCTGTGCTCGGTCTTTGTTGCTGTGCAGGCTTTTCTTGAGTTTACTCAGCCTTATTGTAGTGGCTTCTCTTGTTGCAGAGCACGGCTTCTGGGTGCTCGGGCTTCAACAGTTGTGGCCCACAGGCTTAGTTGCTCCCCGGCAAGTGGAATCTTCCTAGGCCAGAGGTCTAACCTGTGTCCCCTTCAATGGCAGGCTGATTATCAACCACCGGCCAGTGCTTTTCTCAACCATTAAAAGTCCAATCTCTGACTTTTAATTGGAGAGCCAAATCCATTTACAAAACCAGGAAGTGTCCATCTCATGAAAAGGTGAGCAGCTTGAGGACAGAGACTAGCCTTCCAATGTTTGCGTCCTTCCATGAATCTGTCTCAGTGCCTGCCACTTAGAGCCCTCTCCAGCTGTTTGCTCATGGACACCAGCTGCTTCTAAGGGAAACCGGGCCTGTTGGCAGAGCTGTGTCAGGCTGGGGAGGTGGCAGTGGCTGGGTGGGGGGGGTAGTGCTGGGCATCAGCAGCGGGAGCAGCAAGGGTAGCCCCTCAGCCCAGGTATTTCTTTTTTTAAAAGTAGGTTTAATTATTTATTTGACTGCCCTGGGTCTTAGTTGTGGCACACAGGCTCTTTGGTTTGCAGCATGTGGGATCTAGTTCCCTGACCAGGGATCAAACCCAGGTCCCCTGCATTGGGGGTGCAGAGTCTTAGCCACTGGGCCACCAGAGAAGTCCCCTTTTATTTTATTTTTAAAAAATTTTCAAGTATTTGTCTAACATTAAACCCAGCTGCATCCTAATCTGGTGAGAAAGTTGGGCTGAGTATACTGGGGAAGGAGGACCGGAAGCAGGAATTCCAGGTTGTGACATCATAAGGGCATCTGAGGGGTGGGTGTTCTCTTTCTGGACTGGTCTTCCACTGCTCAGCCCCACTTGGGCTTGTGCCAGGTGGCCATGGACCAGCACCACTGGGTTCCCTGGGATGGCTGGGTTTGGCAGGTTTAGGGAGCTTTTGAGTACAACAGACAGTAGTCTCTGAAGGTGAAGAAGAGAAGGGGGCCTAAGAAGCATTGGGGTCCTCTTCCCACCAGTCCCAGCCAAAGGGTACAGTTAGGCTTAGTGGTCTGTACAAAATATTCCCAGGACTACAGCTACCACTTAGAAAGTGTCAACCTGTACTCTAGCGCTTTCTCCAGGACTCGTCTTCAGGAATCCCTTTTCCCCATGCTCAGAAAGAGCCTGACTTCGAACCCAGGACTCTGGGTCAGGGCACATGCACTTAAATCACCAAGGCAAACGGCTTCTGTAGAGGGAGCCGCCTCTTCTTAAATCTCCTCCTCTCTCTAATTCCCTGGTTAGGCCTCACCCCTAAGGCCCTTCAGCATTTGTCTGCAGCTCACTGCCCCACCCTTATCCTCTCTCCTCCCCCTCTCTCACACCCTAGGACTCCCCACAGGCCCTGCCCTGCTGCCAGAAGTCCCCACTGTTCCCTGAATATTCCATATCCATCCATGCCTTGCATTTTCTGGTACATCTGCCTGGGTTGCTCCCCAACCTCCAACTCAGCCCAGCAAACTCATATTCATCCCCAAGGACACCTCCTCAGGGATGTCTGCCAGAACTTTCCCGTGAGATCAATGGCCCCCTCCTCTGGCATCTCATGTCACACATTCTGCAGGGTCCTCACAAGCCCTGTCACATGTTACATTCTATTTCCCATGGCCTTGGGAGCAAGGTCATAGCTCCTTTGTTTCAGGGCCATCAGACCACCCAGAATCTGGCACAGTGACTAATGGTCGGAGGAATGAATCCTCACTTGGAATGGGCTTGTGTCTTTATTTCAGTTCCCAAGATCATATCTTGTGTGTGTGTGTGTGTGGCTGCTCTGGATCTTCATTGCAGCATGCCAGAACAGCATGAGCTTAGTTGCCTCTGGGCATGTGGGATCTCAGCTCCCCAACCAGGATTCAAACCAGCATCCCCTGTATTGCAAGGTGGACTCTTAACCACTGGACGACTCGGGAGGTCTCCAAGGTCATATCTTGCCTCACTTTCCTCTTTGGTTGCAAAACAGCCTCTGGCTTCTGAGCAGGGCCTGGCACTGACTCATCACCTGGTATATAACAGCTGCTCATTGAGTGGCCATGGGAGGCAGGAGGGCACATGGGCAGAAAGGTCCGTGCTGGTAATCTCAAACACTCTGCTCTTCCCTGACCTGGGCAGGGTGGCACAGATGTGTGGCAAAGCAGACCTTTTCTCCATCCCTCTGTAGAACTGGCTGACTGTATCTCTGAGGCTCCATTTCTGAGAAGGCGGGAGCCTGGGGAGGCAGAGGATGCTGGTGTGAAGAGAGAGTCATAGTTATCCATGCAGCCAGGCAGTCTGTCTGGGAGCACAGGGCTCCTTGCAAGCCAGTACCCCTTGGCCATCATGTGGCCACGAAGGCCCAGCCCAGGGATGCCCACAAATCCCTTCCCTTCTCAGGGCCTCGGTCATCCCATCTGTCCAATGGGTACAATCATCCCCACCTAACCCAGCTCATCAAAGTCAACAGAACTGAAAGTGCTTTGGAAATAAAGATTCAGTGAGATCACTGTACAAATGAAGATGGTTGTTATTAGACCCAGGAGCCGGGTCTGAGGGAAACACAAGCAAAAAAAGGTATAGTAGTGTTCAGGGCTCTCGCCTTGAACCCCTTGAGGAAAAGGGAAGCAGGCAGAGGGCAGGAAGAGCACCTACAGGGAGGTGGGGACTGGGTTCTGGCTCTGCCAAGAACTGGTCACTCCCCCGGGACTGGGTTTCCTCACCTGTACAGAGAGGGGCACAGTCCCTGCCAGCCTCCCTCCAAGGGCCTCAACGTGGCTTCAGCAAAAGGGCAAGGTCGGAAGAGTTTTGCAAACTGTAAAATGGAGCTCATGCCTGCAGGCTAACTGCAGTTCCGGGACCCAGGCCCAGCTGGGCTCCAGGGAGTGGACACAGTGAGCGCTGGCGATGTAGACACTGTTTGAGGCCCGGAGGGTCCTTTGAAATCCCTCAGATCCCTAACTCATTCTCCCCGTCCCCTCAACCTCCCTGGATTCCTCTGTTCTGAAGTCTGAGAGACCCGACCGAGGGGTCGCTGAGGCCTGGAGAGAAGAGGTCCTGCCCTAGACTGCCCCCACCCCCACACGGACTCTGAGGTTGCGTCCACACCAGCCACACGGTTGGCAAGACTCCACCTGTGGCCTCTGAGTCCCGGCGAATGGCCAGTGGGTTTGTCGTGATTAAGGAGCGCAGTCCTGAAGGTGAGGATGGGCTGCGGTCCTCAGCCCTCTTTCCCTGATGTTCACCCTTTCAGTGAGGTTTTTTGTGCACCCAGATAGTGCGGCAGCTCCACTCCTGGGTGAGGGCTGGAATGGCAGGCGGTGAATTCTTCCTAGCAGCACTCCCGGTGGCCGCCAGCCCTGGAAGGAGTGCTGTACCCATCTCTTGCTGGAGCCCTCAGGCCACAGGGCCCCGCCCACCCGGCCTGGTGGAGGCTTGAACCTGGCCCGTCATTCCCCCAGCGCTGGGCCTCAGCTCTGAAGAGAGACGCAGGAGAGCCCTTGAAGGAGCACTTCAGAGCAGCGCTTTGAAGAGGAAGGAAAGGGAGGCGCCACAAGAGAGCCCCAGCGCCAGGAAGAAGGTCATGAGGGTGCCGGTCACCTCCCTCTCCTGTGGCAGCACCTGCCTGGAACACACAGGAGAGGAGCTCTGAGAAAAATGTGGGGCCCACCCTGGACCCAGCCCTGTGCCCTCTGCCCCTCTAACAACGGGACGGATGATTTCTAGTCTGGGCTGGCCCAATTTTCAGGCCACTATAATGAGGCTCTTCCCTCTGGACTCCAGTTTCCTGATCTGTAAAATGGGGCCACTGGACACAGATGTCTCTTACGCCCCTGGGGTCCAGATGCCCCTGCCTTCCTTCTTGGCAAAATGTCCCGTACCTGGTCTTCCTGTCCCCTCTACGCTCCCGTGTGCCCAGGGTGAGCAGCCCAGGAACTCTGCTTGGTACCTCAACCTTGGGTCCCCTGCAACTGAGAATGTGGGGGAGTAGCTGGGCCCTACGGAGCGACAGTGCAACCTGCCTGCTCACAGAGGGGGAAACAGGACCAGAGCAGAGGCCCCAGGACCGGCTTGCGCTGCCTTACTAGGCAGGAACCTCCCAGCAGGGTCCCCAACTCCTTAGCTCCTGGCCTGGGGCCAGTTCATCAGTGAGGGCCTGGCCTGACGGCAGGGCACCAGTGAGGCCTGGAGAAACAGCTCGGGCTGGGCTGGCCAGAAGCCAAACTCTTGGTGGCTGTCCCTCTCCAAGAGTGAGCCCACCTGCCCGCTCCCAAGCCCTCCCCTCGCCTTCCCATCCCCCAGACCTGGGCGCCAGGCACATGGTGAGGGACACCAGGTAACCATTTGAGACCGCAAACAGCAGCATGAAAGTGATGAAGTAGGCATCCTGGGGGAAAAGAACGGGCAGTCGGGACCTCTCGGGCACGTGGCACAGCATGAAGAGGGGCACGAACAGGACGCGCAGGCAGACCAGCAGGGGCAGCAGCCGGCTGTCCTCATCGGGCTGCGACGGAAGGTGGGGGTGAGAGCGGTCCCCTGGAGCAGGGCCTCTGCTTTGGGTAGCCCCCGAGAGATTCAACTATCACTCCCCAACCTACGCCACATGAGCCAGGGAGGACCCAGCAAGGGGACCTCTGGAGAGCGAGGGGCAGGGCCAAGGCCACCCCGCCCATAAGTGCCCAGCCTCTGCCTCTCCTGAGAGCCAGTCTGTGCTCTTTCAGTGGCAGAACTAGAAGAACGTCTCTGGATTTCAAAGTTGGTTGCCCTGAGCACCCCTGGGGGTTCCAAAGAACCCTTTGGGGCAGATGGGATTGGAAACTGGGGGTCCAGACCCGATCAGAGCAGCTCCTCTTTGATCTACTGTATTTGTTGTGTGTCCTTGGAAGATTTCATTGAAAGAAGCAGCATCATGGTGAAAAACAATCCAAATACTAGGAATCCTGCCTGACCTCTCACATGGTGCAGAAGCCTCTGTGTAAACACTGTCCACGCACCAGGGGCTGGGCCCTCAGCTGGATGCTGGAGACAGAATCAGCTGGACATGGCTTCTGCTTTCAGAGAATTCGGTCCAAGCCCTGGCTTGCGTGCCTCCAGGGACTGGTGCTCTGTGCTAACTGGCTGTTCCATTACCAAACCCAGACCAGGGCCAGTCAGTGTTGGGAAGTCACCCTTCTGCACTCCTTCACACTCTCTGATCCCTGACTGCTTCTCCAAACGTCTGATCGCCCCAGTAGACGTGCTCACCCACAGGAAGTAAGAGGTTAGGCTCCGTCCCAGACAGTCCATGACGTTGAAGAGGAGGAAGCAGCAGATGGGGTTGAAGAACTGACCTGGGTGGGGGACAGAGGGGCTCACCCTGGTCCAGGCTGCCCACTCCCCTCTCTCCCCTCCACGCCCACCGCCCTGTCCTCTGCCGCTTCCCACTACTCACTCCACTTCCCAGGACCGGTGGAGCTGGTCACCATGGCTGTGATGGCCGGGAAGACGGACAGGGTGACTGTGAAGACCAACACCAGGCACAGTGCCGTCAGCCAGATCTGGGAGCCAGAGGAAGGGGTGTGAGGGGGCGGCCAGACTTGGAGCCCAACATGCAGCCACAACCCCTCCGCCCAAGCCTTGGCCCTGGGAGTGGGACACTGGGGCCTGGCCCAGCGTGTCCCTGACCCACCATGACCCTGTCACCTCGAGGTGGACAAGCTGAGTACTAAGGTCTTAGTCCATTCTAAGAGTCTCTGGGGTAGGCTGGAGAGAGCAGCTCTCTCTTCCCCAGGGATGAGGGCTGGGGGTTGTATCCAAGCCAAACCTTCCGGAGGACAATGAAAACTGAAGGTTTTTCTGGCTTCTGGGGTTCCTCTGGTTCCACCTCTGTATCCTTCTCAAGGTCAAGATCCAGAGTCAGGGCTGCCCTCTGGGGGCTGTTGGGAATCCCATTCTTCTCATCTGGGGCAAGAGGAGAGGGCAGGGTCATGCCTGTGACAACCAGGCCAGAGGAGGGGAGATTCCAAGGAGTTAAAACAAGTGACCCTCCACGAGCCCAGGTGCAGGCCAAGAGAATTAATGGAAATACGCCAACCTACTACTTATTGGGCTTCCCTGGTGGCTCAGTTGGTAAAGAACCGCCCGCAATGCAGGAGACCCAGGTTCAATCCCTGGGTCCGGGAGATCCCCTAGATCTTCCCTAATGGCCACTCACTCCAGTCCTCTTGCCTGGAGAATCCATGGGCAGAGGAGCCTGGTGGGCTACAGTCCGTGGGGTTGCAGAGAGTCAGACACGACTGAGCGACTAACACTCTCACTTTCACTGTTTACTAAGTACATACATGTACCAGGCACAGTTAAACACCTCAGAGGGATTATTCCACTACCACTGCTTTATAAAAAATAAAAATAAAAAAACCACCTGAGGCTCAGAGGGGTTATGTGACTTGACTGAGGTCACACAGCTTGGATGTCATGAAGCTAGGATTTAAACTCAGACACACCTGGATCTAGGACCTGCAGGCCTGAAGCTCTGCTGCCTCCCCATTTTATGGAGGAGGAAACTGAGGCCCAAAGGGCAACTGAAGGGATGACTTCAATCCCACTGACTTCCCTTCAAGATCATATGCCTCTGCTCACTCGAGGCTCCTAGAGATGAGGGCTCTAGTTGGGGACAGAGGCGAAATGCTTCCCTGTGGAGATGGCTCCAGCATCCCCTGGCTCTTCCACCTCCCCGGCAGGGTCCCAGGCTCACCAGACTGGAGAAGCTCAGCTTTGGTCTCCAGCTCCTGACCTTGCGCCTTCGATGGTTTCTTGGCCAGATAGTAGCGGGCAAACTTCTGCAGAAGGAAAGCGTTGTCCCTGCCCGGCTTGGGCTGAGGTGCCTGGATCCCTCCCCACCCTGCTGACTTAGAGGCTGGGGTCCCCCAGTGGCTGACTCCTTTGGGGATCAGGACTGGGCCCCTCTGCCTCCTTTGGCTTCTCTCAGGGCCTCAGACTCGGAGTGGCATCTGTGCTGCTCCGAAGTGGGCCTCGAGCCCAATAACAGGCTCACCAGGTGGGGCAGGCTCAGGTAGCACACGATGGACATGACGGTCCCCACGCAGGGCGTGATGAAGTACCCCAGGGCAGACGTCTGGGCATCCACACCACCTGTGCAGAGACTTCAGCTGCAGAAGGGAGGTGACTGTCCACCAGCTCCCGCAGGGAGCTTGTCCTACTTCGCAGTACACACACGTCAGATTCACCTCTTGGCCTCTTCCATTCCTCCCACTGACACTCAGGACCCTTGGGCAGGGGGCCCTGGCCTGGCCCTTCGCATCTCTCACCCTGTCATTTTTGTTGAGCACTTACTACGTGCTCATTATAACTGCACGCTTCTTACAATCTGAGTATGGAGCTGCAAGAATCATTCAGGTTGGGAAGCAAACCTTCCAATGCCCCTGCCTAGAGAACAGTGGAACCAGAGTTCAGACCCAAGTCTATCTGAATCCCACACCTGTCTCCCCTCCCCTCGACCTCAACCTACTGCCACGGGCCAGTGCTGGCCTCAGGAACCCTGCCCTGGGCCCCAGGTTAACCCAGTCCTCACCCATCACTCTCTCACGGTAGGACTCAAGAACCCCACAGCCAATCCCCAGCTCCCCCATCACCTCTGTCTCGACCACAGCCCAAAACATCTCATCCTTAGGACACGCTCTGCTCCCCAGAATCCCAGACTGCCACCCAAATCTACTCACTGGCCATGGATATGAGCATGGCAAGGGCAGCGAAGATCCCGGCCAGGCCCTGGCCACTGAGGAAGAGGGTGCTGTACTTGGAAGGCATGGTGCCCAGCTGTCCGAAGAGGCTGCCTTGCAGAATTGCACCAAAGGCTGTGGAAGGACAAGACTGAGGGCTGCTGCTCAACTAGGTAGGCCCCAAGGGCTCCCTGGAGAGGGCGTTGGCTGGGTGCACAGGGGGCTCTGGACTAGGTTGGACACTCTGGTGTAACACCCCACATGCATTCCTCTTCCGAGGTGCAGCCCTGGTCTCAGGTCACTGCGGGGCCTGGGATGAGTGACTTCTCTCCTCTGGGCCTCGGTTTCCCATTGGGGATAGGGGTGATGTTTCTTCTGTCTTCCCTTCTAGACCTTGGGCCCTTTCAGTTACAAGAGGCTCGGCTGAAGCCCTGGTGGGGCAGGGTGGGGAGGTGGGGAGGGGCAGAGGTGCTCACAGTTGATGAACCAGACGGAGGCCATGGTGATGGAGAAGAAGAGCCCGGGGCTCATGTCCACCTTGACCAACACCGCCGTCAGGGTAAAGAGGAGCAGGATGACCAGCAGGCTGCCCAGAATCCGCACCGTCTCAGGGATGCTGTTTGTAAGCGGGAGAGGGCAGAGTGGGCATTGCTGGGCTCAGGCCGGGCGAGCAGAGGAGGGCGAAGAGTTTCATCCTAGCGCTGGACAGTGGGGGCTGGGGACAGATGCAGAGGGAGGGGAGGGAGGATGGGAAGGCTTCCCCCCTACCCCACCCCGCCCCACCGCCCGGGGCCCAGATGGAGCTGCCTCAGCAAAGGGGGTGGGACCCAGGGGGCGGGCCTGGGTCTGAGCCCGGGGGGCGGGGCTCTCACCACTGGTACAGAAAGGAGTTGAGGAGTGTGAAGAGCAGCAGCGGCAGCTGCGACAGCAGCGTCACCCAGTTGTTGAAGTTAAAGGTATCTGCGGGGCTCGTGTGGTTGGTGCCCAGGGTCTCGGCGGTGCTGTTGGCTCCTGCCAGCCGCCCCTGGAAGTACTGCCAGGAGGCCAGGGGGTAGGGTACAGGGTTACCCCACAACCTACCTACCCTTAGGAACCCCCCAGCCTTCTTCCTCTGCCTCCTCCCATGCGCGGGATCACTCTGTTAACGTCTGCGGGGCTGTCTCTCTGTCCTTGCGCTGTCCCCAGTACCTGGCACGTAGTCGGGGCTCGATGAACGTGCACGGAATCGAACTGAAGTCTGAGACGAAGCCCAAGCCCTAAAGGCCCCCAACTAGGGCCGTGCTCCATCTCTGGATCACCCCTCCTCTCGGTGCCTCGGTCGCGGCCCCCACCCCGACTCCTGCAGCAGTTTCTAGATTCCCTGGGTATTTATGGAGCTTCGACTGTAAGCCAGGCTCTGGATCACATGCTGACCAACTGCTTTCTCTCTGGAACACACATCCTGCCACAACTCTGCTTAACTGCCCCTCTCCCCACCCATGGCTCCTTGTGGCCTGCAGGGCAAAGCACTAAGGTTATGCAACAGCATTTGGGGCCTTTCAGAACTAGTTTCCGTTTAGTGGCCCATTTCTTGTTCCATCCTGCTAAGCTCCAGGCACCCCAAGCTCTGGCCCTTTCTCTACAGGTTGGCACTCTCTGTCTCTCGTTGCCTTCACCAGGCTGCTGGCTCTGTTTGAAATGCCCTCCCCTCTCTGACCACTCACCTTCCCAACACAAATACTTTACCTACCCTTCTCCCAAGTTACAGATCACCTGGTTATTAATCAGAAGGAATTGCTCTCTCCCCTGGGGACCCACTGGACTCTCCTCCAAACTGGGATGACACATGCCATGTTACATTACCAACATTTCCTTGGCACCTATCTTGCTCTCAAGACCAGGGGCTGGTTCATCTTTGAGTCTCCAGGTCCCAGCACAGAGCTAGGCACTGAAGAGGCATCCGGAAAGTTGTTGCTTTTAATATACAAGAATAACCCCGTACCAAAGAGAACACAAGCCCCGGAGTCCTGCCTTCCTTTGAAATAATGTAAGCTCGGTGAGGCTGCAATCTTCCTTAGCTATGGCTCCTCCTGTAACCCCAGTGCGAGGAACTCTAGATGTACATTGGGTGAATGAATGTAATTCATGCTATTCCAAAGAAAATCAAAGGCTTGGATAACCACTTTTGGAGTGACCAGCCCAGGAAGAATGACAAAGGGGAGG